>SRMA01027190.1:0-221798 GCA_007224835.1 Danionella cerebrum | reverse complement strand
ATGTCCAGATCTCCAGTTTTACATGAGATATCAACACAATACCCCCTGGAATGTTGTCGTGTGCACACCCCCTTTCCATTGATTAACTTAGAACAATTTGAAAAAAATGCCATTTTTGACCAAAAACGACATACTAACCACTTGGTGTTTTTTCCATTTTTGGCCAAATTTTGAAGTGTTTTAAAATCATTTGAAACTCGTTGATCTGATGAAGGGTGTTGAAACTAATGGGTTTATAATGATTTTACCATAACATTTAGTCCTGATCCTGATAAACTCAACCAATGGGGTGTGGGGGCGTGTCCACCACCAAAGTAAAATGTCCAGATCTCCAGTTTTATATGAGATATCAACACAAAAACCTCTGGAATATTGTTGTGTGCACACCCCCTTTCCATTGATTAAATTAGTACAATTAAAAAAAAATGCCATTTTTACCAAAAACTCATACTAACCACTTGGTGTTTTTTCCATTTTTGGCCAAATTTTGAAGTGCTTCAAAATCATTTGAAACTCGTTGACCTGATAAAGGGTGTCAAAACTAATGGATTTGTAATGATTTTACCGTACAATTTGGTCCTGATCATGATATACTCAACCAATGGGGTGTGGGGGCGTGTCCACCACCAAAGTAAAATGTCCAGATCTCCAGTTTTATATGAGATATCAACACAAACCCCCCTGGAATGTTGTCGTGTGCACACCCCCTTTCCGTTGATTAAATTAGAACAACTTTGAAAAAAATGCCATTTTTGACCAAAAACGACATACTAACCACTTGGTGTTTTTTCCATTTTTGGCCAAATTTTGAAGTGTTTTAAAATAATTTGAAACTCGTTGATCTGATGAAGGGTGTTGAAACTAATGGGTTTATAATGATTTTACCATAACATTTAGTCCTGATCCTGATAAACTCAACCAATGGGGTGTGGGGGCGTGTCCACCACGAAAGTAAAATGTCCAGATCTCCAGTTTTATATGAGATATCAACACAAAAACCTCTGGAATATTGTTGTGTGCACACCCCCTTTCCATTGATTAAATTAGTACAATTAAAAAAAAATGCCATTTTTACCAAAAACGACATACTAACCACTTGGTGTTTTTTCCATTTTTGGCCAAATTTTGAAGTGCTTCAAAATCATTTGAAACTCGTTGACCTGATAAAGGGTGTCGAAACTAATGGGTTTGTAATGATTTTACCGTACAATTTGGTCCTGATCATGATATACTCAACCAATGGGGTGTGGGGGCGTGTCCACCACCAAAGTAAAATGTCCAGATCTCCAGTTTTACATGAGATATCAACACAATACCCCCTGGAATGTTGTCGTGTGCACACCCCCTTTCCATTGATTAAATTAGAACAACTTTGAAAAAAATGCCATTTTTGACCAAAAACGACATACTAACCACTTGGTGTTTTTTCCATTTTTGGCCAAATTTTGAAGTGCTTCAAAATCATTTGAAACTCGTTGACCTGATAAAGGGTGTCGAAACTAATGGATTTGTAATGATTTTACCGTACAATTTGGTCCTGATCATGATATACTCACCCAATGGGGTGTGGGGGCGTGTCCACCACCAAAGAAAAATGTCCAGATCTCCAGTTTTACATGAGATATCAACACAATACCCCCTGGAATGTTGTCGTGTGCACACCCCCTTTTTTATTGATTAAATTAGAACAACTTTGAAAAAAATGCCATTTTTGACCAAAAACGACATACTAACCACTTGGTGTTTTTTCCATTTTTGGCCAAATTTTGAAGTGCTTCAAAATCATTTGAAACTCGTTGACCTGATAAAGGGTGTCGAAACTAATGGATTTGTAATGATTTTAGCGTACAATTTGGTCCTGATCATGATATACTCAACCAATGGGGTGTGGGGGCGTGTCCACCACCAAAGTAAAATGTCCAGATCTCCAGTTTTACATGAGATATCAACACAATACCCCCTGGAATGTTGTCGTGTGCACACCCCCTTTCCATTGATTAAATTAGAACAACTTTGAAAAAAATGCCATTTTTGACCAAAAACGACATACTAACCACTTGGTGTTTTTTCCATTTTTGGCCAAATTTTGAAGTGCTTCAAAATCATTTGAAACTCGTTGACCTGATAAAGGGTGTCGAAACTAATGGATTTGTAATGATTTTACCGTACAATTTGGTCCTGATCATGATATACTCACCCAATGGGGTGTGGGGGCGTGTCCACCACCAAAGAAAAATGTCCAGATCTCCAGTTTTACATGAGATATCAACACAATACCCCCTGGAATGTTGTCGTGTGCACACCCCCTTTCCATTGATTAACTTAGAACAATTTGAAAAAAATGCCATTTTTGACCAAAAACGACATACTAACCACTTGGTGTTTTTTCCATTTTTGGCCAAATTTTGAAGTGTTTTAAAATCATTTGAAACTCGTTGATCTGATGAAGGGTGTTGAAACTAATGGGTTTATAATGATTTTACCATAACATTTAGTCCTGATCCTGATAAACTCAACCAATGGGGTGTGGGGGCGTGTCCACCACCAAAGTAAAATGTCCAGATCTCCAGTTTTATATGAGATATCAACACAAAACCCTCTGGAATGTTGTCGTGTGCACACCCCCTTTCCATTGATTAAATTAGAACAAGTTTTAAAAATGGCATTTTTGACCAAAAACGACATACTAACCCCTTGGTGTTTTTTCCATTTTTGGCCAAATTTTGAAGTGTTCTAAAATCATTTGAAACTCATTGATCTGATAAAGGGTGTTGAAACTAATGGGTTTGTAATGATTTTACCGTACAATTTAGTCCTGATCCTGATATACTCAACCAATGGGGTGTGGGGGCGTGTCCACCACCAAAGTAAAATGTCCAGATCTCCAGTTTTATATGCGATATCAACACAAAACCCCCTGGAATGTTGTCGTGTGCACACCCCCTTTCCATTGATTAAATTAGAACGATTTGAAAAAAATGCCATTTTTGACCAAAAACGACATACTAACCCCTTGGTGTTTTTCGGATTTTTGGCCAAATTTTGAAGTGCTTTAAAATCATTTGAAACTCGTTGACCTGATAAAGGGTGTCGAAACTAATGGATTTGTAATGATTTTACCGTACAATTTGGTCCTGATCATGATATACTCAACCAATGGGGTGTGGGGGCGTGTCCAGCACCAAAGTAAAATGTCCAGATCTCCAGTTTTATATGAGATATCAACACAAAACCCCCTGGAATGTTGTCGTGTGCACACCCCCTTTCCATTGATTAAATTAGAACGATTTGAAAAAAATGCCATTTTTGACCAAAAACGACATACTAACCCCTTGGTGTTTTTTCCATTTTTGACCAAATTTTGAAGTGCTTTAAAATCATTTGAAACTCGTTGATCTGATAAAGGGTGTTGAAACTAATGGGTTTGTAATGATTTTACCGTACAATTTGGTCCTGATCATGATATACTCAACCAATGGGGTGTGGGGGCGTGTCCACCACCAAAGTAAAATGTCCAGATCTCCAATTTCCAGATCTCCAGTTTTATATGAGATATCAACACAAAACCCCCTGGAATGTTGTCGTGTGCACACCCCCTTTCCATTGATTAAATTAGAACAAGTTTTAAAAATGGCATTTTTGGCCAATATTTAACCTTTTAAAACTATTTGAAAGGGCTGAAAGATTGAGTACAAACAAGAATTTTTATGCAGTTTTTAAGAAATCAACATGAAAGCTACATTAATGCTCTAGTGTGCAGATTCATGCTCAATGATCTTTAGAAATATGAAATAAAGGAGATTGGATTTATTGCAACTGTTCAAAGTTTATTCATGTGGCAGCTTCTAAACATTGCTTCTGAACTGGGAGCATCAGTTAAATTATAGCCAAGAACAAAAATAAAAATCAACTGCATGCGATTGTTTTACAGCCATCGGGTTCACGTGGTTGAACTGACTGCTGGAAATTAAATACACAGGAGACTCGGCTTTTGGCACACTCCAAAAGAACAGACGAGGAAAAGTTCAACCGCAGCAACAGAAACAAATGAGCACAATGTATTTATCACAGAACAAAAACAACCTAAAGTCACAACTATACAGCAGATCTCGCTCGTATTCACAAGAAACCATTCGCATGAATATTACGTATAACCGTGTTGAGTTTACAGAGCGTTGAAATAAGAACCTGCAGAGGTAGAGTTCAGTGCTGAGACAGCGCTCGCTTCAGACCCAACGCTCACAGATAATAAATAATACAATCATCGAATGCTTTTTAAAATCAGTCTTTCCATCCGTGATTCCGTTTCTTTCCCAAACACACGTTTCTCGAGCATTTTCCCTGATTTCAAACAATTCTAACACATCAAAGCTCTGCCTTTTGCAAAACCCATCTTCCTTGAGGGAAAACTTTGGTAAAATTCGATCAAAAACTGTTTTTTTTTTTAATCCTGTACGGATTGTAAAAATCAAGGTAATTCAATTACTAAGTTGTGTGTTTGAGGAAAAAAAATACAGTAATCTGTGCGATACAGTAGAGACCGAATGAAATGCTCCTTAAATAAACTTCATTTCCTTTATGCAAAATAACAATATTTTTTTTAAGTATTGCAACTTAATGTACAGAAAAACACAAAGAATACACTTTAATTATAGTAAACTTAAGTAAAAGGTAAAGAATTATGTAAAAGACTTTCTGGGCATTGGTGAAGTGAAGATTGAATTGTTACCTGCAGGAGGAGGAATAAAACTTCAGTTCATTCCTCGTTAACGTCTTGAAAAGTGGAAACAAGTAATGTATAACTTAAAACGTTTCATCTTAATGAAACAACCAGTTTACATTTACCTCTCACCTCCAAGTCTTGATGCTGTATTTGTTCGGAAGATTGAAATGTTAATATTTAATATATTTAATGACTAGCATACCTAAAAATATATCGAACATCACATGAACGGATATTGGAATTTTTTGCTGGCGATAATAATAAACGTTGGTATTGGAAGCTCTGGTTTCTACCATGAGATATAGTGGATTTAAAGTGATGCATACATGCATCCAAAATTATAATTAACCAAAAGTATGTTTGTTTTTTTTAACAGCAAATGCTCTCCAGGTGCGGTTCAACCGTCACGAGCCTTTCTGCGTACACCGTGATCACGTCCGGATGCAGCACGCGGTAAGGGACCATTGTTATTTAAATGAGATGGTTCTAAAATGCAATGAGTAATGACAACTTTATTTTCGCCACATTTGAAAAGCCTATAAACGATTTTCCTCAAACACATTTAAAGCTTTTTGGTAATGAACTCTTCCGATGATGTTTAAAGTTGTTTGCCGTGCAACCGTCCGCAAATCAAACTGATCTGAAGAAACTGCTGCAGAATCCTAAAGTGTTGCTTGCTTTTAATCCAAGCAAAAAGGCTTTCATTGTGTTTTTGTTTATAATTGTGTGCTTTGCTTACATCACTAGTGATCAGCTCAGTAAAGTTACTGATTACATTGGGAAATTTCATCGAATATTAATTCTGTAAAGACGTCAGCTTTTCTGTGATCACTAACAGATCAAATGAATTTACTGAATCAGAGCTTTGCTTAGAGACGGGAAGATGTAACATAGCAACAACATTGTGGAATTCTAGCTAGATGACGGAAAAGTGAGATTTCTGCAGTTTATCTGTTATTACAAACAGAAAGAAAGGGAAAACATCGGTAGAAGACAAACCTTTACTGAAATAAACCTTAACGAGATGACACAAATTAAACACCAGCTTACAGAACGTGGACTTGGCTCTGAGCCGTTTAGAGAGAAACACTCGGAGGAATGTTTGTCTAAAAGACTTGCTTGATATTTGGCCGTCGTGATTTATCCTCTCAAGTCACAAAAGTTCAGAAACGAATCTTCCTCACCTCAAACCGAACACAAGAGAGCCGCAACTCTTCCAGTCAGAGTCGTCTTTGAGCGTTCTCTTCCTCTCTTTCTCCTCAGGTTGGATAATGTTCGGTGAGTGTGATGTACTGCAGCAAGAACTCGACACCTGCGCTTTCAGAGTCCTGCGGAGGTATTTATTTATTGGTTTGTTTATCAAGTGTCTGCTGCGGTGTCCTAGAGAACGACCCGTCTCTCGTCATGATCCGCCTTCATTAGGAAATGATGGCTGGAGACCATCTGACCACTGTGAGGTTATCGGCACTCACCGAGCGCTTTTTACTCGCTTTTCTCAAGTCTTTATATTTGTCATCACAAAGCCTGGAAATGGCCTGAGAAAAGAAAGAAAGATAAATAATCGTCACAGGCGCGTCGCTATCTGAGATTAGTGATGGATGCAGTATCTGTTTGATCCAGAAAGTGGTTTTGGTCATTTGCATTTGGAGCGAAGGGCTTAAACCTTTAATGATTTAAGTACAGTGGTACCCCGAGATACGAAATTAATCCAGTCCAGGGTGACTTTCATATCTCAAACACATGTAAAACGCCTAATCTGTGCAACGGCTCTCAGAAACAACAGTAAAAGAAGATGAAAACATGGAAAACCAGAGAAAAATCAAGTAACGTTTCTTCAATCCTTAAATCTACACATTCTTCATGTAATAAATGATAATAAAATACGTAATATGTTCACAAATGTGAAACCTTATCTTGAGTGAAGCAGTGTGTCGGTGGAGGAGGAACGGATGCAGAAAACATTACAGCACTACGTATGAAAGTTAACTTTCTCGAGATATTTCACAAATTACTGACACCAACACGGTTTCAAGCGCAGAGAGTATCGAGCGAGGAGACGGGAGAGAGACGCTTCTGAGAACGTGTCACAGGGTTTCTCTGAGTTGCTTTTTTTACGACACCTTCACTCTAACATTTTTATAGCACATTATTAGTAATCTATAAATAATGTTTTGCTCGATTTAAAACTGATTTAAAGTGTTTTAAGTCGTATCAGCCCCTTAAAGCACACTTTCTTCAAAGGGAGAAAGGAGTGCAAGGACGTGGAAGCGCAGCACGACGTGATACAAACAAGTAGAAAATAGAGCAGAATTCTTTGTACTTGTTCATCTCAAATTTTTTTTTGTATAAAATTTCCCACGAGACCTTTTGTAACTCAAAGCTTTCGTATCTCGAGGTACCACTGTATTTAAACAGTAAAATCACCACAGAAACACTTTTAAACGTCAGAGTCTCCAGTCGTTAACCAGATTTGTACTGCAGCAGGGATTTTGGTCCACTCTTCTACAGAGATGTTTCTTTGGAAGCTTTCAGATGCAGCACGACGTCTATATCCACATATTTTCAGGAGCCAAACCTATTTGAAACAATGTTAACGTTTATAAAATCTGTAGAAATTCAACAGTTCAGGACGGCTACTGAAAAATGATCTCGCGGTTACAGTTTTCACTAGATCGTACGGATGTGAGAACTTTATCATCTGTTACGTTTAGCTTTGAGGGGAAACAGCAGTTTGGGTTGCAGGAGTTCCAGAGGGACATATGGTTTCTCTGTGATAAAGTCAGAGATAAATTCTGGCGTCGAGCAGTTGATTGGCCAGTCTTTCTTGCTCTACAAGAACTGGAGAGTGGTGGAGCTGGGCATTGCGGGTCTTAGTCTGAGTGTGTTTTATCAGCTAACGGCTCAGAAAGCGTTTCAGAAGACCTCAACCTCATCAGAGCACTGCAGTTCCTTCTCAATTCCAAACCACTCTCCGTCTCTAATGTTCACATTTTGGGGGACTGTGTCATGAACGTAGATTATAATGTTTTCACACACCACGCTCATTTCAATAGCATTTTAAAAAATGATCATCAGCAGTACATCGCTACCGCATCGGGCCGTTAATGGTGATTTCTTTTCGTATTCTTTAGGTAATGCGGCAGTGTGGCGGCGACTCACCTCAAGTTTCTGCGCCTTGTCCCGGCTGAGAGGCTCCAGGGGGAAGCTGAGGTTGTTTGCTTCAGACAGCGAGCGCAAGTCAAAGTAATACTTGGCGTAGACGCTTGATGGAACATTAATGTTGAACTGCAGCAGCTCCAGAAACTGGCGCTCCAGCTCATTCCTGCCGGGAGAGACAGAAAACAAAGATAATTAGCCTCCCACATGTTTCTTCTGACTCTTGTTCGTGGGTGGAAACCAGCGCAGAGCAAATCATGACATTTAACCATTCAAGAGCATTTCAATCTTGTCATTTAGAAAGCAAACACCTCCCCCGTCTTAACCATGTCATTACTGCAGCCGCGGAGCTACAACGGCAAACACTTCAATGACTTTTAACAGAGTGAACCACCGGTCAGTTCTTGCCTCACACAGGGGTCCAGTCTCTAAACAGATCTAACCACAATTCATCAAAGAAATATTTTCTGAAACAAGAAAACTCTACAGCAGCAGAGATGAACATGGTGCTGTTCAAACAAAGACAGAAACACATTCTGACACGTCTTTCTAACCTTTCTAATGTAATCCTGATGACCTGAAGATGCAGAGAATCAATATCAACCATTTCAGCAAAATAAAAAAAAAGAGACTATAATACTATTCATTTTAAAAGGCTACAACATGCTGAAATAAACACTGATTCCTCACAGCTTGCTTTTAAAAAATGGGGCGTGGTCAGCTGTGAATTAATAAGATGTCATAGAGACAGCTGCAGACACTGGAATCCAGAAACATCACGTATAACTGATCATTTCAATTCTTAAATGTTACAGAGGAAAAACTACGACACAAACTCACATGTCCTCCACAGTGATGTCTTTGAGGATCTGGCAGTAGTCGACATTCCACACTGCCTGATCATCCCAAACCTTCGACGCCAACAAGATGGCACCCAACACGATCCGCTTCCAGTTGGCCGGACAGATGTCGATCTCTGCATACGTTAATAATCTCTCCAGATAGACCTGAGGATGAAGAAGAGAAACTCTTTTAAAACTGAGCACATTAGGGATGACTTTTTGCATCAAAAGCTCATGAAATAAAACCTTTTAAATATAAACAAACAAAGAACGAAATGCAACAATCTTTCGGTTTTCGAGTTTGGGCTTTCGGTCTCATTAGACTAAACTACATTGGAAAAACAAGCAAAGAGTAAAGAACTAAAACATCAGAATCCATGAAGACTTCAGCTGGCCTCCAGGGGTCACTGTTAAGCCATAGCAGTTCCAAGAACTTAAATCCATTTTAACAAAAAGTAAACAAAAGTACATTTACCTTTTAGATCACATTTAGTAACACAGTAAAAATGATCCGCTACATTTTTCCTAAGAATGAATATCATCATCATTTCAGATGAATCCAGTCCCAAACTTGGAGGCCTGATTAAGCTAATTTTTAAAATTGCACCAAACTCTGGACTACAAATAAACAGCAGCTGAGGATAATTGAGGTACTTTCCTTGAAACACTGAGCTTTCTGCAGCAGATTCAAATGCTCTGTTTTCAAGTTAAAAGGGTTTGTTTGTTTCTCCTGGTGAAGCCTGCCATCTCATGGCCTGCAGGTACATTGCATGTTGGAAATCTGTCTATTTTTTTAGTTTTTGAAAGTTTCAAAAATGTCTGAAAAGTTCTTCACAGACCTCATAAACAAGTGAACATAGCGCTCCGTCTGCTGCAGTGAGCGTTCACCGTTTTAACGGGTTTGTGGATGTTTCCAAGTGAAATAAAGATGTAAAACTGTATATCTGACGACTAATCAGCCTCTTGATATGCACACCCCACACTCGATGGATTGAGTGAATAAACACGTTGCAGACAGAAGAAGCCAGTGGTTGCCGTGAACCAATTTTTGTAAAGGTCTGGTTTGGGATCATCAAAGACATGGACCACGCCTCACATTCCAAAGCATGCTACTGCTGCACCGCGGGCAGCATGACTCTCCTGCAGTGTGGTGCATTCACTCACCAGAGTCACAATGGCACATTCAGCCGTGAGCTGTGCCGCACTGAAGAGCGTCCGGACAAATCTGTAGATCTGCTTCTGCTCCGGGTCGTGCTTGTCGTAGTCCGATGGCACCTCAGACTTCTGATGGAAGAAGATTATAGGCTTTAAACTCTGCAGCGGAACTCTGATTAAATAATTGAGGACTGAAACACTCACGGAAAGGGGATGAAGTTTTTCATCGAAGATGTCTAGCAGCATTCGGCCGTCCACAGTTCTGAAAGCAGAGCAGGGAACCGAGATTAGATTCGAGAAGATAGTGCTGATGCTCAGCTGCTAGCCTCGATTTCAAGATCCCAAACTCACAGCTAACACAGAAGGAATATCACGCTTAAGTTGTAATGTTTGTTATAAGGAAAATGGCTAATCTCTCGTGGAACATTGTTGAGGATAATGTTAAATCCGGACAGCACACACCTGTTCTTTATGTGGTAGAATATTGCCAGGGCGACACTGCAGAGAAAAGGTAGGAAAAGTTATTGTTTATTCACATGGTAATGAACAAGCATTGACTGATGGTTCTGGTACCATTTGATGGTGTATTTGAGGTTGGGCTGGCTGACGGTGCTGTCGTCGAGGAAGATCGTGGAACATGAGCTGTACTTGCGCCTCATTGGACCAGACGGATGTTGCTGCGAGAAAAGATACAACATAGACATCAGACACTTCTACTAAATGGAGAAAATGAGAACCATTAGCGTCTCGTTTACACCAGAACGGTTCTTTTATGGAGAGACAGAAACAGTGGGAGTTCACTTCTCAAGCTTTAGGATCGTTTGTGTTTGACAACGAATTCACCTTTCCATTAAAATGGCCATTAACTGCTTTTGTTTCACCCTTTTATTATTTAATAAAGTCAGTGGTAAGAAGTGTGTGAATCTGCTGGAATTTCATCGTTCTCTGAATGCATTTATCACAAATCTTTTTCTCCATTTGTAGATCATTTTTGTTGACTGATTAATTTCCAGCCGTATGTAAATAAACGATTCTTGCCCATGTGATGTTTTCAGCAAGGCATGCCTCGGAGGAGTGTAAGCTGCAAACTTCTAATCCTTACGAAAAGCTGCATCAAATACTATTTTTGACCTCATTAAAGCAAGTGTTTCGACAGGCACCTTAAACTTAAAGGTTTTTTGTCAAAAGCCTTAAATGAAACCGTCGCCTCACATTCGGTGGTTTGCTGACAGTCTGAATCATTATCTGCTCTGATTGGCCGACAGTTTTAAATATTTATAGATTCACCAGAGACGGGAGAAACAAAGAAGAGTTTGTCTTCAGCTGATTCTGAGTTATTTAAGTGCTTCAGAGGCAGTTAATCAAAGAAAAAAAGAAAGTTTAATAGTTTTTTTTAACCCTTTGTTACGTCCAAAAGTCAACTAAAAGTAGCTCAATAATAAATAACTCATTTCAAGCCCTTGGCGAAGGGTAAATGTTACATGAATCTATAGAATGAAGAGTTTTAGTGACCAAACCAGAACTGTTAAACACTGTATTAGGAGCATCTAAGAAGCAGATCAGAAATCTGAAAGAGAAACTCACCTTTGACTCCGTGATGTGTGTTAACTTGCAAAGCAATAAAAGACATTATAAAGAAGCAAGCAGTAAGATTTCAGTCACAAATTGAACATGAAAAGCATCCAATGATGAGCTGAAAAACAAGCTGTGCATTTCAAACAAAGAAATGGTGATAAAGATACAACGAAACCCCAGTTTTAAACAAGAAAAAAAGAGGAAAGATGAATAAAATGATTTAATAATAAAATGTTTGATTTTAGATTTCATCATGGACTGCAAGCAGCTAAAGCATATGTTTCAGAAATGAAATAAAAAGAACATGCAGGATTTCTGAAGAAACTCACATGGTTCACGTAGAGACTTTTCCGTTTTTCCCGAACTGTGAAGGAAAAAAAAGCAATCAAACGCATGAATACAATCAGAAACCTCCCGTTGAACAACAGAGAAAAAGACAAGAGCCACAAGTAGAGTCAGACAGACGAGCGCTCGACCAAATGACATTGTGTTTTGTGTGAATTTTTCAACTTCTGGATTTTTGTTGTCTTTCTTTTTGCCTCAAAATGTCTTTTAATATTTTCTGACTTTAAGCTTGATTTGTTCAAAACGACTCAAACCTTTCCATCTTCTCGTCTCAACAAGTTTAGCTCCTAAGAAACATTTTTCTCTAAACAGGAGAACTATTGTTTATAATAGCGACTCAACCGGGTCTGAAATGACCTCGCTGCTGGTCCGAATATAGTGTGCCAAGTATTGCTCAGAGCAACGTCAAATCAAAGTAAAACAGCAGGGCGGGGTCAGCAGATGCTGAGGTCACCAAAGTTCTGAAGTTAATCACTATGGATCTCCAAACTCCACAAGGGCTTCCGAAGAGTGAACCAGAACTTCTCTCAAACACCAGTGTCTGAACTCACAACCTGGAACAATGGTCATGTGACTGACTCATAAGCTAAGGGTTCCCCACTTCCCCTCTCCTCGTGACAATTCACTACCTGTCTATTTACACACTCCATTAAATAAAGAATAAATCGTTACTTTTCTTTTTAAATCACGTAAACAGACTCCTGAACTTGAGGAAAACACTGCCATAAGAGTTGAAGCTGTTATAGCTGCAAGGCTGGATACACGAGATACACGTCATTTAAGTTCATTTAATGATGAACAAATACTTCTGACAATTTACAGCATCTCCGTGACAAGAGGATCTGTAGAGAAAATGTTTTGTACATCACATTTATCTGCGTGTTAGTTCACGGCAAAACAATACAGCTTTTACCGCTTCAGATGAGTGCCGGACTGAACATTTAAAGCTCGTGAACAACAAACTAGACACATTCTGAGCCTAAAAAAGCTTCAAGACACAGCAGCAGCAGCAGACGGACAAACACAGCTGGAGATCAGACGTACCTTTCTTGTTGGGCAAAAGAACTGAAAAACAAACAGGTTTCTAAATTAAATCAGAGCAGAGCTAACGAGGCCGACATTTACTCGTCCTTGACTTCACAGTTCAGACGCCACTAATTATATTTGTACCACCAGAAGCCGGATGGATCTGAGTCATTCACAAGCACCAAAACCTTAACCTGGTTGTGAATCGACCGCTGGGAAGAGCTGAAGGTGCACGACTGTCTGACCGTGAAGTTTGAAGATGGAAATTTAATCAGAGTCTAAGGCATTTTTTAAGGCTCTAAAAAGCCCTTATTTCTGCTTTCAGTTTTCTTTAATGGACCCTCGGACACCTCACATTTACTCCACACGCTATAAGCAAATAGAACTTCCTTTGAGGCACTGCACATCTGGATTAAACCAAACGACTGTGTTCCACTGCAGAATCTACAATGCATAAAGTCTATACAATCCATGCGGTACGCTGAAGGTTATCTGATCCAACATCGAGTAGAACTTTTATTCTCCTCAGGAGCAGGATCAGCATAAATGTCTGTTATGATTAGCATTTCTAAAGGCAGAAATGATGAAATAAACAAATAAAAACTTTGAGAACATAGTGCTCCACACTCACCATCGGTTTGAGACTTGCTGAGGAAGATGGTGCTCGCCCGCGGATGATCTGATGGATTGTACTCCATGTTGAGCTCTGAGGAGAGAGAGAGAGAGAGAGAGAGAGAGAGGGAGACAATATGAGATTTTCATATGAGAAACTCATTGAGTGCACTCTAGAACATCTTCATGTTGTCGGAGATCTGGGTTTGTGTACAGTTTAGATCAGAGGCCCTTTGCTTGAAGACAGGGTCTAGCCCAGAAAACTGCATACGTCAAGTTTGAACACTTGAATATGTGACCAAACTGAAAAATAAAAATTAAAAAAAAAACATAAAGATGTTTATTTTGCATGTTTTTTTTTTTTTGTGGACAAAATTACAACATTTTCAAATTTCAGAAAGTACATTCGTGTAGGAAGGTTGAGAAAGGTTGGTACATTCGCCAAGACTTGGGCGGGTAACTACAGTGTTTCACCTACTATTCAATAGGTAGGTGCCACACCCCAATACCACAATGTTCAACTGTGAAATCTGAGATCTGGCGACTGGTGGACAGCGTACCATCGTGAATTCTACAAAACCCAGAACATCCTGGAGGTGTGAACCCTGCTCTGGTTGGAGAAGTCTAGATCTCAGGTTCTGGATGACATTAGTAAAGTATTTAAGACACTTTTTCAAACATAACATTAAAATGTTCACATGTATTATATTGATTGTTGTTTCTGTATCTCCGAATTCAAACAATCCCTTCTGAAAGCAGAACTTTAGAAGGTCAGTCGACAGAGGTCAGCACACATGATGTCATGAGAGGAAGGCGCTGTGGCACACCCAACGGGGAAAAGAATGTTTCGGACCCGAGCGACTAACAAACACAGAGAATCGTTTCCTGATCACTCCACGCGGAGATTTACACTGTACCGGAGAAACGAGCGCTTCAGAGACGAGGCACGTGAGCCGGCGAATAATCCTTTGTGTGGAGACTCTTTTGAAGCACTGTCTTTTATGTGAAAGAGCCTCTCGAAAGAGAAAGGAGCCTCGAGGTGCAGAACACCCTGAATAATTAAAGATGGAGCAGAGTGGGAGACGAGGAGATCTGTGGATGTGCGTCTGCTCTCCTAGAGGTTTAGGGCTCTCTAATATTGAAAGAGCTGCACTCTCACTTAGTTTCATTAGGATTGGGTCACTTCCTGTTCCCTCTGCGTATAGTTGGAGCTGTAGTCTAACAAGGGTAATCACAATAAACTTAACCTCATTTAATTATGGCGGCAAGACGTTACGGAAAATATTTGAATAAATGTTGGAAATGATCTTTTTAAATCTGGAACCTGACAAAATAACTAAAACTAAACTGTTCTGAAAATTCCATTACCATCATAAACTTCCTTTCGACTGACTTATGCAGATTGGGATGCAAGGAATGTTTTTTCTCTGGTGGATTCCCCATTGCCCATCTGTGGACTGAAAATGGCCAAGTGACATTCCCTGTGAGTCCCATTCCTGCCCCGAGATGACATCACTTCCTGTCTTTGAATGATGTTATGGCAGCTGCTGTAAAAACACTGGTACTGCTGCGAGAAAAACACTGAGAACTAAAGGTAGATCTTTCTCTTACAGCACAAGCAAGACATTAGGAAGAATGCAAGCGCCACTGAAGGCACTCCATGTAGTGTTTCACCAGTAAACAAACCATTATTATGTGACCGGGGGGCAGCTGGTGTGTCGTCAGATCACTGATGCTGTAAACGTCAGTAAGATGGGGATTTTATGAATTTAAAGAGAACCAGATGTTTATTTTAAAAGTATACAGATAAAACAATTCTACGTTAAAATATCATTGATTTGAATAAGAACACCTTCTCTGCCTAAAATTAAATCCGACCCAAGTTCTGTAAGTGATTCTTTCTATAACTCTGTGTATTCATGCGCATCTAGCCGATACTTTGCTCAGACTTAAGGTTGCATCCTCTGCTGTTACCAGGGCAGCATTGCCATGGAAACGGCAGATTAAGGAGCATGGACTCTGTTCTAATGATTCAACATCTTTTTGAAACTTTGTATTCGCCCATTTTCCAAGTTTATTCTACTTGGAATTTTCCAAGAAGGCATGCATCAGTCTTCTATCGATTCATTTTATTATCTTCATGTTGTTCTGATGACGAGAGGTTCTTGATTTTGGGAGCGTCTGGAAATAGCACGAACCTACGGCCTGATATCCATGGACCTCTGGTTTAAACATTGAAACACATTATGGAACGAGCTGAAAACACACACCACCTTTAACAAGAAACTTGCTTTAATGGACGGTTGTAATATGTAGCATCTCCGAGCGGTTGCCAGGTCTAATCTGGGACATCTTGTAGATTTATTTTCAGATCCACCAGTAACTTGAGGCACCTTTTCCCTATGGCAGAGTGTGTCTCACGCTGAGGAGGAAGCAGGTCTGACTGAGACGCCATCTGTGGCAGAGCCACCTTCCTGACATTTAAAACTGGCAACGCAATGCACAACCTTTTCCCACAACACAATAGTTCACTTCTTGAAGAACTCGTCATTTCTAGCAATGCTATCCACAGTCGTTATTATTAGGAAAAACAAGATCGTTAAATATTTCTTGATTGTAATATGGATTCCATTTAGACATCATCATAATTCAGGTCAGTTCTGCTGAAAAGATCTACAGCCACTCCGCCTCATTTGCATATTCATGAGGGGGTTCCCTTTCATGTGTTCCAGCAGCTGCGATGATGTCATGGGACTAGAATCCCGCCAAACCACAAACATGAGAGAAGACGGTTTGGACTTGGATAACATCATCTTTCACACCCCTGAGAAATGTCGAAACCGTTGTGAGTGCGGAGAACGGCTGCTGAGTGGAACACACGGCAGGTTTAGAGTCAGTAAAGCCATGCACACACTCAAATATTGACAGAAAGGCACAGAGGGAGAACTCTGGGCACGAGTCCTGTGCTAATGAGGGCTCACTGTGCCATCCGTAACCAGTAGAGCCAGAGATGTGATTACTGGACTTTCAGATGCTGGTTTTTGTCTCATTTAAAAATCGATTATCAATTCATCTCGGTTAATGTAGAGATCAAAATCGCGTTTGGTTCAGAACACTAAATGTTAAAGTTGGGTGGTTTAAGCTTCTTTAAGTGTAGCTGCATTAATAAATACAACCAAACTTTCACCTTTCTGCCATTTCGTTTTAACAAATTATTTGTGCAGAGATGAGAAAAGCTGTCGATAAACACATCCCTCCTCCATTCACCTCATTACGGCGGTCATTTACTTCACAAAACCAAGAGAGAGAGCTTCATTCGGTTCTAGCGCGAGGTCCTCTGAAGTCCGGATCATTAGCATAATGATCATGCATCTGATTCAGATCTGATGCATTCGGTTCTCAGAACCAGACATTATTACGCTTAAACAACTAAAGCTGGCGCTCTTTCAAGAAAACAAACACAAGATAACCGATGCCCTCAAACAAAGATTGATTTTAAATGTACATTTCACAAATCAGGAACTGTGTTTGCACTAAACCAGTTTGAAACTTTCTATAGATCTCCAGATACGGTTTTATCTTTAGCGTAATATTCAAACGCTGCTTGATTGTTTTATTGAAGCCTTTCAGATAATCTCTAAACAACATTTGGAGATTCAACCAAAAGCACATGACCAGCGTCAGCAAACATCAAGAAAGCTTTCAGAGCATCGTGCCATCATTGTCAGTGGTTTCCATGGCAACAATATTCAATACATCATCCGTCTGCATCCGCACATCCCCATCCAGAATCAGCTACGAACAGATGAGATTTTCTGAACTCTATGAGTGAGTGTGTTCCATCTGTTCTTCAAAGAGGTCAGCTGCCCATGAGCACACGGATAATTTCAGCCCAGAACCCTCTACAGACCGACTCAGAAACTAGGCAGAGACATCAACCCATGGAGGGGGTTTTAGGAGCTTTTAAAAAGACAACAGAAAGATTCGAAGTCTTCCTCCGAACAAAAGCTCAAATTCTTGGTCTGGGAGAACGACAAAACACAAAATTCAAATAGAACTCCTTATTTTAGAAAGATATTTCAGTCGAGTAAGATTAATGTTGCATCAAGCTATGAACGATACTCATTTTAGAGTTAATACATTTTCTTCTTACACAAAGTAAAGAAGAATTACGTTAGCATCAGTTTAGCTTGCACATTTACTTTTTAATGTTTTAATGAAAACATTTTAGTGTCTGGGCACTAAAGTAAAATCTCTCTGTAGCTGTGCTTGATACGTTTATTTAGATGATAATGAAATAATTATTAATTGGTAGTTTGTCTAGAAATCCACAAACATTTAATCCACTTTCTGTGCCATACAATCCTCCACTAAACCCATGGAACCCTCAAAGATAATCAGACAATCCATCAAGCACACATAAAAAACAGAGTGAGGAAGGGAAACCAGTTCACTTCCTGTTTGTCATTTCCTGTCGTAAGGCGAACAACCCACAGAGAAGAGAATTCCACCAAAGCTCTCAGGAAATCCCAGAGATGGGTTCTTTCATACTCAACAGTGATTGAAAAAGTGTTCTTATCAACTATTCCTTTAGTTTCTTCTGCTGAGAATGATTCAAGGCTTTACGTCACAGTCGATCTGACATCAGAGACTTCAGGAGCTACGACAGACAAACGAGATTTGAGAAACGAGACGAATTGTTCATAACTGAAAAGCTACAAAACTACACACTGTGGAAATATAATCGTATTTACTACACGGCCTACTGTAAAATGCGGGGAATCTCGGGATGAAGTCTGCGCAGAAGGACATCTACAGCCAAGCTTCCAGAACGGCTTTCTATACATTAATATAATAAATCAAACGCACATTTTAGTTCTTCATCTAAACTGTCAGAAAAGCAACTAGTTTGTAAACGTTTAGAGCAAATGTGTGAACAGGTGCCCCAACAACATTACTCTTCCAGGAAACTACACGAAGAGTTCAAATGAAGATAAAATGTACATTTCTGAACGAGGATAAACTATACATCTTCACTTCTCGTGTGGCGCATCCCTGACATCCGGAACTAATCCAGAGGGATTTTCAGAGGCTGCTTATCTCCCGACCCAAGCTTGGTTGCAAGAGCAGGAATTAAGACGAATCTTCTTCTTTCTGTCAGAGCAAATATGAGCGCTGAACATTGGTTAAAATTAGCCTCGCTCATGCTCGCTCCCCGTCATGTGACTTCAGATCATCCGAACCTGAATCCTTAAATAGTCCTTTTCATGGAATTCACAGAACAACGTATGATTTCTCAAATGTTTAACTCATACATGCAACTGTTGTGTTCTTCTCCCAATCTGTTTGTTCCACTAGAGAATGAGAACTAAAACAGACTCAAGAGCCTCTGACTCGGATCACAACTGATCCACTGACCCATGCCACAACTATAGACTTCGACCAAAAACCACAGCTATAGATTCTTAACCACAGACTCTGAATAAAAACACAGACAGACTCTGTGAAACCATCTACAGACTGATTTACAGACTACGGCCACATCTAAAGACTACCTACAACCACCAACTCTGACCCAAACACTTTGACCAGGACTCCGGACCACAGACACAGACCACAAACAGATCCTTCCCCACTGACCCCAAGAAACGGACCACAGCTACAGTCTGAAAACATTACATGAGCCCGACAAGCATCTCTCAAAAGATCTGAACGTGGAAGAAAACCATTTACTGACCGAAAGCTAATAAATAACACTGAATTAATTCTTGTAGGAGCATTATAATGATCAATAGCAAACACAGAGAAGAGAAAACATGTAAATTGAGAACGAGAAGTGAAAGCTGCAGATGGAAAACGGGTTTGGGAAGGATCCATGCTTCAGGGCTGAAGTCAGCAGTTCTAAAGACTGACTCAGGGTCACAAATTCAACTAGAGGCTCGAGGGAAGTAGCCTCAGAAACAAACGCCCCAGTGTACTCGCCTCGCGATCACGCAAGAGTCACATTACACCGCGGCTCGATGCTGAAGGGGAGCACCAATCAAGGACAGCGGCACTCGGAAGTTCTGCAAATGGATGGGACAGCCAGGAGCAACACATTTAAATCATTCGGGAGTCATTTGAATCAAATAATTTATAACCGTATTCATCAAAAAATGGAATCTATAAATGAGAGATTTTGTGATGAGAGTGTTTTATTTCAAAGAAGTTCTAGAGGTGCCTTCACACCTCTAGTGCAGATCATTTGGTCTGAATTAAAAGGAAAACACAAACACATCACGTAATCCCATGACAGCGCTGCTCTCTGCATCGACGTGTAGTTTTGATTCAGAACGTTTCGATCATGTTCTAACCACAAGCAGCTTGAGGATTCGTTTGGACGTGAACAGAGACCACCTCCTCGAGAAGGACCAAATATTCTCAGATTCAGATGTGACATTCTCACCTGCACACATGAACTGCGCTAAAACCCTGGTATTTATACTGGTATTGCAACAAATCAAAGGTGTTTTTAATGAATGAGAGACAGTGATTTTCACAGAGCAGAAGCCTGAGTCACAATGGCCGGTGTTAATCACAGAGACTGGCACAGACTGGCCTGCAGCTCTGTCTGCAACTGGTGAGAAGATAAAGCTTCGCCTCCAACTCGAACCAGCATCGGTCACAATCTCGTCTGAGGCCAATTATCACGCAAACCCATCGCGATGTGGGTAAGACGATGCTGAAGGAGTTTAAAAACATAATTTAGCCAAAATAAAGGCAAAGATCTGCAGCACATCTGTAAAAACACTTCTGACCTCAGAATCTGAGAGCGCACAAGCTCTTTATCCCATCACCAAATGCTCCCAAAACTAATTGTAAATGGGCAATGATGGAATGTGGGCGTGGCCAAGACACATGATTGGCTACAGGTATCACCTCATTACAAACAGCCAATGGCTCTCACTCAGGAAACTGAAACAAATTCGTACAAAAGACAACTTTATACCGACAACTTTAAAACTACTTCTTTCGCTTCCAAGATTTAAAAATGTCTCTTTTGATGATAAAGAGCACTTGGACCCGGAAAAACTAAATATTCATAAAAGAGCGAGGAGATGTCCAGATCAGCAGTCATTCGTTCACTTGTGGTCACTTATTGGTTTGCTAATATTACTGGTTTAACCGTAATCTCTGTGAATGTTGTCTTTAGAAACCAGGGTTTGATCAAATGAACGTCACAGTTGTACACAATCAAAATCTGCATTAGTTGTCTAACGATTCGACATATTTCATTCCAGCAAACTGTAGACTACACATGGAGAGGATGTCGAACATGATTACAATTTTTTTTGTTTGCCTAATATTGAGCCAAGCCTCCAATCTGGTGGCTCAAATACCATCAGATGATGCAATAATCGCAGGAGAAGTTCCTCCCAGCTGAACTGACGTCGCTTTGACGGAACGAATGTGGACAGGAGCTTTCCATTCCACAATGTCCGTTAGGTTGCCAATCAACTCAATGGAGTTTTTCATTTCCATAAAGTGGGCACAGCTTTACATAAAAGTGGACGAGCAGGATATGGTCAAGCGCTGCTCGATGTAAATTGTGGGAGGAGCTACAGTCACCAGAGTGGAGGGGCTAGGGAGCAACAGAGGGGTGGAGCTACAGAACATCTGAGAGGAGGGATGGACTTAGGGGCAGAATCTGTGAAGCTCCTCCTCCCTGAATCAATCAGCTTCTCTCAGTGGACCTGTATTATTACATCAGATGACCGAAAATCCTCTGACACTTTCCAATTAGTTTACGTTTGCATCCGTTTAACATCTAGCGCACTCTGGAAATAGACTTCTATAATTATTTAAAGTGTCCTTATGTTAACTACCGACGCAATTAAAGCTATATTTTACGTGTTTTAAGTGTTTCTACGTTAAAAGTCCCCCAACACCGCAGTGTTAACTTGATAAACGGAGTAACGCAACCGAGAAAAACCACCGAGAAGGGAGGTTCCGCTCTCTGAAAGCGGTAGTTCCGGATGGTAACATCACACGGTGTGGTTCTGAACTTACCATCGATGTTCTCTCGGTCGCTGATGTGCTGCAGGTTGCAGCCGGTGTCCTCGCGGCTCAGCTCCGGCTCGGGCCGATACGGTTCCAGCCGCGAGTGAGCGTTCCGCCGGAGCTTCGGGCTGGAAGACACGCAGCACGACGTGCTGTTCCCCATGAGTCCAAGTCCCGGTGACAACCGACAAACAAACGGGCTCTGGTCGACGCAGCCCGCCGCTGATGATGGGCGTAACGGCTGCGGAGGCGACGCTGTGAAACGCGGAGATCACTCCCGCAAAAGACGCTCGAGTGGAGACATCAGCGCGTTACAGTCACGACTGTGCGCCTCGAATCAACGCATCGCCGACCCCTTCCGTTTTCACCGTTATCTGTCGTTATTTCATTTCCCCGCGTCCGTGAAACATCGTATCTTTGAGCTGTCAGAACATCGCCGAGCCCACATTCACACACAAACACAGTTCGCACGCAGCAGGACGGACACGGAAGCACTTCCGGTTCACTAAATGACGTCACATGCAATTCACTTGGAATAGTTGTTTATTTTTTTTATCTTTTATTTTAGTATTTTTGCATTTTTTTAGAAACCATATTTGCGTATAACAAGATGTGAACACGTTGTCAATATACTTTTTAATTAAAACAAATACATAAATGAATATACTATTGTCAGACACTGTGTTGAACCCTTATCTTTACTCATAAAATATTAATTCCTTTCATATGAATTAATAACATTTTAATTTTATAAGTTTAATAAAAAGTACGCATTTATTTTTTTATGAAATGTATGGTCTTTGACAAAAGATGTTTTATGGGAGCTTCACACAATAAGCCTGACTGATAAAAGACTCATGCTGAGAGGCATTGTGTTTCTGTTATTACAGCCTGGATAGATTTACTCTGATTGACGTCATAGCAACGTCATCGTGGTTCATATTAGTGAGAATCAAAAGAAAGCACCTCTGCATTTTTTTAAGTTGCCTCATTGGGCTCTCTATGCATATTTCAGCCATATAATACGCTAATAACATAATTATTATATTATGTATGGCTTCTATTTAATTTGCAAGCAAAAATGTTGATATTGTCAATTTGATAAAATTAAACATTTCAAAATAAACTTCATGTTTCTTTATGTAATGTTGAATTTGAAATGTCTTTCAAAACAATAAAACATTAAATTATATTAACCATGTCAATATTGGAAATATTTGTGACACTAAAACTATTTATACATATTTTATTTAATGTATTTATATATACATTTTAACATTAAAATGTATGCTTACATCATTACTATTTGAATTAGAATATATGAATAATTCCCTTCCTTGTTTAAAACACCAAACATCAAAAAGAAGAAACCATTCAAGAGAAACCTGCTGAAAACACTCTCAAGAAACTGATGAAACTACTGTTTGGAGGCTGGTGCTGTATTTGGCTTCATTTTTTTTCGTGTGGAGCTTTTAAGAAATTTCACTGAATCAAAGGCGTCCAGTGCAAGGGAAACCAGCTCTAAATTGAATTAAACGATCTCTCTGGAATAAAAACGAGAGCTGAAATGTGAGCTGCCGGTTTAGAGGAGGGCCAGAGGGGATTCACTAGCTCTTTTATATCTGCGGTAAAACATCGCCCTCTTCTGGAATATAAAAATGTTGCATCTTTCAACAACTGCCCTCTCCCCCCCTCAATATATTTTTTATTTATTTATTTATTTAAAAATGAATTACTGGATGATGTTTTGTGAGTATTAAATTACATTGAAATATTTTACCACCTGTTAGACACAAAATAAAAAAATAAAAATAAAAAATACAGACACAAATTAATCATTTGATTAAACCAAGCACCACATAACCTGCTTGTTACATCAATTTAAACACATACATTTCATTCAGTACTGGGATAAACTACATTTTCTACTTGTATCAAGACAACTTTTTAGTGTAATAAAAAAAACAAGTAAAAGAGTTCCGACCCTTGTAAGTAGTTTCAGATAGTGCTCTGCTGCCCTCTGCTGGAGACTCGTGTGACGCTGATGTTTCAGCTAACCACAATGAAATCTCACTTTCAGTAAAGTTTGTATGAATGTATTAACTGTTTTACATCACAAATATAATAAACATTTTGGTAGATTTTAATACTTGAATCAATTTCTGCCATTCAAAATTAACCCATGAACACATGGTGTGCAAAATATTTATTTTGCGGTGCCTAAATTTAAGCACATGCCTAGTTTGTTAAATTATACAAACTTTGTCTCCTATGTGATATTTTTGACTGAAATTTCTTATCCAAACATGTTTCATGAAGGAAAATCATGAAAATGTACAGGGGTGCCCAAACTTTTGCATACCACTATATGTGGTTTTACGTCTGAAGTAGGAAAAAGTGATGTTACTCTTTACCAATATTTAAACACTGTTCCTTCATTTGCAACTCAAGCAAACTGAGGTGAAACCTGGTGCATATCGACACTATTACTTTCTTGTACAGAGATTGACAGCAGTTTCATCCAATCAGAGCAAAGAGTCGATTTTCAAGGTATACCTACCCTTTCCGTTTTGTGTTTTTTAAAAATTGTTGTTTTCCAAGTAGTTTCATTTCTTTTTTTACATTTAATGTTGTTTTCTGAATTGTTCTTTTGTTTTTACAGGTGTGATTTTGGAGTTAAATGTGCTACTTTGTTTAATGGCGTGATCTTTCCTTAGGTGCGTTCGACTTCATGCGGCGCTGCGCAGACCGATCGGCGGCTGACTTGAAGTAGTGCATGCCGGTTAGAAATTCTGTCCGACTTGAACCGGCGCTGACGTCACGTGACGTTCACGTGTGGCATCAAAGTAACGCGAGAGCGTTTCGATAACAGCCGGCTTGCTCAGCCAGAGCAGCGTTTTAGGAGCGACTGCGCCAGGATATGATGACGTCACAGCTTCTCATGATTGGCCACATTCACCACATGACGATGATCACGTGTGTTTCGTGCTTCAAGCCATACAATTGCATAAAAAATCAATTTGCATACCATTTCGTAAATAGTTTACGATCTTTTGACTGCAGTACATTTTTTTCCCTTAAATTATTTTTATTGGATTTGTGCATAAGTTTATTATTGTCCTTTTTTCATACAGACCAACTATAGTATTCAGCTGCATATTTGAGTAATATTTTTTTTATGGAATAACTAAAATGTCAGTAATTTAATGTAATGTGGTTTTAATGTGGTACATTAAATGTAATCCAGTTCATCTGCGACAAAGTAGGCAAACGTCATGTTTCAGGAAGCAACGAGATCTCAAACGTGTCCGACTTGACGGCTCCGTTTTCAGCTCCTCCCCGGCTACTTTCGGCTAATCTCGACGATCGGTCTGCGCAGCGCAGCATGGGCTCGAACGCACCTCCTGCTTCAATGTAAATGTGTCAGACACTCTTGAGATTCTTCAATTCTTTCAAAACAATGTAATCTTTGAGTCACGTGATCTTTGTTTCCTCATCTGGCATCCGATCGTCTGATTTGAACGCACGTGGAAAGGACATACGACGCCTACTCGCTTCCCATTGAAATCTTGCACGACATTTATTTAAATCAGATTAGCGGGCTCACATTTCCATATCTAAGTGAATGGCATGGAAATGTCATGAGCAAGATCCACGTGGCGACGGTCTGGCATTTGAAACAGCGAGTCTATTCCTTGCTGCTGCCTTTTCTGTCACGTTGCCTTGTCCTAATGACTTGCTTCATTTCTCACATGTTTTGCTTGATTTTTCTTTGTAGGGTATAACACTCGTGTCAATTAAATCACAGCTCTTTTTTTCCAAAGACAGTCAATGAGAACGTTCTCCACAGATGCAGTACATGCTTATGGCCACAGCGGGGCAGTGTGGCGCTGTCAGACCGGAACCGATCATAAGTAATGATGCCGCCGAAAGAATGCCTTTTTAGCTTTTATAATCTATCAAGTTTATAGCAGTGTTTTTATAAATAAATATAAATAAATAAATAAATGAATAAATATGAACAAATACGGTTTTTTATTAGATTTGCATATACACATGTAGGACATTAAAGATCGAAGAGTTAAAAAGTACACAACAGAAATAAAATTAACTAGACGGCTGAAGATTGTGCTTATACTTTGGTGTTGGCTTGTAAAACTGCCATCAAAAATTAATTATATTAGCAAAAATGGATTGGTTGCCAAAGTACAATTTTTGGTTGCTATGGAGGAGTCAGTGATATCATTCAAAGTTCCCCATGCCGATATGCCTAATAAAAACCCAGGTCTCTATGGTTTTGTTGTCTGTTTGAAGTTTCTATGATGATCCAAGTTTGATTTATAGTTTTACAAAATTTGACCCCAAGTTAAGTCCATGGAAATTTTCCCAGAATCTCAGTTATTCAAATTGTGAAAAGATACAGGAACCATCTTGTCAAAATTTGGTGGATGTAGCTCAAAAGATTCAGGAGGAGATACATTTAGAATTTTTATTTGTCAGAAGCAAAAGATGAAAACCAATATGTTGGCTTTTACAAGCAACAAAAATAGATAAGTGAGGGAAATAGAAAACCATTGCCAATCACACTAAGAGACAGCAGGCAGAGGCATATTAAGAGGATATAGCAGCAAAACTATTACACAGCTGGACAGCGATGATTGCCTTTTTAGAGAGGCTTGATTGTGTGGAGTGTAGGTAAATTGAAAGCTCTTTACAGAACACAACACAGCAAGGCTCTTTGTGGTAAAATATTCATTATTGTATGAATAATTTGGCCGGTACAATAATCATATCGATGATGAAAGCTTCTCTTCATGTATTTATTATATTAAAACATCCAAAAATAGAATTCATGTAGAATGGAATGAAATTTGAAAGTACATTTACTTTCATTTTACCACAGAACTTCCGCTCACTGGAGAATTTCTCTTTTTTGGACCATTCTCTATAAACCCCAGAGATGGGCGATCAGCAGTTTCTGAAATACTCAGTACAACCCTTCTGCCAGCAAAACCACGTCGAGTCACTTTCTTCCCCATGCTGTTGCTCGGTTTGAACTGCAACAGATTGCCTTCGCTGTGCCTAAATGCATTGTGATTGGCTGATGGCAGTTGGACAGGTGTACCTAATAAAGTGGCCGGTAAGTGTGAAACAATGGATATAACCAAGCGCTTCTTTGTGTGCGTTTACATTATAATTGTAGGTTTGTAAATTCTTGATGTTCTGAATTTTTAATTTGAAACAATTCTTTTTTTTAAAGCTCTATATGATCAGCAGTCTTCGTCGATGTCCCGTCATCATTCTCTCATTTATTGAATTAAGATGATGAATGGCCAGTTGCTCTTGCTGCTGTGTATGAGCTGAATCACTGCTGAAGTAACTGACTGTTTCATTAACTCCTGACCCCAGAACAGATTATATTCTACTCTGAGCTCCAGATCATTTTTATAGTCCCTCTTTAAGACCTCTCTCAGCCAAAATGTCTGAAACGGAAGGTTTTTTTTCTTATCAAAACAAAAGGTTGAACTCTGAACCAGTTTCAATTGGTTTGTGTTGGACTGAGTTTATATTTACTCCAGTTTCAGAATGTTCAGTATTTCTAAAAACATTCTAAAGTATTATTCATTTTTCATCAGATTTACTTCTGATTAGGTGAAGGATAATATGTGGATAAAAAAGTGGATTTGGGTCAGATTTAGTTTAATTTTTAGATTAATACCTGGTTCATTTTTTTTTACAATAGCTATTTGAAATTTAGTTTTCTTTTCCTATTTTTCTCCCAAAAAGGTTTGACACAGAATGTAACACATCAGAGTTGGTGATGTGCCGTCATTGGTGTAGAGTGGACTTTATTTCTTTTAGATATGTAATGAATTAGATAATTTTTTATTGTATATCTCTATGACATAATATTCAATGCGTGTATTTCAATTGTAATGGATTCACAGTGAAACAATTGGAATGAAATTCCAGTGCAGGATTGTCTAAGAAACAATGCTTGTTCTAAATCATTTATGACACACGTTCCTTTCTGGAGTTGGAGCTTTCTAGCGTCTCTGAAGGAGAACTGCTGCTGCACATGAATATGAATTCTACTCGCCGCTATATAATCAGTCCGAGAGAAGCACTGATTGTCCTCCTCCGAGCACCCGGCTGAATTTTAAACAGCACTTTTAAGCCGTGAAATTCACCTGGGAGAGAAAACCTCAACACATTACCTGGAAGAAGCCACGCAGCTATCATTCAGGGTTCTCTGCTGGGAGATCCACCTAAAGCCCTTCGTTCTGGACCCAATGTCCAAAGAGCCAATCACACGCTGAGATGATGAGGTAAACCTGCCTCTTCTCTGGGGTCACACTGGAGCAGGTCACAGAGGAGTCAACGACATTGTCTCCAGGACAAACACTGTTTAGATCGTCAGAACTCAGTGGAAGGCATGTGAATGTTCTTATGAAAGATGGCGACACCGTCACTGAAACCTTTGCCTCTTTTCGGAAGCTCCTGAATGAGCCAGAGCTTTAGTGGCCTCCCAGTAGTCACTTATCTTCAGGCTTTATTTTGAATGCTCTCCTAACTGCTCTCTCTCTCCTGGTAGTCTCTCAGCCAGCCACCCCAGTCGACTTCTGACCATCTTGGCATGGAGCGAGATCTGCCACTTCAACAGATCTTGCTCTCCCGGGGCGTTCTGGAACAGTTTGTCAGATGATTATTCCAGTTTATGTGAGGGTTATGGATTGGATCAGGTGAACGATCAGGGTAAATGTCTACGTATAATACACGCACAATAACCATTTTGGGGGAAAACGCTTTGACAAAAGGGCACTTTGGGCATCGCGGGGCAAGGGGTGCAGTGTTGCTTAGTTTATGTACATGATGCTGTTTGATGAAGCCCCCTCCACCCCCCGTGACTTTCCTGTCTGGCCTTGAGGCTTTCACCTCACCGGGAAATCTGACAGAGCTGTATCTTCTCATTGCGGAGATGATGGGAATGCTGCTCATTGTATTGGCAGCTGTCAATGTCAATCTGCAGGAATCGGCCGAGCCAGTGTTTTCACACAGTTTTCTAATCTCATTATGAAGCTTGGCTTTCTGCGTGGATCCTGTCAGAGAGCGGAGCAGAGGACGCTCTGGAAACAGAGAGGGAACATGCCCTTTAAATTATCGGAAAGCTTCCAGAAACTGCTGAAATGGCGTAGGGGGTGCAAAAAAGAGAAAATTCTCACATTAAGGGTCAGCAACTGCAGATTTGATCTCAAACAGCACAAGCTCCATCAGATTTACATCTGAAGAAGTTTCCTCACAGATTTCTCACTGGATAGTGATGAAGAAGCAGAGATTTCAGAGACAGAGGAACAATTAAGTATCCTTTCATTATTATTGCCTTTCATAGCGGCCAAGAGAAATGCACTTGTCCTGATCACTCTCAAGATCTGACCAACCGTCCAAAAATAAAGTTGCTGTTGTTTTAACCCCGTTTTCTGTGAATTTGCACAGCATGGATCAAAATGAGCCCAACACAATCAATATGAGGGTTCAGTGTCCATGGCCCAAGCTTTGGTGTTAACCTTGTGAGAGAAAGTTCCCTAAAGTGAGCGGTTGAGCCTCAGCGCTCACGGGGCAACAATACAAACCTGAATGGAAACAGCTGCACAAAGTGCTCTCTCTAAATGGCCACAGTTTCCACGGAAGAACCCTGTGGTAATAACTTACATTTTCTGCTATCTCATTCCACAGAGACATGACGATCTCAGCATGAAAATACAGCCATTTGCTGATCCCAGATCTGAATAATAATGCACTGGAACACCCAGTACCTCTCAGCACACTTTCACCACTGCAACCAATACAGAGACATCACAGAAATGCGTTTAACTGGCTGTCGATTACCTCGTCACACCAGGCACTACATCTGTCCCATGCAAATTGCCCCATTTGCACCCAATGTCTGTGCAGTTCCCAAACGCTTCATCACCAGCTATCAGCGATGAGCTGAACCCGCCGGCAGAGATCCAGGTTCCCCTATAACCGCATAAATCTCAAGTGCACATATGCTGCTGTCTATCAGATACCGCTCTCGACTGCAGCATGATTGCTGTGTATGCGAGCAATCGTTTACGACGCTGCATTGAAAGCCACCTTCTGTTTTAAGGATCTTCACGACATTTAAATTGAGTTTTATCAGTGAAATTGAAACCAGGATTAAATGCAAGCATTTTTCACACAAAGATGTTCCACAAACGAACAAATCTAAACGTGACAAGGCACAAGCAAATGTAACACTGTTGAAATGAGTGGCTGAGCAGAGCAGGATCTCTTTGAAGATCTCGAGGTGGTCCAGACACAATTTGGTTTTGCCTGATAACAAAATTCAGACAAAAATAGACAATAGTTTATTCTTTAGGTGAGGATTCATTTATCTGCTGTATTCTTGTCTGCCATCGTGAGTGAAGCTTCTTTAGTG
The DNA here is from genome assembly GCA_007224835.1 of Danionella cerebrum. Taxonomy (NCBI): domain Eukaryota; kingdom Metazoa; phylum Chordata; class Actinopteri; order Cypriniformes; family Danionidae; genus Danionella; species Danionella cerebrum. The sequence continues at coordinate 191,863 of SRMA01027190.1, read as the reverse complement.
AGACATCTTTCAGTAACTAGAAGATGGTGTTTGTCCCGCCATTCCCTGGATCTACATCATTAGGTAGAAAACTAAAGCTGTAGATTCAGACAGAAGTCATTGATTTCATCGTTTAAATGTCACTAAGCTGTTTATTTATTTATTCATGTCTTTGTGGGTTTATTATCAGTGTGATAAATTCTGTTTCTGCTGTTTACCTTCTTTTTTTAAGTGTTTACCTAATACAGATGGAAAGAGACTTTGGGAAGAAATGGTGAGCTTTAAAACTTTAGATGTAAACGACCTGATCCCAGTCCTTCTCTAGAGGCGCTGAAATCCACTCATGGCATTTAAAATAGAAATGTGCCCTTCATTTATCAGTGGAGAAGATCATAGAGCAGCTGAGGTTTGTCGTCTTCCTGAGGCTGAACTTTATCGTTTGGAATCTGTCGTGAATTTTAATCACTTTATTAAAGAACCGTCCACTCAAAGACCTTCATAGCGGATGCATTCACATCTAAGTGAGACTCACACGTTGAATTGTCCATTTGCACCAGAAATCTAAGACAGAAGTAAACCAGGTTATCCAGGTAATCCAGCTCAGTGGAGACCTCCAACTGTTGAAGTTCACCTGCTCCATTTCTGCCCCCTTCTGATGATTACTTAATAAAGTTTTAAAATGTCATTGACAGATGACGATACTCCATTCATGCATCAAAACTCAATTTGTTTTCCTCAAACAGTGACCAGATTTGTGGTTTCCAGACGAGCATCTCCACTAATTCCTCACTTGTGCTCCACTATTGAACCCACATAATCTCTCTTTAAATTAATATTTCGATTCGTCAGAACTGCCTCAACAGTCTCTGACCTAGCTCTCAGTGGGATAAATTCCCAGAAGCCTGGGTTTGCATTCTGTTCCCTTGAGTCCTGTTCCCTTCTCCGGTGAGTCAGACTCTGTGTATCAGATGACACTTCCAGGATCAGAGAGTTGCTGCCAGCCCTTTCTGATTCAGCTTACGACTTGCTCAGACACATGCTTTCCCTCTCATCACCTGACTAGCAGGAAGAGTGCAGCAGCCCGATGGAATGGAAATTATGTCATTAACCCGGGGCCCAGCAGGGACAAGCCAGCAAGAGCCCGTCGGAGGGTGGCTCAGCAAATCCTGCAGGTCATTATCTCAGGCATATGCACGGGTTTAGCTGCAGACGGGATAAATTTAACCACATAGCATTAATAATGGAGACACTACTGGAAGCTATTAGGGCCTGCAGTTTGCGGATGTGATAAGGTGCTATTTAAAGATGCAAATTTGATTCTGGCTATAGACTCAGGGACAGCTCATAATGGTTCAACACTCGTAGCGCATACATACAGGCAATCCACATAGGGCCACGTTCAATTTCAGATCAATATGGACCATTTGGATCACCGGGCGTGCCTTTATTTTGCTTATTAGCTTATCAAAGATATATATATGATGTTATCTCAAGATCCGGAACCTTAAGTGTCCTCTTTGGGTTATGAACTGCATGTAGCTAATGGTTATGAGAACATCTTGGTTCTAATAGTTCTTTCATGGTAAAAGGGCATTTGAAACATTAACAGATCATTTCCACAAGGTCATTAACAAAAATTACACAGTTAAATATTTTGAATAGTGGTCATGGTGCAAAAAAAATAGCCACTGCAAAGCTAAAACATCTGAAGTCCTAGGGCCCTTTGATTGCTGCTCGCAGCTTTAATAATCACAATTAAAATCATTAGATTATGTTTGGATTGTGAGTTTTGTGTGCGTGTGAATCTGGGACGATAACTCATTTATTCCGTTTATTACATGATACAATCCTCGTCGTTCAAAGCGAATTAAATACAAACGAAGAAGCATTTTTTTTTTACCTATAACTACACTTCGTTTTTAATTTAAAAGAGACTTGAACGTCACCATAGAGACTTATTTAACTTTTTCTAATTGAAGAAAGATAAGCAAAGTTAACAGAAAGTAATGGAACGTTCTTTTCAATAGCAGCATCAGACTCATTCAGAAGAGCCGGGGCCAAGAGAACCTCTTATCACATGCAGATGCAGCCTTTTGTAAAACTCGACCTTGAGCTAGTTTCAACTTTCATATGAAGGAGTGAATCTGAAACGTGCGCCGGCTGGAAGGTGACATGGTGAGTTTGGGCTTTCTTGACACTTTAGCTGTGGTTTAACCAGATTGACTCCTTTCTCCAGAGCTTCAAAGTGACTCAACGTTTCCATCACTTCCACAAAATGTGTTCTCAATACGATCCAATAACGCACACGAGCCCAAAGGAACCGACAGAAGCAAGAGTACAATGATTTAAATGTGATTCAGAGTTTTCTCACTTTAGAGAAATCTCTTTTAAAATGTACACTCTGTTCAAATGGTCTATTAAAATACTACAACCAATGAATGAGTTAATAAAAATTGTTTAAAATAATAAAAACATGAAATGGATAGTTTTTTTTTACTAAACATATTTTAATATCTATATTTATTTAATATATGTATATTGTTAAGAACATATTACACAGACATTAACTTTTTTGATGGTTTAGGTAATTTCAGTACTTTTAATATTTTTAATCCTTCGATGAAATAGTTTTTTTTACATTTGAAATTTAACATTTGTGAAAAAGGCAAATAAAACTTGTGAGAAAAATACAAAAAAAAGAAAGAAAAAAAAAAACCTTTAAACACGTGTAATAAACCCAGAGCCATCTGCAAAGCTTAAAGTGCAGTGTTATATTTCAAGCAGACCATTTCTCACTGTCACTAATGCACATCAAACTCGACCGGCAGAGCTTTATAAGATTTGAACGGCTGTAATGCCTTTAGCCACAAAGCAGGCTTCGCTACAGGAAATCTCATTTAGCGTCGCCCCTCGTGTCTTAGCTTTCAGTGGCTGGAAAAGCGTGTGGTTTTCGTACAGAAAGCCGAGATCAGAATCCATCCTGATCTCGTTCACACTCCGCTATTACCTTCCACTATTGTAAAACCCCAGCACCACACTAAAGTTCATTTTTACCATCTAGGTGATCATGACACTGCAGCAGCGACGACTTTCCAACATTTCCCCAACATCTTGGAACAATGAATAAAAGGCATATTTTTCCAGATCCGCTCCATGACACAATATCCTCACGTGACCTTTTGGTTAGCGATAGAATTAAATGTATAAACATCTATTTTCAAATTGCAATCAGTCTCGTCTGAGAACAAATGCAGATAAATCCCAGAGAAGCAGATGCTCTGTGATTGCACTGACCTTCAGAGAAACATCAGATTGATCTATTTCACATAGGTCAGGGATAAAAAGAGACATTAGCAGAATGTATAGCATAAAAGGTTCTGCAGCACCATGAATGAATCGTCCTGGATGAAAACGTTCATTGTTCTCAGCAGGACAATGACCCTAAACACAAAACTAGGGTATTACAGGAGTGGATCCAGGAGCGTCCAAGCTTAAATCTCATTGAACATAGTTCTTAAAGTAGATGCTGGAGCTTGAAAGCTGCTGAGAAGGGCCAATAATCTGGGTGCACGACACCGTGGTCCCCATGAGTGATGGAGGGTGTTCATGAGCTGGTGGTGAATGTGAGTTTGACCTGCAGAAATGCTGAACGTGGTGAAAAGCGGTTGTGTGACTGACTGCTCGAAACACCAAAGCAGGAATTGCTAGCTTGCTAACGTTATGACCTAAAGACTTTTGAACAAAGGCTGTAAAGCACTCTATATTTCAAGAGTTACAGATACAGTGGAACATACAGATTTATTTCTTTGGAGGTCATTTAAAGTTTGAAGGAACCTTCTGGATCTTATGCCAGTAAATGGCCCTTTACATTGACCTAGACGTCACAGATGACAGAAGCCCTCACTAGAGGGCAGCGCATGTGTGTGTCTACGACAAAATAAAGCCAATGTGCTTTTGTGGCTTTACATTGTGATCCGCTTTATTGTAAATTGCATTATAAATGACATGACATGCGCAGGAGGGATCTTTTTGTTTCCACTGCCTCATAATGAGCTGAGGTTGAGTGTCAGGTAAAGCAATGAGGAATTATCAGCAGAGGAACCACCGTGTGCCTCGTTCAATGCTTTGATTTCATTTCACTAAATACGGCATGTTTTATTCAGTTCAGGGAATGATTATGCAGAAAAACAAAGACAATATTTGAAGGCAAGCTGAGAAAGATCTGTTGATCAATGCTGAGACCTAAATATAAAAAATGATATCAAAAATATCTTATGACTAAATGATAAATCAACCTTCCTATGTATGTTTTTCAACACATGACTACATTACAGTTAATAACTTTGACTTTCAAAATTATGGAGAACACCTGTGAAAAATCTATTTATTTAAAACACATCTTAAAATAAAAAATCTGTTCAAATCGAAGCTCATACAAGGCTGGAATCACTTTAAAGGCATTAGTAAGAATCGACCAGATGCATACTACTGCAGCTGCAGTTCACTGACTGACCACTTGAGGCTGGTGTCAGAACTGAGCAGATTCTCAATGGCTATGTGACGTTTCCCCTGATGCGGTGATTGAATTGTGGGAAATGCAGTCTGTCTGATTCAGGTGCTAAATGTTACACAAGTAAACAAACCTTTTAGGAATTGTTCACGAAAATAATGTACTCACGCTAAAGTTCTAAATTATGAATGGCTGCCATCCACTGAGACGTGCAAAAGATGTTGTTTGAACCAACCAAACGTTGGATAGACATCTCTCCGGCATTGTGTGTCTGCTAGCGAGACTTTGACGGTCAGCGGATTCCTTTTCTACTTTAATGGTCTTTAACAGAAGACAGAAGCTCAAAAAGCTCAATTCCAACACTTCCTGAATTTCCATATTTATTTATCCTTTTAATTCAGGAGGAGTCAATCTACCGTCTTTTTTTCCATTTCACCCAATCTTCTGTTTATATCGTTAGAGCCTGGTTCTCTTGGCACTAGGCTGATGAGGAGGCATCAAACAGACATTGGCTCTGTCACATTATGCGGCTCTTCCCTGACCAGGTTTTGATTGAGCGTAGTGATCCAGGACTGATGCCTGGCGGATCCCAACTGACTCCAGTGGGAGCGAAAGACAGTCTGACGGCAAGATCTTGTCATTGCGAGATGCACATCAGCGCACATGAGGAGAGATGACAATGTCGGCCACGCTCCGAGGAGTCTGACATTCGCTCATCTCATTCTGGCTGCCTTTCAATGATCTCTCTCTCTCTCTCTCTCTCTCTCTCTCTCTCTCTCTCTCTCTCTCTCTCTCTCTCTCTCTCAAATTGAGCTGCTTGCACAGTCTTTTTTTTCATGGGTCAGCGTGTGTTTTACATTTACATGTATTGCTTTATGTAACCCACACCTAAAACCACAAACAAAATGTAACAGAGCAGAAAACACCCCAATTTTATTGAAATGTGACAATGACAAGTAAAAAAGTAGAGCCGCGTAGAGGTCAACAGTTAAAGGTTAGAGAGTAAAAACCTTAAGCAAAACGCAAGTGCATACAATAAAGCAGTGTTTCAACCTTTTTTTTTAAATAATTTTTTCTTTGAAAATACAAAGCTAAAGGCACACCACCAGAAAAACAACTCTGTATCGTATGCAAAGAGATTCATGTCGAAAGTCTTAATGAAAAAAATGTTCAGTTTCAGTTCAGTTTTTTTTTTTTGTTGTTTTAACATGAGTTTTACAAGTTGTCTGAATCTGATGGACTACCGAGTTTGGACCTTACAGGTCTGACTGATTAAAGAGCTGGTAAATTGGTGTTTCAGGTACTTCCAGATTAGCTTCTTGAAGAAATCTGAAGATCCCCATGTCAAGTTTCAGATCTAGAGTTCCTTGCAGTTTTTTTTTTTAAAGAATCTATTCCACACCTTCTAACTTGACCACAGAGGACCCAGACGCCGGAGTAGCCTTCGCAGTTAATAACTAAGAGAAAACGGGAAAATAGAGGATGGTTCTGGGCGTGAAGACACTGAGGTTAACCCTGCAGGGGAAAGATGGAACTGGCACACTGTGAATAAGGGTGTCCTCAAAGCAAATGAGGTACAGCTTAAAAACGGTTCTCTTGCTGAAGCTCAACTCTGAAGTTCCAAGAGTTAGTTTAACATCTGGATGCCAGGTTTGCAGACATTGTTAATGAATCGTCATGATTCTTGTTTGCTGGACTTCTATTAGTCAGTTTAAAATGCTGCGTGGTTTTGTTTGAGGCAAAAGCTGCAGCCTCTTACGAAATGTTCCTGATTGAAATCCCTTTAGCATCCCCTCCCTGTGCTTCCTCTGGGTTCCCTTGCTTTCCTCCCACAGTCCAAAGACAAACACGTCGGGGTGATTGGTGGCTCGACCGGAGTGAGGGAGAATGTGTGTGGCTAGCACTCCCCTCCCATTCACCCAAAGAGGTTCCAGGGGAGTCGAAATAACTTTGTATGGACGCAACTCTCCCAGCTCTCTCTCTCTCTCTCTCTCTCTCTCTCTCTCTCTATATATATATATATATATATATATATATATATATATATAGTGCTGGGGAATGTCGTCCTTGTAACTCTCAGGCTTGTCGAGCTGCTACTGAGAGTACTTTACCGTTACTCCTCACGCAGCGCTCCTGCACCATGAACTGAGCTTTCAGGAAGCAACTGCATGTAATTTCCAGCACACTCATCTACTTCCTCCCTCGCCTTTTCTAAATGTTGTATATACTCCTTGAAAATTAATCCTAGATTACGCAGAGACGCTTCCATTTATGTTTATGTTTGTTCTCCTGCAGCAGAATTCCCAGTGTTTGAGCAGAATTCATTTTGGTTCAGACAAAAACTACCAAATTTAATAAGAACGTTGATCCTGCAGCTATCGGTTCTACTTTGGAGATCATCATTTTGTTGCATAACTCTTGCTCAGAGGGCAGTTCACACATAGACACAAAGGAAAACAGCACTAGACGCTCGCTGCCAGCCGCTCCAGTCTCCATGACTAACTCGACCGGTATGGAAGTGATGAACTCATGTTCTGAACTCTAACTATAACCAGGCTCTCGGAGAGATGTGATCTTCCTTCATGGCAAATTAGCTTCATATAGTGTTCAAATCATGAGCGTATGATAACACTAGTGAAATTAGAGGAATTAAGAAAACAAGCACAACACCTTAAACACACAAGCATTAGCCACCAATTGACTGTGGCCTATCGCTCTGATTAGAAGCAGACTCGTGAACTCCAAACAAAGAAAGCGATGTGTCCATGTGAATAAAGTCCTGCCGTAAACCCTCACAACACCTCTTGCTATGTCCACACTGAACAAGCTGAAATCCCCCCAAAAATGTGGCTTCTATTTGACTAAATGTAAGATTTCAGTAAAATGTACTTTTATAGAAAGAAAAGTACAAGCCATTTTAAGAAAAATACTCTGCAGTTGCTCAGGGCGATGCAGGTTTGAATCCGGGAGAGATCGGATGCTGCCAAATCTGGTCTCTGTGGCCCTTGGTGCTTACCCTTGGATCTCTGCAATTAATGACAGACTTTTCACGTTTGGGAAACACCCTAGAAAAAAAAGCGTACAAACTTCAGAGGCACGGCGGCCATGAAACATTGAACACGCATCTCGTTATTTCTGCATGGCTGATCATCAGCCGCGTTTGGTCTGAAGCAGACAGAGCCCTGACTCAGCATGAAATGAAATGCCATCGCCATCTTTTAACAATCATTTCCCGGTCCCCATACTGAGCGCCAATTCTTCAAGGAGGAACAGAGCGCAGCAGAAGGTGGACAAGATACTTCAGACACTTCTGTGAAAGCGCAAGACGGCAGGCTGGCATGAGGACTGGCATGGGAGATCACTCAAAGGCTGCACCTTCAGAGAGAAGCTGGCATGCCGCCGTGTTTAGCACACAAAAGCCTGGATCAAAGAGCACCACGGCTCCCCTGGCCCACTTTCATCTGCTTTCCCACACCTGACATCAGGCGCCCGCGGGGGGCAATTCTCCTTCAGAGGTGCCCTCTTCATTTCTTCCTCTACATTTCACTATTTTTCCTCATCCTCAATGTCTCAAGCACAGGCAGAACTTCTGCTAATCAGAGATTAACCTCTGCTGGATTCTTGATCATCTCTCACCTACGCTTTACCTGAGATGGGAACCTTTTTAGTTCTAGTCTAACCCTTAAACCCTTTAAATCTTTTCTCAGACACCAGATGATCTGGATTTTCCAAACAGTGGTCTCTCTAGTAGTCGTAAAGGATTGAAGGGACATTTAAATCCACAAAACTATAAGCACAAATATAAATGTTCTCACAAAGAAAAAATCAATATGCGATTTAAACTGATTTCATTTCATCGCTACTTAAAATCTACTAGTACTAGAACTGCAGTTGCAGCGAGTGATACGATATGAATGGAGAGATACTTAAACTGGATTATAATTAGTTACACAAAGTATTCTAACAACGCACTCGAGTGTGCTTCCTGTCAGTAAGGCATGCTGGCAATGAAATCTACAACCCTGTCACCGTAAACTACAAAAGGGCAGTGAAATGGATTTTGGGAAACTGTAACAAGCCCCCAGTGCATGTCAGAAATGAAAGCAAAAGAAAGGAATGAAACGAAAAGGAACAAATCTCTCTTTGAATGTGCCATGCGTATTGTCTCAATCAATCCCGATTTAATAGACAGCAAGCCAGAGCAATGCTTTGGGGAGTCGTGAAGTCTGACAGATGAAAACTTACAGCCATCATCAAAGAGCGCACGAGAAGCCCTGCACTTTGTTATAGACGAGAGCAATGGATGCACCAAAACATTCAGACCTGCAATTTCTTAAAGTAACCCAGCTGAAAGTGCAGCAACTGCAGGAAAATACGAGTCAAATGTTGTCACCATAAAGATGTACACCTGGAAAACACAAGACCTCTTTTCCATGAGGACATCGAGCATGTTGGGGCAGGTTTAACCACATCGGTTGTTATACCTTGGGTTTGGAAAGCTTGTAAACAGCTGTCAGAGTGAACTCCACTTCTCTTCCCACGTCTTGAGATATTGATTACAGATTATCGCTCTAAACTTCCTTGAAATCTGTAAGGGAAAATATCGTGGTACCTCCAAAAGACTCTAGAAAATTACCTTTTAGATTCACGGGGTGAATTGATGTGTCGTTAAAGTGAGGGGAGCAGTAACCATAGAACAGCAGAGTGGTGTAACAGTCGTAGGACGGTTTAGAGGTAGAACCTAAATGCTGAACTATTAGTGAACTGCCAACTGAACTAAAGAACATGCACAAACTCACAAAACTCTCTGGAACTTATTTTCTGATCTAATTATGAACTAACAGCCAAATAAACAAACTAAGTGAAATAATAAGGGATTTCAAAGTGTGTAGGAAGCAGATGAAATCACAGATCTATGGTCATGAAACAAGAGGGGCGGGGTTAACTATCACAGGAGACATGAGAGCACACGGCAAATGACAACAAATGCCATGTGCTCAGGCAATGGAAAACCAGATAAGACTAACGATCCACCAGCCATCTTAATGAGACTAACTTGCCACGGTTATGCTACAATACTAAATAAATAAAACCAGAAGAGTCTGACGGTGGCATAAGTACTCACCCAGTCTGCGATTTTAATTAGAATTGAGTGAGAAAGCTTTCCCTCGTATTTATGCATGTGCTTCCAGGTTAGTCTGCATTAAACACTTTCTGGAAAGGTAACAATAACTTTATGGAACGACTTTGCAAAGATGTAAATATATCCAAAAATTTGAGAATAGAGTATAATGAATTTATTCCTCTGAGTTTCAAAATGAAATGATTGATTTCTTATGTCAAGCAAAGTAATCAACATAAACTGGTACCAAAGCTCAGTTTACATTGCCGTGTTAATGCTGTCTGTGTCTGTTAAGTGACAGAAAGAAGTGGTGGACCTTTACAAGAGTCTAATTAGCATCAATGCTTCCGAATACAGCTCGCCAATAAATAAAGCCACACATCTTAAAAACAGGAAATGCATGTTGTGGTGCTTGAAGCATTTAGATCTCTGGATCAATATCCCTTTAAAAACAAATGGACAGCTCCAATGGCTCAAATGGCCATTTCTCTCATTACACAGGCTGGCTGCATTTTCTACTTCACTCATGAACCCAAAGAACCTGCTTTTAACAAGTTCAGCATGGTTTGTGGACCTTTGATGATCCTAAAACACTGACACAAACCAGCTCGTAAAAACAGGTTTTATCTACAGCGAGGTCAGTAAGTGTTTGATCACTCTGTGATCTTCCAAGTTCTGGCTCTGCAAGAAGCATATCAAGGTTCTGGAGTAGCCTAACCAGTCTGCGGACTACGCAAACTTGGTCAAGAACTATAGGAACCATTTCATCTCTGTACCAAATATTACCATTTTTGACTCAAAAGATCAAACACTTTTCAAATACCCAACACATTAAAATAAACTCTGGATCTCTGGTCTCTCACAGTGGAAATGTACATATGCTGGAAATTCTAGACCCCTCCATGACTCAGAAGTAGATGAACTTGCAAATTGTGATCAGATAAGCACACGCTTCACTATACATTACTGTTTTTGTAAATAAAACAAATCTTGTAACTTATTGTTTTTACGGCAATATTGTAGCTACCTAAAGCCTTGGTTCATCCATCCATCCATCCATTTCACCCTGGAAATGTTGGAGGATCACATGTTTTCCTGATGGGAAGCTGATCCAGGAACGTGCCGCCAAACTCAAAACAAACATTCAGTCCAATCAACTGTAACCTTTTCAAATGCTAGATCCAATTTTTCCATTACAAAACAGCCCTTTTCGGTTCAAGCTAATGAAACCAGTTCCAAATCTGCAAACAGTTAAAGAGCAGGGATGGTGTAAACTGAAATCATGCATTTCCATGTGTACAGCAATTGAACAACACCAGTGGTATCTTCAACAATCTAAGCTGATTATCATGTTCTGTGGAAGGCCGGGATTTCACAATTTCAGCAAGATTCATGAGAGTTGTGCTTGAAAATGCATTCCACCGAAAATCCCAAGCTTAAAGTTTGAAGATACTGAAGATGCAGGCAGTTCTTCTTGTAATGCAAGGACATACAGTGTGCCGTGAGTCTGTTCATTCACAGATAAGCCAGAGCATCCAGATGAGTGTGTGGGTAACTCTAAACAAGCTCTTATGCTGAACAGATGTGGCGTTCCTCCCCCAGTCCCACGCCGTACCCTGCAGTCGACTGAGGCACGCTCCACCAGGAGCAAAACAAACATTTAGGGAAGATTTCTAGCATTGCTGGCATTCCAGTGGCTGATGTGACATGTTTAGACCGACCGTATGTCGTGAGGAGAGACTCTAGTAAACACAAGTTAAGGAGCTCTGGTTTTGAGAGAATGTGTTGTGCTGCTCTTGTTGATTTATCTCAAAGTTCGGGTTGGAGTGTGAACATAAGATCCAGGTGAAGCACATCAGAGATGAGAAGCTGGATTTAAATGATTGTATCAGACCTCGGTTGAACCCGTATCCCTGGCGTGAACCAGGACTTGTGGTTTTTGTAAAACATCAAGACACATATGTGCAGGAGGTGGGACTGAAACGAGGGAAAACAGAATTACTCGTAGACATTCTTCCCTCAGCCATGCCCCTACTTATGAATTTGGAGGAGCCGCCCGCCTGCAATAAACGTTTATTCTAACAAGATACTACGATAATGGTTAGCACTGCACCCGCCATGTTAACAACCCACATCAGATGCCTGCAGCAGTTCTTTGTCCTCATCACATCACAGGAAGAAGCCAGACATTCAGGCACACCACCAGTTAAAGTTAAAGAGTTTCATACACAACTGATATTAGCCTGAATCTTTGCAGGAATTCTGCTGATAGACCTTAAGGAGCCTAGCCTCGTCTTCTCAAGATAATGGGATGAACTTTCACCTCATGTTCCTGGAGCATCCATCATGAGAAGGACCCGCTTGAGGAACTCTTCTCACGCTGGAGTCAGAATCGTTGGTTGTGTCGGTTGAATATCTCCATGCAGGATAAAATTGGCCAAAAAGTTCAAACTGATTGCAAATGAAGTTCACGGTGCTGCAGCTGTTACACTGTGGCCTTTCTGAAAGAAGGTACGAGGCCAACAAGAGTTTTCATGTTCTCCCCGTGCAGCCGTTTGTTTCTTCCATGTACTCCGGTTTCCCTCAGAAAACATTCTTCAGGTTAACTGAACTCTCTAAACTCCCCTTAAGAGTGAATGTGTGTGTTTTGCCGGTGCCCGAGCAGAACCCTGAAAGGGGAAAAAGTGGGTAAAGAAAATAATTTAATGAATGAACCACTGCTGCCTTACAGTTAGAGTTTCCTGGAAAGCATGAGTCTGCTCATCACCTTTAAAAGCAAAGAAGATGACTGCACCAGGGCGCCGTCGCACCAGCCTTCACTTTAATGATATTCCTCACAGGACATTTTTAAAACCCTAAATGAGGAACACAAAAGTTAAATATTTTGTATTTTCGGGTCGGTGGTCTGAGCATTCAGACCTCTGTCAGAGTGGATGACCCTGGTTTGACCCTTTGACCTCGGTATCACAGCCCTCTGTTTAACCGTAGAGTGCGCCGTGAGAGCACTAACAGTTGTCAGCTCTTAACCTCGGCCTGTGAAGGGGACACTTCAAGCCCTGTAGCTGTGTCTACTGAAATCACTTCCAGTAAAGAGATGATGCAATGGCTTCAAATGGTCCAGACTTGCAAACATCTCAATAGTTTATATATTTTCACATTCAAGTGCGTCTGATATAACATTTTACAAAACAGGGAGCGTGAATGTTTTTCATTACATTTTTGTAGGTCTATCGAAAGTTTAAAGATTTGAACTCGGCTGCCAGTCGATCCGGTCATGCTCCATGTTTAATTCAAACTCCTAGTCTGGATCACTCCATACCTGGTCGTTTCAATTGGAACTGTGGAAATGTAGACTCCTGGACTGAAACCAACAATACTGAATGAATTTGAATCATTTGTATTTCAAGTTTGGATTTGGTTCTCTGGGGAAAAATCATGTGAATTTGGAACTACATTGGGATCTTAAATTAATTATTGATTTAGTTACTACATCCAATACATGGCCGTTTACCAGGGTAACACCTCTGGCTACACAGAAGTCAATGACGACAACACACTGCTCTGTCCAGACATGCATCCACTGAAGGGGGATTCTGATCCTGGTAAATCTGTTTGAGAAGCTTGAAAACCCTCTCTCATTACACTTTCAAGCCACGGCGTGTTTGGAAAATTTAAAATGAATGTCTGACCATTAGCTAGAGAATAACACAATATAGAGTCAATATCAGATAAGGATCACAGCCTTAACTGATTTATTGGGCTGTCCCACACGCTGCCTGTTGAGCTATTTACACGGCAAACAAATAAGCAACCGCAGACGAAAGCGCTCCTGGTTGTTTTGCCACCTTGGCTGCGGCGGGGAGAGAAAATTGAGATCTCTGTCAATGTGATCCATTATCTCAGACGTGTTTAACTGAAACTGTTTATAGAGCCTCTGATTTTCCTGTAGATTGCAAGAATTTTCGAGCAAACCTTTCAATGGTGTATATGCTGAAGATGTGTTAACATCAGATGGAAATGATCACGTTATAATTATTTTAATAAATCATAATAAAAATAATACAAAAAATCCTGGAAACCAACTAGATTTTTGAGCCTTGAGGGTCCACTCAAAGACCCTCTTCACAATAGATATGTCTCTATTTCAATAGGGGAAATACCCACGCCAGTGCTACAGGCTTTTTTTTCCCAGATTATTGATAATGGAGCGAATGAGTTAAACATCTGAACTGCACTGACTCACTGTTTGAACAAGAGGTTTAAACTGAACTGAGGTGTTAAATGTTAAACTATTGTCCATGTTTAAGTTGTTCTGGGGTTTGACAAATAAAGTAACAATTTAAAACAACAGGGGGGAAGCTCAGTTGTCTCTGCTTATGAGGTTGAAGATACCATTAAATTAAATGATTACTTTCTCCGTTGGAGAATCAGCTGGTCATTTACATCTCAGCGTTTAATTAAAGGATGACCTTTCTCCCAGAATCTATGGTTTGATACAGGCAGACCCATGAACCCCATGGGGCTCTGGAGATGCTTGCTGTTATCTGAAGGAGGCTGTCACGTTAAGAGCTCTAACCAAATAACCGGCTCCAAGGCCTGAGGGAAGGGAGGCTACGCACGCTCCCAAGCAGCATTATGTGCAGTCATGCAGGTTTAGACTGGCCACATTGACCACTTAGTGAGCAGTCATCTGTTTAGTCGCTGAAGGAGAATCGGATAAAAATGTATTAAATAACAGATATGTTCCATTAACGAGGAGGTAACCTACCAAGTCATTTAAACGATTTTGTGGCTATGAAAGCAAATTGCTAACAAATAATTTTCTCATTACCTGCACACGTATATCCTGTGTAGGATCAGGATGAACGTTCCTCCAACATTTGTATCGCGCTCCATCTCACCATTTGTCTTGAGTGAGTCTGTTGAGCCAGCGACTGATCTGAAAGCATTACTCTCAGTAGATCTGATCAAATCAAACCACAGCAGAACTGATTTCTTATCTCTTAAGATGCCGCATTTCCCTTTTTTCCACAGAGCTGAGAGAGAGCATTATCAATTATTTGATTACTTTCGCCTCAGATGGAAACCCAACTGCACAGCCTTTACCCCAGGAGTCCTGCGCTGCACATCAAAATCAAATTAATCCCTGCAGCTTCTGTGTTTTAAGATAATTAACTGCTTTAAGTACTGATATAGTCAAGAACTGGTACTAAATGCACGTTCTTTTTTTCATAATGGAATTACACCAAGGCATGCTTTCCTAATGTCTGCAAATATTAGGGAATCTCTAATCTCTAGTGTTGCAGTCAGCCATCAACATTCTACAGTATGTTATTTTTTCTTTAAATTTTGCCTGTGGCTCTGTTGGCAGAGCATTGTGCTAACAATGCACAGGTCGTGGGTTCAAATCCCAGGGAAAGCAAGTAATGATAAAAAATGGTGTTCATTCATTCAAAATGTAAGTGACTTTGGATAAAAGCGTCTGCCTAATGAATAAATGCAAAAGTATTTCATCAGTTAGCTTAGGGTGAGGGCAGAAAGCAAAAAAGTTCAGTTTAAAGGGCCATGATACCCTGATGGAAACATAATGAGAAATTCGGATATTTGTTGATTTATTTTATTGGCAGTTTTGTTGAATTGTGGAGGAAACTGTGTAATTAGTGCTCGATCACCAAAGGTAGGTACCACCTTTAAGGAGCTTAAACTTTCTGCCACTATTTGCTACATTCATGTACCACATGACCACCCTTGGCATATTTTAACATAATTTGGGCTGTCAGCATAATTCTGTCCACAGAAACAGTCTTTAAAATGCAGTAGAACTCCCATTCTGTAGATGGCGCTGTGGTTTGAGCCTACAAGCACTTCAGTAGAATCCTATGGTGACGTCACAGGCTCAACTTCCATAGCTTTCTCCAGTCAATGGCAATGAACTATAAAAGTGTACCATCATAATGAAATGAACACAAATAACAGAACCACTATCCAACCAGTGACCCCAGTGCATCAAGAACTTTAACTACAGTAGGATTCTAGTTACATGCATTACTAAGAACCCACGTCAAAATGATTTCCCTTTTCCACATTCTCCAAGCAGCAGAGGTGATCTCAGGTTTTAAGAACATCTGAAAGATACAAATGACCTAAATGCTAAACGTGGTGACCTTGATTTTCCACCCAACAATTCTCTAACAATAAAGCTCAAGGCAAAGGCAGT
This sequence comes from Danionella cerebrum, assembly GCA_007224835.1. NCBI lineage: Eukaryota > Metazoa > Chordata > Actinopteri > Cypriniformes > Danionidae > Danionella > Danionella cerebrum. The sequence continues at coordinate 176,035 of SRMA01027190.1, read as the reverse complement.
TTAGCATCTGTTGGTCAGTTCTTCAACAGCTGATGGCAGGAGCACATTCTCTGTTGAGTGAGATCCACTCCTGCTCCCTGCTCCATATGGTGCTGCCCTGAAGGCCCAAGAGCAGCCAGCTGTTCAATTCTGCCTCCTTACATCCTTAAAGGTGATTGGGATCCCAGGATGTTTGGAAGAGTGTCTTGAAGCCAGCAAGGTGTGGATCTGTCAGGAACAGACTGTTTTCGATGGGTCCCATGGACATCCCTCTATAATAACCTTTTGTTAATATCTCCTCAACGGCCCTGGCAATAATCATATTCTGAAGTGGCTTGAAATGCCGGAGAGCTCCAGAACCGGGCTCATGGCCACAGAAGAAGGTAATTAACTCATATTGAATCTCATTAAAGTGGAGAGGCTCTCAGCTAGAAGGAGAACAAGTGTATAATTGTCGTATTAAATCCAATGCCTCTTAGAGATCAAATAGAGTTTCTATCAAGCCAATGGAGGTGGCTTCAGCCAAATGTCGATGGAACTGAACTTGTTTAGCGTTAAAGTGAGAGGCTGGTTTACATCGGTTTACTTTAGTCTTGCGAGTGCTTGCATGAAGACATCATCGTTTGAGATTCTGATCTGGGAATGCCGTGTTTGTAGCTCTGTTATGAAGATGAGGACACCCCAGCAGATGTTTGTAATCTCAGTGGTACAACACGGTGTTTAAATATAGCTTTTTTGAAGAAACCTGGAAATAGCGTGAAAGAAAAGACAGAACAAAGCTTGGATGTGTGTGGAGGTTGCTTAAAGAGCCGCACTGAAATACCTTTAGGGGGCTTCTTGTTCTCATTCCCATGTGTGAAGGAAATAACATTGATTTCTCTTGAGCTTTGCCCATGGGAAGTAAAGTCTGACAGATGGAGTAAAAATGGAGAGGGGGTTTCAGTAATAAGGAACACTTCTCCAGTAATGGAACGTGTTTTGCATTTTAAAACCCTCACAGATTTGTAATCTTCCCAATCATCTTATTTCCCAAATATCGAATTGCTGACAGTTTCTTAATGTTCTCCAGAAGCTCCTCTGCACAAGAGTTTCAAATGAACCACTGGAACGTTGTGAGAAGACATGTTCAAAGTGATCCGGCTCTGCTCAGCCTTCTTGTGAACTTTCAAGATGGTGTAAACATCTCGAGAGATTCTCGTTTTATTTAGATAGGCATCTTTATGTGCCTTAAAATGTTGAAAGAATAAAGCAAGGGAGGGAGCACTGCTGCAGAGCTCGAGAGAAGATGGCAATGGCTTTCTCCCCTCAGACAAGGATTTGCATGAAAGCACAGGTTCAGTAGACCCAAGTCTTGTGTGCAGCGTTAAAAACAATACCACCCAGACTTGGGCATACTGAATGCCAGTGCCAGCACCAAGCCATGACTGTAGCTAGCACATCAATGCTGAGAAAAATAACGACCTCTCAAAGATCCATGCTTGCCGAAAAAAACGCTTGAAAACTATTCCAAAGACACCAAACAAGGTTTTCCCACCATAGAATGTAAAAGAACATCTTGGGGAACACATCGATGACAGGTATTTTCTCTGTGATTTATGTTTTTAGCACTTCTTGGAAACCATATCACCAAGCTGACGACTTTCCTCCCCATAAGTTCTTCTTAAAGGCGTGGTCTGAAAGCTGCTTTTTATTTGCTTCTCTGGTTTCATTCAAAGCTTTCTGAACACTGGCTTCAATTGAAGGTGGTTGGGGGCATTCTGAATTGATGGAGAACTGCAGACGAGGCAAAAAGAGCTCCACCTCCTGCTGGAGGAGCACAATCCTTCACCCGGGTGAAGATTGAACCTGCAGGAGGAATGAATGACAGAGAGGCCTCAGGCTTGAAGAAAAAGAAAGAAAAGCTGTAGTGTTCTTCCATGTTTGCTCTTGTTCACCGGATTATACCACTATATTATGACAGGAACATGTTTACCGGGGCATTGTACGCAAAATCCGTGCAGAAGTGACGTGTTAATTCTTTCAGTACAGTTTCTCAACTATTTTTAATGCAGAAAAACTAGCATCACATTTCTGCTTTTAAAGCCTGCAGACGGTTAACTTCCCATTAACCATGTAATGTGTTACTGAAAATGCATTTCCTGTGAGATGAGTAAACTAAATGTTACTGGAAATTACCAGATTTATTTCACTAAGTGAATTCCTTTTTAGTAGCACAGTGATTTTGGTTCCAACGTGAGCCATTAAGTATAGTCACAATACATAGCACAGAGTGTAAATGTGATGAGTGTGTGCAAGTGCATGTGTGGGGGGTAACTGCTAATAAAATAAAAGCATACAAAGAGAGATGGAAGGCATGTGAAGGAAGGAAGGCATGTGAAGCTACTAATAATGTGAGTGATGTCTGTTCATTTTTGTTACCTGTGAGACACTTAAAGAGACCGATGTATGAGAGCATTCATGAAATAGATCAGTTACTTATTGACAAAAGATAAAATGACACACACACGAGAAAACATAGAATACAAAGTGGGATGAGCCAGAATTTGAGCTGGACAAGCCAAAAGACAAATAGAAATGAGCCAAGCGATTAAGGGGAGGAGCCAGAAGATGAGGAGTGGGTCACAATACAAAGAGGGAATAAATCAGAACACAAACAAAGTTGATCCAGAATATGAATGGAAATCAACCATAAGATGAAGGGGGAGGTGTAAAATGAAATACACCAACCAGGAACAGGTATTTAAAAAATTAATAAATAAATCCATTTTAAAAACCACTTTGGCTGGAAATTTGATACATGCTTGGTTTGTGAGGACAGTGAACATGCGGATGAATAGCTAACAACAAACCCTGTGGAAGCTGAAAAAGATGAGTAGAAAAGAAAGTGTAACTTTTGACATTTGAGTTTCAGCATCAGCATTTTTGGGATGCGTCACCCGTAGCCTGCTATGTAATTGTGGAAAAGAGGGGCTTTGGAATATGAGGAGTCTTTTATTTGTTTCAAATCTCTGCCACAGAGATCTAGTACACGCCAGAGAAAGAAAGACAAGAACGAAGAAAGAATGCATCTTTTGTTGTGTGCCGTTCCGTTTGAAGAGAGATGCTGCACAAATCCAATTTTCCTCACCAAACAAAATCAGTATTTAGAGAAAGAATTGCAGCCAAATTAAAAACTGATCAGAGGCATCTGTGCTCATGCTCGTGTGGATGTGTCATCTGAAACAGGAGAGGAATACAACAAGATTCAATTTTGCACATTTTCCATGAGCCTGAGTTGGTCAATGAAGTGAGAGCTGCTCTTACAGAAAGCAGAGTTAATGTGGATGTTCTGGGGGATGCCTGAGTTGATCTGCCACAGCTGCTTTCACAACCCACTCCTCCAAACCCCCCTGGGCCCAATCCCAATTCCTTCCTTCTCACATCTGCAAAGACCTCTGAGAGGAGAAAGAGAACCTAATGCAATCAGACGCTCATTTTGTGCCATACAGATGGATGGAGAGACTCCAGCGGAGAGGGGAACTTTTCTGCTGCGGTAAACCTCCCTGTGCCATGTGATACTGACCGCACAATACATGACTAATTGTGGATGGTATTTTCCTTTTGGCTCTTCATAAAGCGTCCAGCATAATGTGTCACATGACCTGCAGAGGTCACATGAGAGTTTGATCGTGTGTTGCTGGTTTATCAAACACAAAGGGCTAGAATTAAAGCATTCGTTTAGCAAAAAAAAAAAAAAGTGAAACTATAATTGAGTAAATGTTGTGTAAAGTTTTGCTTGTGTAAAGCTTTTCCGTATTAGAATTATAGTTCAATTTTACTTTGCACAGGTTTCTTCACTGATTATTCCTCATTATTACACTGGTGTCAGTCTGTAGCATTTTGTCAGATCGGATTTGCATCAGACCTCTAGTCAAAACATTAGCAAGCACCAGTGAAAGAATGAAAAGCAGGGGTGCACCCCTTCTTTGATGATGCAATGCTGCTGGAGGATGTCACTTCCTGTCAGTGATGCATGCTGGGCACTTCCAATCCATCCTCAAGCAGCTTTGGTTTCCTCTGATGTGTGTCATGCACTGGGCCGGTCGCTCGGCTGGAAACTGCAGGAAACAGATGTGTGCCGATAAGAGAGATGTTGAGCTGATCCTGACCCCCTCCCATCGTCTTCTTCCAGTTTCCTTGAATTTCCAGCTGCTTCCGTCGCACGTTTCGTCCAAGAACAATCCCCTCGGTCGTCGAATCCCCCGTCGTGGATTTTACGACTGCAAGTGTAAGCATTCACTTGGATACAATGCAGTATATTTAACTCTTGGGAATTGTTTACTACGGAACACTATTTATTTCCTTTTCCAAACAACCAACCAAAGAAGGTCACGCAATATTACAGAAAAAAATGTTTCCTCAAGAGTAAAAATAGACAACCCTGTTAGTTAAACCCATCTTTAAAGATCAAAATCAAAGAATTGGTTTGGAATTCTAATAATTGTAATGTGTGTCTAATTATTTTCTTGGTAACTCTGGTTGACCCAGCTGACCCATGCTTTCTTCCATGTAGTCCACAAGGAGACTCTGAGAGATGGATAGTTATTCTTGGTAGAATCTCACCAGTCGTCATTTTCAGCTTGTGATGGTCTTCAAAGCCATTCCTGCATCATGCACCAGGTTTGTTTAAAACAAATCAGTTCCTGTCCTCTGGTTCTCAGCTAGCGCTCTCGAGACTGTCCATCAGGTGCTTCTGTATCTCCAGAAAGAGATAGAGTCTCAGCCGAGTGAGCGCCAGAGAAAGAAAGAGCACCAAGTTCTAACAAGACAAGAAGCCAATCAAAGCATGGAGCTCTGCTGGATCTGACAGGGGAGGTGATAACAGCCTTTGAACCCCGGCCGGCCCCGGGCCCCCGGCTCGGCTACAGCTTGGCCTTGCTTTGATACTAAGCTCAGAGAGCCAGAAGCTTCCAGATCCATCACAGCAGGAGACGTGTACGCGTACTCACACACTGATATGATCTCAGACCTGCGAGATGCTCACAGAGAGCATCTCTTAGGAATGAGAGTGATGCTGTGTTTACATCAAAACTCCTCAGCTAAGTGCTTTACAGAGCAGAGAGTTCACTTTGAGCTTTTGAACTTCCGTTGGAATCAAGCGTTCGTGTTCCAGGGCGCTGTGCTGTTCACCATCAAACTTTAGGTGTGTTTTAGTATTTTATAATTCAGTATTATCTTCATCCATCAGTTCAACATAAACTAAAATAACAAATACATTAATAATAAATGCCCAGTTCTACTTGTTTATATTAACCCTACCCCTTCTGCCTAGAACTGTAAAGTGGAGAAATTATGCCTGAGAAAATGGAGATGGGATGGCACAAGGAATTTGTCCTAAAGATCCATGGGGATCAGTATTCCAAGAGGATTTCTGATCAACTCCCATCAACCCGTGTTGGAGCACCACTTCTGCCATATACTGTATGCCATTGGCGGATAAATGCCAGATATGCCGGACAAGAGCTGAGCTCGGACCAACACGGTTTGCTGAATGAGGTGTGGAAAATAGAGGAATTACAGTTTTAACTTTAGATCAAAGTTGTAATCAATGCAAAATCCATGGATTCGATTATTGTTGCTTTTATTTAGGAAAAGTCAAAACCCCATCAGGACTGACATCAAAGGAGCATTGGGTTTGTTATGAGGAAGGGGGTCTAAACTCTGTTCAAAGAACCCCTGTTGGCTCAACTGTGGGCCCCTTCTGCCCTGGGGGCCCTGTGCACTCAGTGCCCCCTCTTCCCTCTGTCTGTCTCACATTCAGCCGAATCTACAGTCAATGAGCGACTGGTTTAAACAAGTACTGTGGATAATGGTGTTTGTATCTGTCAATCAAAAACGAAAGAAGATTGACAGCTATAAGCCACACCCACTTGAGTCTCTGTCCTTTTTGCACACGCATACAACACAACTTTGTTTTAGACTCATCTAATCACTTAATTTTGATTAAAAACCAAGTTGGTCATTACAAAAACAATGATGGCTTTATTGAAAGGCAGCTTGCAATTGGTTTTAAGAGATAATAAGAGAGAAAGTGATGACAACGCTATTGTTACCGAGAGAAAAAGCTGCACAAAGAAGGGGCTTTCTCCAGACCTCAGTTCTAACCCTGTCTCAAGTGATCCAAGATACTGCTGTGGAAAAGCCTTCGGATCGAGAAAGAAAAAACCCTCTTTCCACCATTATACAGAATGAAAAGGAAAAGATGTCACACAAAGACATTTGTGTAAAGGTCACGGAACAGTTATTTTCCTGCTCTTTTCACACCGTTCCTTTATTTATGACAGATTCAGTCCCTTGGAAACATGCTCTTTACCCTGAATGAGTTCTTTTCCAAGTGGATAAGTTTTGCTTCCTGCCATTTTTATAACCAATGGCTTTCTGAGGCACTCGCTGCAACTAAACATCCGTGAGAAGAACTCGAAAATGAAGACAAGCAAGAGTCTGAGAAGTGGATTTAGAAAGGGATTCTCTTCTGCTTTAACAAGATCAAGTTTTAAGGGAAGTGAAGAGCGAGCCGGCCATGTTCACCAGGCTGTCCATTTTAAACGTTGTTCTAAAAAAGCAGGGTCCCACCGCCAAAAAGTGACACTTCAATCATGATGGTGGGCTTATGTTGCCATGGATATACAGGATGAGGCCACACCATTTAAGGACTTGTAAACCATCATTAAAATAAGTCACTCTTGTACTGCGATGCTCTTGGTGGCATTCTCTGCTAGCCCCGATTTTTGCAGACAAGTTTTGAGAAATCGCATGCAACTGTGCAAAGTCACAGTCAAACCGCTGCTCGTAAAGGAGTATGTAGAGTATGACCTCCAAAGACGCAATCTGAGAGAGTCGAAGCTTTGGCACGTCTTAAGACGTAGTGGAAACCTCTCAATTGAATCTCCTGTTGGATCCTATTATCAACTTTTTACAAGAAATACACCCACATTGTGTCACCATTGGTCACTTTTACTCTTTTCTATTGAAAATGAATAGTAACCTAGTTTCATGAACATTCCAGTCACATCTGTCCATTCTAGAAGCTGCTTTGGGGTGGCTCTTGTTTTGGCTCCCGTTTTTTGAGTATAAAGAAGAAAGAATCTAGGATCTAAGGATCTAGGCACGTTAAATGCATGTTCATAAGTGATTCGAATGAATCTGCAGAAACTCCATTAAAGGTCACTTGCGCCAGCAAAACAAATAAAGCCTCCTGTTTCGAAGGACACAAACATTTCCTCTAATGCTTGCTGCAAAAAGTCCAAACAAGATTAAAAGCTACTCTGCCTATGCTCATACTTCATTGCCTTTAAGTGCAAAACTGGCATCAACCACGCCATGCAATCCAACAAATACTATAGTTTAATTATTCTTTCTTGCTAGATTTTTTAGCTTCTTTCTACCAAATTTAAGCCAAAAAGAAAGTACAGAAAACACAACTCTGGTAAAATAAAGCCAAGGGATGCATGCCTTTCCACCAGCAAGCCCACACACGCCTCCACAAACACAGAGAGCATATGGGCCAAGGAGATCCAAAAAAAGAGAGGTGTTTACTGTCATATCTGTCAGGCAGAGCTGCTCTCTCAAACTCCACTCCCCCCTTTGGCCTCGAGTTGAAGTAACATGGGTGAGAAAGGTTACAGGTGCAGCAGAGACAAGCTTGAGGGAAACTTCCGAAATGTCATTCACCAGCAGAAGCTGGAGCTGAACATAATCCAGCAGTCATGCAGATTCTGCAGTCACACATGCAAAACAAACACACCCACGCTTCCATTTCTACATGTACAAAGAGCATCTATAATTGCATCTCTACCTGCAGAAAAGGGTGGCAAAAATAGCCTCGGGGCTTCTCTGGCAATTCTGCTGCAGAGACTGTGGAAATTAAATAGAGTTCTGATTGGATGAGCCAGTTATATTTAAAGCTCATCTCAGAATTGAGCATTCCTGTTCTCACTGTACCATCAATCAATTAGTATGACCTCAATGGTTCAAAACAAGTAGACGGAACTGGAATTTCATGTATTAACAATTCATATATTAACAACCTGAAACAAAGTAAAGGTACATCCAATGAAATGATAATCCCAAAATGCACTTGAAATGAAGGGGTAAGATGCCCCCCAGCCAGAGCAAAAGAGACTCACAAATGTAAGTAATTTTGTTGTTTATAAAACTTTCAATAATTACAAAACCCATCACTTGTCCAACGTCCATTTATAGTCAATAAAAGTAATTGTAGTTTTTCAGGATGAACGCATCCTTATTGACCCTAAGAACATTTGCAAACAGGCTCGAGCACAAATTGTCTTTTCATTTCATTGTAAAAATGCAAAAACTTCAAAAAACGCAAAAAACTTCAAAAGCTCTAAACACAAAAAATTGCAATAAAATAGAACATCACAAAGGACTGGACACCTGACCAGTTGAGATAGACCCTTTAATTAGTGATTGAAATGAAAATAAAAGAGAAATGAATGGTACATTCTAAAAGAAAGCTGGGATGTCATTATTTATTGAACGTGGCCCGCGGCACGGTGAGAGAGAAGTGTAATCTCCAGCGCACCAGGAGTATGAATACATGGTAAGGAAACACCAAGAATAAAAAGCAATTTGGCAAAGATTTCCTAAAGTGGGAAAGTGCACGTGGGAGGTGGATAGAAAATGCTCTTTGATGCTGGTGAGCGCTGATGGCAGCGGAGGCCAGGCTGAACGAGGAGAAGTGGAGAGAGGCGAAATGAATCTCCCAAACGCAGTGATTTTCTGCTTACTGAACACTTTGGCCGAGCATGTTTTCAAGATGTGAAGAGCAATATCATCATGTGCTCGCTTCCCCTTTACAAGTGGCCCCGGAACTCGCTCGCTGTGATCGCTTTTATTGGAAATTGAGATGAAAAGTACGTTCCAGACTTCTGATTTGAGAGCTTTTTTTTCAATTATGCAGCCACTGATAAGGTGCTCTCACACTCGATTGAGAGAGAGGGAGCTGTCACAGAGTTCAAACAAATCACGTTTCAGTGTGGATTTACTTTTTCTCAAATGTGCTCGATTTCAATTTTGCATAAAACGGAAGTGTATGATGTTGATGAGGGTTAATGGGAAACTGCACTGGGTTGCACAAGGTTAAAGCAGAGCCAGACCGTCTGATGTGTGCTATAATGGTTTGCTCTGGCTGTACGCCGGCGGAAGCATGTTTTTACACGTTGCGTGATTTTCTCATTGCATGAACTGAACTTTTCAACCACAGCTTGACTTGTGGAAACAGAATCCAGACAGAGGAAGGTCCCCATCTCAAGGAGCCTCGTTTATTAGAAGTATAGAATCCTCTCAATCATTAAGGGCGTCTGAAGTGAGCTAGTAAACGTGATGACCCATCAGAGGAGGGTCTCCTGCTCTCCTCACTAATACAGAAGCCACTTATTGCAGCAAGCACCTCACGAGGGTTCTTAAAACCACGTCTGGTTTGGTCAAGTGGTCTGGATGGATAAGTGGCAGTCGTAGCTAGTCAAAACTATCTAAACCTGCAGAAAACTGCTGTGAGGGGATCTAGTCGAACCATTACCTGTTTGTCTGTATGATGCAGACGGGGAAAAAAAGGCTTTCCATCAGGTGGTTCTTGGGCTACCACCAAACAGCAGAATCCACGGCTGAGAGTTGATTATCCCTTACCTAAACTGAGCAGATTCAGAATTGAGTGCTTTAGAAGGTTTTTCATGTTATTAAGTGCTCTCGAACAGGAAGAATCATCCAAGGACACCTAAAGAGGAGATCTAAACTTTCACATGCCATTCTATTCCAGCTTTGAACGGTAAAAGCAGCATCATGGGAATCAATGAAATGGATGTGATTTTTCAATGAGACAATGAGAGAAAAAGGTGCAGTTATCAGTAATTGTATCTCAACGCTCCGTGTCCCTCATAGGAGGTGTGTTTGTATCTGTTTGGCAATGGAGAAGGCTGCGGGAGGAGTTGTTGGGGAGACAATGGCTCAGATAATCAGCAATGCATTAGCAAACATGCAAACAGAATGTTACTGGCCATTAGCGGTTAACAATGAGTGCGGCTTCTCAAATAAGCTGCACATAGCCATTACTGTAATACGGCCCATCCTGGCCTCTCTCCCCAGTGACGAGCTCCTTCCGGCACTGACATCCCATCAATAATGCAAAAGCCTTCTTAAGCTCCCTCCTCATGCTTCTGTTTAAAAGGACCCTCAAACTAATGATGCAGGTTAATTGGCTTGTCATCATCGGGGAGTTTATGCAAAGAGCGAGAAAGAGATCAGGATGCTCCTTAAAAGCTTTGCTCTTCCTGACTCCTCCTGCTCTGAACGGTTTGGTGCTGATTTTTATTTTGATAATCTGGCAACCCACCAACAAGAAGGAGCCTTTTTTAGGCACGGCTGGCTCAGCATCAAACAAACACAAAGCCCTTAAGAGAAAACAGACCTGGAAATAGCTCAGTCTGATGAGTTTTATTCTAAGCAGTCAATCTTTCACAAAAACTTTTATGTACATAAATGTTTATGGCCAAGCAGGACGTTTTATTGTCATGGTGTCTGTCTATTTATATAGCCAATAAAAGTTGGGATTCCATTAAAAAAATGGTATGTTTGTGACAAGGGCATTATTTTAAATGTACATATGGATGGATGGATGGATGGATGGATGGATGGATGGATGGATGGATGGATGGATACCAATACAGCTCAACAGATGTATTTTCATTTTTTACATATTTCGTATACTATAAATATGTCATTTTATTTAAATCTGACAGACAAGATACCAACCCAAAAACATTTGAGGAAAAAATATCAATCAACAAAATAATAACAAAACATTTAAAACTAATATGTCACATGGTGAATTTATTCGATAACAGACAAATTAATGGATTTTTTGGCCTGAAAAATGGATTTTCCTGGCAAAAAGTGAGCTAGATGCACGTTTACGCAAACACTACATTGTTTTGACTCTTTTTCATAATTCAGTCCACATTTGGATATTGTTGGTAAACAAATCTTCTGCTGAAGAGGGAACCGCAGCCGTTGATTGGCTGTCAGGGATCTCCAACAGCAGCTTGTTGTCTGCGAGATAAAAGTGTTTGGCTTTGAAGCGCTGCAAGAATAAGGACATTCACGCTCGCTTCAGCGCTCTTTAAGTGCACCGTTTGACATTCTGAACCCTCGCCAGGATTCGCTATTGCTCACATGGGCGAGTTCCTCTTCATCAGCCCACTTTTACACCCAGAAGCCAATCGATGGACACAAGCCTTGCTTATTAATCTAGCGGCCGGCCACTTTGCGGCTGCCATCCGTTACGCGCAGCATCGGGGGCCATTATGGTGACACAGCACTACATCATCCTGAATAAGTCATAAGAGCAGGGGTTAGGGCCCCTCCCCCCAGGTTCCAACATCAGTGTTTAGGATAAATGACTTAAGCTAATGATTAGGAGATGAGCTATAGTGTTAGCTGCGGTTCGATACGACGATGAAAACCGTGTGAGAGCGACGCATTATGTCAACTCAACATTATGTCAAAGTCTCTTTAAGCCACAGGAGTCCACAACTCAGAAAACACAGTCCTTTACAATCACCGAAATCACACACATCACCATGAGCTTACACGTGCTTCTTGTAATAGTTTTATCTTATCATTTATCATAATAATACTCTATATCTACAGTGCTATGCAAAAGTTTAGACACCCCTGTAAACTTTAAGGGAAAGACACAGAAAGATATGGTTTAGGGATACAGAAAGCTCTCAGAGATTTATGCTCTCTGTTTCAATTGTGAGAAACACTGTGCGGAATTGGAAGACCAGAAGCACAGTTCTATTTAAGACCTGAAGTGGCAGAGCAAGAAAAATCTTAAGCAGAGGAGCAAGATGGTGAGAACAGTCACGGACAACCCACCGACCAGCTCCAAAAACCTACAGCATCATCTTGTTCCAGATGGCATCACTGTGAATCATTCAACTATTCAGAGCACTGTACACAAGGAGATGCTGCATGGTCGAGTGATGCTGAAAAAGCTTTTTTTTTATTTTCTGTAAACACCACAAATGATGTCACTTGAGGTCTGCTAAAGTACATTTGGGCAAGCCAGCTTCATTTGGGAATAGGGTTATGTGAATAAGATCTACTTTAAGGTTATTAAAATAGATCTATTTGGGAAAAACATAATAAAGCATTGAAAGGCTGTTTTTGTCATTCTTTTTGTAAAAATAAAAATGCACAAAATGTTTTTTTGTGGTTTTTCCATGTAGCTGCTTTTTGACACAATAAAAAAAATCATGTCAATGATGTATATTTTAATAAATACCTTATTTGTTTTGTTGGAAAACAAATTAAAAAATTAAAATGAGTGCAAATGAAAAAAAAAGTCTCCCTCAGCTGTACTACGCTGTTTCTAAAAGGTGCTGAATGGTTGCTATGAACATTACTCAATAGTTGGCATCTGCTTCAAGTCAGGGGAAGCCACTATCAAGTCTCCATGATATAGAGGTTATTAGATAACCCTCGAGCGCTGACAGGAGCCTCCCCAAATGAGTCAAGACATTTCCCAGAAAGCCAAGCAAAGGAATCTATGATCTTTGAGTCTCTACACTCGTCTGCTCTTCATCTCAGTCCTTACTACTGAAAGGCAGACCAGGAGGAATGCAAATTACAGTACTTTTAACCAGTTACCCTGGGGAAATCAAATGTGGTTGGTCAAAAGCCATATATTATTTATGTTTTTTTGTTGGTTGGTCTCAGAGACATGCTGCATCACCTGATCTGTCAAACAGGGCGCTTATACTCCATAAAAACTAGATGTTTCATTCCCTGATTCGGAAGCTCCTCAAGAGGAATTCCTGGTAGCATGGCTTGGTCACATACCATCAAACCCACCCAGGACTGTTTGAGAAAACTGGCAACCACAGTGGTCCCAAAATATTCCAAAACATCTTCCATGTTTAACAGAAGAAAGTTGATTATTTGTAAAAGATGAAGTTGAAAACTGTTGAGAAGATTACAGAAGTGTGATGAAGAGCTAAGTACTGCAACAGAGTTTATGAGAACAGGTTTAGGACATCGGTTGTGAGAAGATGAATGAGTTTTGAGGAGTCGTGCTCCTTTTATCATTGTTCCCGAGAAGGACACGCATCACTTTATTGTCTGGAAAAGAGTCAATCACAAGTGAAGTGAGCTCATTAGAATTACTTGCATGAGGGAACTCTTCAGACAAGGACGCCAACTGTGTTTGCACCACACACACCTGCGTTAAGGTTGAAATCTCAAACGGAATAAATCAGAGAAACACCGCGTGCGCGAGCACTTTAAGCGGCACGCCATCATTTATCTCCTTGTTTCTGAGAGCTGCAGTTTTTGCACACTCAATGGAATGCAAATCAATGCTGTTTTCTCTGTCACATTCGAAGCATGGCGGTCAGCTCATCCTCACTTGGATGGCAAATGTAATGCCCCTTTTCTGAGGTCCAGCCAAAGATCAGATGATTGTTCACCATTCCCGCCAGGCTAAATCGTCTCTGGAGTGCCACGACCCATGCGCAGGCAAATCAATCAGACCTTGTTCTAATCAGTTCCACTTATATCACCCTGAAAATAAATGATCGGTCCCGGGAGGGAGGAGGGCAGGAGAGATCAATACGGGATAAGGTGAAGGTCTGTCCGCTTCCGGGCCCTGCAGGCTGAAGGCAGGGTGAGGGGACGATTGAGCTTCAGAGTAAACAGGTTGCTCTTTCCATAAAGTGATTTGTCACTGCTCCAGTTACTGCCAGCACACAGCCCCCTCGTCTTTCCTGAAATGTCAGTCAATAAAGCTCCGAAAGTGTAGGGATCAAGGGGGAGGTGTTTGTACATTTGGGGGCGGGGGGATGGAAGGACACTGGATGCAGGGCTTGAATCCATTACACCTCCTTAAATTACATCTCTCATCCTTCTGATCTAGAGATGGTCCCAAAAGATGAGCCCCAACCCTCGAGCAGATGTTCTTCATCACTGCTTGATCCAGTTATTAAGAAAAGGATGTGACAAAGACTATCCGGCCACACCAAAAAAATGAGAATCCATCTAGAGCCGCTCCAATGATTAGATCTTTATAAAACTTGCTTATAAAAAAACTGCTTTTAAGTGGAAATATTCTTGTTTTTACCTCATCTCTTTGTACCAGGATTCCCTTATGGAGGAATCGACTGGAAAGTTGACTGCTCGTTAAGAACTAAAGTGGTTCTTATGCAAGCATTTGGGCGCCTCTTTAAATGTTCTATAAAGTATCACTGTGTTTATCTCCAATATGATATTTTGTATTTTGTAGGTATCATACCCTGTAAATGCAGTTAGATGAACCCAGCAACAAGAGCCAGTAATTTGTGCCTTTAAATGTTCACTTTGTGGAAGGAAACCATCTTTGTTTCTAGGCACGTTGGTCCTCTCCTGGAAGACAGACTAACCCAAGGAATAAGACAGCAGCCCTTGCTATGTAACTGACTGTTGGTGGTCCATGCCATTTGAAGTCCACCCCCCACAAAGGTCTACCACCTTCGTGTATAAACTCCATCCTGTAACCAGTTTTTGTAACCCCGTTGTTTTTGCAGACCTCATGCTCTGATCCAATCGGTCACATGGTAAAACCTGGTTTTGGTTAGAAATCGGAGAGTCTGAAAATAAATGCTGGTAGTGACTCATGTTTCGTTTCACCACCTTCAAACGCGGTTTGCTTTCTGATTCACTCTTCAGGCATGCTGTGGTCTTCAGCTGTGGAAGAGTTCTCTAGTATCACTAGGGGAACTTTTGAGGCGTCTCCAATCGCTCTCCATCTCTATTAGTGATAAACACATGTTCGAGGGGTTAGCTTGCAAACAGATGTGTTGTGCTAGAGAACTTTCATTGCCAGTATCTCCTCGACTAACACACATCAGTATTCATATTCCTTATGGATTTTCAACCAATCTGCATTCTAGGCCAGATAGAGCACATGACGGGCCAATTTGTAAATGAATTGTGAGATGTTCTGCAAAGCTTCAGATGCAGAGCATTTAGTCTGCTCCATTGCGCCAGATGTTCACTGTGATAGAGTCCACATGTGTTTTCTAACCAGATTGTCATGGTTTAGGCATTGCGGGTAATGTGGCACAAAATGCTAGTTTCTACATTCTGGAGGGGTTTCCTCAGCTACTACTTCTGCATTAATAACTAATAAAGTGCATATAGAACACAGTTTAGAAGGATATATTGTTGCTTAAGATGAGATTCATTTTGTTTCTCCTGGTCATCACACAAAAAAAACACCCATACTTCCCTCACTCCAGTTGAATACCTTTTAACGTTGTATCCCAACATCTTCATGTAAATAAAAATGGCTAAAACAATAAAACATTTAGAACATCACCCTTTGCCACTAATTTAAAAGAAAGTATTTTCAAGAAAATCTGGGGGAATACTGGTACGGAATAGTTTGTTCCCTAAAGAAATTCCACAGCTTTCCTGTCAGTTCCCATGAATGGATCATCTCAGGTCACGTTCCAGAAGGAGGAAATGGCTTCATTTCCACTTTATCGTACGAGGGTTACAAATGCGGAAACCCCATTGAGTCAGAAGCTCCACTCTGATTGGCTAGCAAGAGGGAAACCTCAGAGGACAAGTGGCTCTTTCCCAGGCACACTCCAGCCAATCAAAACACAGGAAAATGTATGTTCCCATCAGCCAAGGGTAGTGACACTGTGGCCCCTGGAAAAGAGTGAGCAAATACCCGCTTGAGTAAAGAGAGAGAGGAATGAACACTATTTATCCACAGTAATACCTGACACTTAACTATTATATAATGTTTATCTTCTATTAAATTTCTATTGGAAGAGTTGGTGCTCAAGCAAAAAGGGAATCCACATGACGATGATACGGTTGCAGAAACCTTATCTCCATGTCCTACTGTTTTTTTTTTTGGTCAAAACATTTATACAGTGATCTTCAGAATTCACCCACGGTTCTCCAGGGACTTCTAATGCCCACCACCAATCATTCACACTCAGATTGCCAAAAGTGTTTCAGAAGCAGAAACCAAAACCGAGAACTGCAGTAAACTTTCACAACTTTGTGGAAGGCCGTTCAGAAAGGACTTTGTGTACGTGTGTGGTTGCATGTGTGTGTACGGCGTGATAGTGAGCCACCGCTGTATCCTGCAGTGCACTTCCTGTGGTAACACAAACAGGAACACGCTGTTCTGTCTGAGAGCTGGAATGAGTCACAGACTCGTACACACGCACCTCATGCAGCCATGCAGGGATATCCCTGTTCCTCCCTCCCACACATGCTGCTAACCCAGCCCCAGCAGGACCCAGACCTGCCCTGATGATTCATGCTACAGGCACGGGTGTTCCAGAGGGTGTGATAGTGTGCTGCTGGAGGACGCTGTTTGTGTTCAGTAGTGAGACTTCCAATATAAAAATACTTAAAAAGCACAGTTTTTCAGTCCTCCAGAGTCTGAGGCAATTCTTATGTAACTGGGTGTTTCCATCTGCTTTGTTTTACTCTTTTACCCATAAAAATGTTTGGAACACTCAAATTAATTTTAACCCAAATCAAGAAAGGTGATTGTTCCAACACTTGAAAGTGTGAGAATAATTATTAATGAAGTATATGTAAACAGGCGAATCGATTGAACACGATTTGTGCATATATAACCCTTCCCACAATATTCTAAACAGATCGCCGTAGAGAGACAGATGTAACTTTCTATCAATTAACTGAAAGTGCAAGGGGATCATAACATGATGTCAATGACTGAAATCAGTTAAGCCACACCCACCTTCCTTCAGAATATCCCTGAAATATATATACCCAGTAATAATATATTCCTGTATTCATTACAGAATTCCATTAGCAAATTTTCACAGATTCATCAGTTTCTCCATCTCTTACGGTAGGAGAAAAAAAGTAGGAACATATTCTTAAAAAGACATCTTCTGAATTTCAAAGGAGAATATGCGTTTTTAGAAAACCCTTGATTTACTTCCAGTATTTACATCAAGTCTTTTCTTTAAAAACTGTGAGAAGGAGCAGACATTGATTTTTGCATGCTTTTCTTAAATAAACCACTTTTACTCCTGAAAATATAGTTCTCTTTAGTTTCTTTTTAGTCTGGTGCACGTTTGGTGCATTCTGGGCACTTACTAACTTAACGTACTTACTTACGTTAACTTAACATAAGCACTTACTTACTAACTTAACTAAAAATAATAATAATAATAATAAAACCTCTGAAGCACTGTTTTGATCTGTACTAGCCCGAATGTGTTCTATGTGTATGTCTACTGATCCATCCACTTTGTACCAAACTGCTTGATGTTTACTCCCAATGTAAGTCGCTTTGGATAAAAGCGTCTGCTTAATACATAAATGTAAATGTAAATGTAATGTAAATGTAAATGTAAAATACTTCCATACTTCCAGGAGAAGTATTTTAAAATGCAGATCATGGTGGTTAAGACCTTTTGGGTTTGTACCTTTTGGACCCTAAATATAACCCAAAACCAGCAAAATAAGATTATTATTATTTTCTAAAATCAGGAATGTAAATATGAAGCATCTATAGGGTTGACATCTATTGATTAGTGGTCAATAGATAAATATTCTTTTCAGTCATTTCTGTAGTGGCTTCAGCGGGTGTTTATCACTTGTGTGCGACTGAAATTAAATTACATTTTTTATTTTTATTTTTTTACAAATTAATCTTCATACTGCATCATAAGTTCCTCTGAAATAGACTGAGTGATCTCTCGATTCAAGCCACAGAGTTCAGAGGGAAGCTGATGTTAGAAGTTTGTGTCTCTTTGAGTTTATCTCCATGGCGACAACCCTGACTCCAGATCATCACAGCACAACAGACACAGACAGACACACAAACACAGCGCCAGACCGTCACATTCCGTTCCCTTTCAATGCTACAGAAAATCAGATGTGGAAAGAAAAGCCTGTCGCGGCTCAGTGAAAGAAAAGGCTCTCATTTAAACTCTGCTTTAACGATCTGTAGCCGAGCGGCTAGTTTCATAGTTTGTCCAGTCATTTAAAGAAAGTTAAGAATGCAGTATTTAAATAGCTTTGTGGGATATGAGAAACCTCCTCACAACTTCCTATGGCTGTTTAAAAAGTAATGAGACTGAATAAAAAGGCACTCAAGTTAATAGCCTTGAAAGAAGTGCAGGAGTCATTTGTCAAACCTTCCCGGAAGCTGCATACGTTAGAGGCGAGCAGCCTTTAATACACCGGCCATATGTATTCCATAACTGTTCCGAATCGAAGCTTACACCTCTGCCTAACATACAGACACCCCTTGACTTTTAGTGAAATTAACCTAAAATGAATCTAAAAATAAATCAGCTGTGTTCCAGTTTTTCTGTCACAGTTTCCGGAAGAAGACTGCTCTGCCTCTACTTTACTTTCCAATAAAGCAATGTTTCACTTCCTGTGCATCTGGGTCCTTCTTCCCCTTTCTTGCAGTGCTGGTGCAGATCCCTGACAGAGTCCATCTAAACTCACTTTTTTATATTGCTTGGAGAATCAGATGAAACTATGAGGTAGATGAGGAAGTTTGTTTCAGCACCCACCAATCATTTCAGTTGACAAGGTTGCCATGGCGACTTCACCACAGTGCTGCGACATCGTTTTTTTTTTTTGTCTTATAAAGAGCAACCAGCGTAGAAGTGGACCAGCAGTGGTGGACGCCGTGTGAGCAAGCCTTTCCACAGCTCTACCCGCACTCGTGTTCCTTCCATGCTTTTATAAATAGACATTAGTGATGAGAGCGTCATCAGGGGACGGCTGTTTGGTTATAAACACACCATCACCATGGCGACCGTTGTGTTTCACCGATTACAGGAACAGGAGGGAAATCTCGGGATTCCCTTTCGCTTCAGCGGTCACATGTTCTGAGTTTAGCCAATCCTGAGGCTTTAGATTAGAACAAAATCTACCTGAAAATTATTTGAAGCGGCATCAAAAATGAAAGTGAAGCAGAAGTTCAGAACACTTGATACGTGATGAGAGAGGAACACGTGTGAACAAAAGAGTTTCACAGGCGGTACACTGTGTCTCATCTAACACAAAAGCTGTAGTTGCCAACAGCACTATATTTTTATCTGAATTAAATTTGTAAAAGACTATTCTTTTCCTTTGAATACGTGGGGTCAGCTCTTTTGCAACACTTTCAAAGACGTTTGAAAATCATTGTGCAAGTTTTGACCAAATATCCTCTTTTTAAATGTGCTTTAAAATGGAAAAAAAACATGTCTAAGTGTATATTTAATTCAAGATACACATTAATTCAGAGTATCATTGTCAACAATGAGGGATCCCACTCTCGTTTACACTTTCCTGACCATAGATATGAACTGCCTAGATGTGGTACGGGCAAAACAAGACATGAAAAGATGAAGATGACTATATATTAAAAGAGAATTCATCCATACGTAAAATAATCACTACATTTTAAAAGTTTACCATCAATAGATTATTGATTGAAGTACAATTCGAAGGTACAGAGGTATAAAGGAAAGAAGGCAAAACACCCAGTAATGGCAAAATGCTTTTGACTGGAGGTTGATCGGTGAATCCCGAAACCAATATCACAATGAAATTTGATTAATTACACAGTTCTAGAATAATCTCTCTAATTATTTATATGATAAACCACTATCTTGAGAATTCTCTCCAAAAGTGTGTCATTTTTATTAAATCAGGTCTGAAATAAAAGGCTAAATAAATGCAAATCAAGCGAAAACAAAACAGAAATGAAACCGTTTTCTGCCAAAACCCGGTTCATCTCAGCATCATCCAAGAACACGACGTTTGCATTTGAGGTTGGAATTCTTAGTTTTTATGATCTGTGGCTTTGGTTCAGAATCAATCCAAGTTTTGCTGCTAAAAAGGATCTCAAGCCGTGCTGTGCTTCCCCAGTCACACTTCAGTTATGTCTTGAGGCATCCGTCCAGCATGGCAGATGGCCATGGAATGGCAGACATGAGCGGAGGAAGGCAAGGCGAGAGAGAGTGGAAGAAACAGAGCGTTTCTGCGCGGCCGCCGATCTGGATAAAGATCAAACTGGCATTCGGCGTTCAACACAATGATCCCCTGCCAACTAGTCAACAGCCGTTCGGATTTAAGAACACAATTAAACTAAAATAATATTAAAAGTAAAATAAAATGTAATCTCACAAGCTCAGTACAGTTAGGCTCTGTTCTGATTGGCTGGGAAGAATGTATTGGAGCCATCATTACTATGGGGTATATGGAATGCTTTGATCTGATTGGCGGATTGTCACAGATAAAGAAGAACAAGCCTATTAATAAATGAGAATAAGAAACAAACATGATGCCTTTCATTCACCCTGGTCCAGAAGAACCTTCCACCACTCACCACAATGTTCATGATGGTGAACTCATGAGGAAAGAACAATGATCCTTGTGTTATAAAACGTATTATTTATTTCATGATAAGGTTCTTTGTCACGTAGTGTTATTAAAACTGTTAAAAGCACTCATTATTCCCTTCATATCACATCTAATTGTATGAAAGTTGTGTATTAAACAAAATCTCATTACGAAGCCAATATCCTCTTCTGAAACTGGATTTGTGATCTCACCAAAGCCTTGGTGGTTTTCTATTTTTAATTTCAACAGCGGTTCGAGATGGAAAGTCCCTTGTGTTTGGACAGTAAATAGCCCCAGGATTAGCGACGACATTTCTGCCTGGAAGCTCATCCTCCAACCCAGAGACCCAACAGTGAACCCTGGAGAACACTGCTGATTTCAGGAAAACCTCCTACTTAGACCAGATCAGACCACACATACAGCGAAACAGAACTAGGAATTTGCAAAAAAAAATAATCATTTGTATGATGACATGCTGTTTTTGAAGGCCAACATCTAAAACATAAGCAAGATGCAAAAAATTAATATAAACTTTCGATCAAGGGTCAATTGGCTTGAGCTTCTGTTGCCATGATGATTTAACAGGTAAACACAGTTGTTTGACGAGAAATGGCTTCACTTCTATCAGTGGAAAAAGCTTTTGTTTTATCATATTTTTTTAAATGGCCAGGAAATCAGAAAATTTGCCAGGGTGAGTAAACCTATGAGCACAACTCTAGGTGTAAGATAATGCGGTAATTGGTAGCTTAGGTGCTAAGCCCAAAAATTATTTACGTTGAACATTACTTAATTGTTCTCTAAAGCATTTTTAATCAGTATTAGCTTTTGCTGTAGCTCTGATAGCATTTAGGAAAGATGTATTTTTTAAACCAGCCATCCTGAAGTACATTGTTTTCTACCTTGAGTGAATGTAAACCTCACCAAATAATATAAAGGGACTGATAAAATGTAATTTATCCCATGCTCAGGTCATGAGGTTTGAAATCTTAGGTCTATGTGTTTATCTAGAAGCTCATGAATGAAAGCATCCTGGCTGAGGAACTCCTAATATTCTGTGCTTTGTTGTGGAGATAAGATGAAGTCGAGGGAGCGGGAGGGGGTGGGGATCAGCAAAGAAATTGAATCACCACAGCAACTTTAATAATATCTCTTTTGCGGCTCACATATGAAAGGAAATGAGTTTCAAAGGTAAGGTCATGCTTCAGCTGTCACTTATATTTGATAGCTTGCACACATCAGAACCGAGAACGCAGCTTTATGCACTAAAGAGAGACGTGTTAGTGTTCACAAGAATCTGAAGCTTAGCCAATGTTAATTCTGCAAAGCTTCCCCAACAGCAGTGCAGGAAACCAATTAAAAATATATTCTTTTATGGTTTTGTTAAGTTAAGCCTCTTTGAGAGAAAAAAATGTTCCCTGCCGGTTCGGGCATTATATTCTTTTTCAAAATATATATACAGTACTGTACATAGGCTTTGGGCAGGTGTGACAAAGTAAAAGAGAGTGCCTTCAGAAAAAGAAATAATAGTAGTTTATTGGTCGTAAATGTACTAAATGCAAAGTGAGTGTGTTTCTACCTTTTGCCTTCAAAACAGCATCAGTTCTTCAAGCTGCACTCACTCAAAGTCACAGATTGTGTAGGATTCGATTTATGTTCGATACATCGGCTCAGTTTTCCACCACGACGGAAACGTCCGAACACAAATAAATGCAGCTTGGCTGAAGAGATGGTTCCACGTCACTTATGTCCTCTGTTACAAAAGAGACAGACTTATGGGCAAAGATCTACAGTGGTCCACCCAGTCGCCTTATGTGGATCCAAATGTTGGCTAGATCCATCCATTCATGAACAGACCCTCAACTCGAAGGAGATGCGCATGCTAAGTTTGAGCTCAGGTCTCTTTTGCCAAGATACCTGACAGAAGTTTAGTTTAGTCCCCATCAAGGAGAAAAAAACTGAGCGAGGAACAGCCAAACCAGTGAGGTTGAGATTGAGCTCAGCAACAAGACACAAGGAAGTTATGCTGCATCAACAAGGTCTCCCCCAGAGAAACATTTCAGGATGTGCTGTTCAAGCTCTTTTGAAGTACAGAGAAATTGGCAACTTTGAAGATTGTGGATGCCGTGGTTCGCTAAGGAACATTAATTACCCTTGGAAAGCGGAGGATTGTCCAAAAGTGCCATCAGATCAGACCTGGCAGAAACCAGTCTGAAGAGAAACAGGTTCAGAAATGGTCTTCACGGAAGAGTTGCATACCACCGTATATTTGAGCTATGCAAATAAAATTGTGATCTTCTTATAATTGGGCCAACAACATACTGACGTTTCTGTTCATCCAGATTTATTTAGGGACCAAAAGCGACCAGATAAGAGCTGCTAGGACTCTGTAGCAGCATTTGTAGTTGCTGTATTGCAATGTTTATCATCACCATTGTCACAAACTTTCAAGTTCTTTTGAATTCTTGATAGCAGACAGAAGTGTGATAGATAAATGCTCTCGACAGCCCTGGCGACATTCTCCCAGAAAATCCCCCTAACCTTAAAAACCCCATCTAAACTTGCATCTGTCTGGCATACGACGATTCGGTTTGACTACATTAAAATGCATTGAATTAATAATGGCCTTTGATTTTGATCTATTTGTAGATGCTGAATAATTTACTTTAAGTTTGTATCTTTAGGGATCGCCTTAAAAAAAACATCCCAATGGTTAGAAAAAAAGCTGTGCTTAGCAGAACACACAAACAGCCGACTGCATGCTTGTGGTGTTGTGTGCTGGCGGCACATTTCTGGAAGTTTAAGAGCTGCTGAGGGCGTCAGTAAATGACAGGCTCCACACCTCCTGCATTCCTGCTAATGGTCGGCCACTGGAGCCTCTCACCGGACGCCTTTCAGTGGAATACACACTGTGATGCTCGAAAGAGTGAAGACGAATTCTTCACTTTTGTGTCAGAGAGAGAAAAACATATTTGTTCTCTACAGATACAGTTTTTTGTACAATACACTGGTGGCCAATTTCATCCTCCCATCTACTTTTCACCAGAAGAAAGAGAGTTTGTGATGAAATGTGCAAGTCATTGTGTTCTTCATCATTGGCTCTGCAGCCCTCTGAGAAAGGGTCAATCTCTCCACTGCTCTGCCCTTCGTCTGCTGTGTGTCATCTACAAACATTCCCCAAACTGGTAGAACTGGTCTTCTGGTGCAGTCTGGTTTCTTTCTAGGAATTCAGCGGTCACATCTGCGTACAAAGCGTTCCCACTGTGAGCATGTGATCATCAATTGAAAACGCTTCAGTCCATGAGATTGCTCATAACGGAAAGGTTTTTACTAAAACAGATCTGCATTGTCAGAACAGACAGTTCTTTTCAGGTTTCAGATACCATCAATCATCAAATACCATGTTTACATTTTACTCCAGTTGTGTAGTGCTGACTTTAAAATCAATTCTTTTAGGCTTTTTTTGTATTTGTAAATGTTATTTATTCTGAAACTTCATTTCATTAAGTTTGTCTCTTTGTAAATATACACCATACGAAATCATACGACTAGTGCATGTGAAAAAACATGTGTCCTTTCAGGCTTTTTCAGCCTTTAAAGGGTTAACAGAGTCAAAATTGAGGGGGAACTTATAAACATGCAAAATGTGTTGATTCTGACAAAAATGTCATAACTGTGTCAAACTCAAGGTTGTGAGAGAAAAAAATAACTTTTTAAAGACATCTCAGATCTCGCAACAGTGAGTTTCTATCCACTGAGGAAAAAACATCAAAATAAATCTTTTTTTTCTTGCAGTGAGGCTTTTACTTTGTTTTTTAGCATACGAAACTTTCCAGTCAGAGTAAAAACTTTTTTACATGTTTATTCCAGTTTTGGAATGAAAGTTATCCAGTCAGAGCAAGACGAAGGGTCAGCTTCATCCTAAAGTTTAAACCCTGGTTTCTCTTTTGACCCTTGACCTCCAGGAGCACGACCTTCACCTCGGCTCAGAGAGAGTTTTGAGATGTGATCATGACAAAACACATGCCTTGAACGGCCGGCTCCTTTAACCCACACAAGGGGAATCTAATGCAATCTCTCTGCAGCTTTTAACTATAATTTCATACACATAATCTACTTTAGGAAGCGTCAGATGTTGCATGTGGCACAATCCACTTTTTATACGATTACAAATGTGTGTGCATTGAAACGACATCATATCCTGTTACTCATCTAGCAGATGTCTTGATACGGTCTTCAGCTATGGGTGGAGTCCCTTTATATTCTCTAATATAAAGCTTCTTTTCTAAACCGTGTGGCGCTGAGGGATGTGATGTCAGGAGGTTAGAGAACAGTCCTAAATCTGTTAGAAATGATCTTCATTAAACAGAGCGTCCCCACCCACTGAGCACCGCTGTCCAAACAAATGCCTCGACTTCAGACGCTGCCAAAGGCGAGACATGTGCTTTCAATCCAATGTGTTTGTTTAGTGATGCTTTAATGCACATCATTGTGTCATAAGATTCAGTCTGGCTTATTTTCAACTGGTTTCCTTAAGTTTGACACCAAATGCAAACTCTATTTCAACCTTTTAACTTTTAAAGCATGAACTGATTATTACACTATTAAAAGAACAATAAGCCTCTCAGAATAAATGGGGGAACAGATTTTGCATATACAGCTATTTTCACTACAGTAATATACAATAATCATCTAGAGCACTCAATATTACGACAACAAGAACATTGTGTTTAGATTGTGCCACACAATCTTATATTCTTTTCCGCACCTTGTATAGTGGTTCCTCCTGCACTACAGCAGTTTGGGGCTTTCTGGTTTCGAAGAAAAATGACAGACATTCATCAAACTCTGGCATTGTGAAAAACGTATCTGAAGATGTTTCTTTACAGGACGCTAGCCCCTGAACTGGTTTCACAATGAAGTTTTGCAAGTAACAGTTGAAAAGTGTCTGGAATGCTGCATTCTCAATGTTTCTTAGCTGTGCATGTTTTAAACTTAGCTCTGATCAATTGATCTTAAAAAGGTTCGAGTTATGCCACAGACGTTGCTATAAGTTGCATGTATGCTACAAATGCATGCACGCCATGCTGCAGAGAGATGTAAGAGTAGTGTTTCCATTTATTCCACTCAACACAAAACTTCCAAACTCAACAACAAAACTCAAACTTCTGCGAAAAGCCTTTCTGAAAACCATGAAGACAAATGTCAAAATGCTCAAGAAAGCGAGAGGAGAAGCATTGGCACTGTTGCGAGGCCGGTTATCTAAGGCAATCGAAGAACGGCGTTGTTGGAACCTGTCAGCGGGTTATGTAACCGTATTTGACCTAGATTTGAGCTTTCTGGAGTCTGTACTTTTCCACGGTTCTTCTGCACCAAGGGCAGCCTGTTGAGCTCTACAGTAACATGAGATTCTAGCCTGCAGGAAAGACAAGACTTCAGAGCAGAACGCTGACACTTGAAAGTTAAAGATACTGTATGAGTTATTGCAGGATAACACAAGTCTGGAATATTTCTCAATCTGCTCGCCTTTAACAGACTGTGATGGATCGGACCCTCGGCAAAAACTAATTAGTCTGTCAGAAAAGTGAAGGATGGAAGAGTAAAAAAGTGGTTCTCTACGTGTATTGTCCCTCTGTCTTTGGACACTTCCAAAAGGCTTTTATGCAACTTGATTCACTCAAAAACATGGATGCTTTTCTAATTTCTGGATAATATGTGACTTTATGATATTAACATCTTTTTTTATTTAATGTAATTCATTCAAACTATAATAAATTAAAACATATTCTAAATAAACTTTAGATGCTTTGTGTTAGAAAATCAGTAAACATCATCAGTAAACAATAAATATAATGAACAAAAGACAAAATCAAAAATTTGGCAGAACATTCTAGTGATAAATTTGATTTCAAGGATTTTCTTTCTACCATCGATACTCTTTGCAGAGAGAACCAGATTGGATGAGGAGAAGATATTTGGAGGCTGACCATTCAGCTTGCTTTGAACCATTAATCTGTTTTAATTCATTATTTTGATTACCGTATTTTTCGGCTCATAAGACGCACTTTTTCTTCCCCAAAACTGAGGGGGAAAAGTTGGTGCGTCTTATCGACCGAATGCAGAGCGCAGCGAAGTCCGCTCACGGCCGTATGAGAGGCGTAAGAGCTCCGGAGCTAGGCCAAAGCCGCGGCCATATTTGTACACCAAGCGCTGCGCGCTGACGTCATCGCCCATCTCTGCCATAGCGCGGTCGTAACGAAAACGGAAAAAAAACTACATTTCCCACAATGCCTTTGGCTTCCGCATCCATACTCACGAGCGAAACTAAAGAGCACACATTGAACGTAACACGATTACTCTTGCATTTGAGTGATCTCTCACGCTACAAACCCGATTTCTCACGCTAAAATACATTTCAAGATGTGAAATGGGCACAGCTAATAGTTTATGTTTCTTGAGCCTGACGATAAGATGATGATCGATCTGCATCGTCTTCAGTCTGTGAGGGGGTTTTTTCCCGCTAAACATTCACTTGGACAGTTTGATCCTTTATTAATGGAGTTACGTGGGTTTTAATAAGCTGACAAAAATCAAAAGGATTTATATTAGAACAAAAAGCTTACAATCGTCAGGTGCACAGATGAGCTCTCTCTCTCTTGCTCGCGTGAGGAAAACAAAACGCTCTCAATGACTGAAACTCTTCTTTAATAAACTCAAACTCAAATCATCTCTCAACGGTACATCTCACACACGTACATACGAGTTAACAAACGTAAGTAACGTGCTCTGCAATTAGGTAGTGTTCCTAACCAGATAAGAGCACATAAGGATCATATTGTAACGCGCGTTGTTTCCATGTGCGAACTCCACATTTCTTACGGCGCGCCAGCTCGTGGGTTCTTAGTTTTGTTGCAAGGAGGACACTGACAGACAGGAAGATCAGGGAGTCACAACACTTGATTTATTAAACATGAAGAGGTGAACATCGTACATTAGCCACATCCGATTACCCAGCGCGAGTCATTTCTCTCTACACAGTACACACTTCCTCACCGTGTGTGTCTAACTATTTGATCTCGCGAGGCTGGCAACGTCTCTCTTCTCGCGATATTACCCCTTCATCTTATTTAAAGTTATAGGAAATTAGTTTTAACCTCTGATTTCACTCCCTACAATAAATTAACACCATGCAACCGAAATGTCACTTAAATAAGCTATAAATAATGAGTTATTTAACATTAAGGAGTAGTTACATTTATTTTACATTAAAATAATTAATTATTAAATAATTATTATTTTACATCTGGGGGTGCCCAGATTCTTTTAAAGGTTTAAAAGGGGGCTCAACTAAAAAAGTTTGCGAACCACTGTATTATTACTAATGTGGGGCAATCTTACTAGCTATTATTAGTAATGTAGTGACAATGTTACTGGCTATTATTAGTAATGTAGTGACAATGTTACTAGCTATTATTAGTAATGTAGTGACAATGTTACTGGCTATTATTAGTAATGTAGTGACAATGTTACTAGCTATTATTAGTAATGTAGTGACAATGTTGCACTGGAACAGTAATGGTGATAACGAATGGTGGACTTTAGAGTGATGAGTGGGGGCAAAGAAAAACATTACAGCCTTTTTTTTTGTTACTTTTACTGTTTACTGTCTGTTCATGTTACATGTTTGGCTTTTAACTTTTACACAGTTGATATAAAATATTTTACAAAAGTATTTGGTTCAGAATCTTTTTTTTTCTAGATCTTCCTCTTTTAAATTTGGGTGCGTCTTATGAGCCGAAAAATACGGTAAATTTGTATTAAAGATTGCATTCTATCAATTCTTTTGCTTTTGTCTTAAACTCCATATTGTAACAAGCCAAACATGAGCAAACTCTTGCTTCTTCTTGGGAAATATGAATCACAGCCTCCTTCTAGAAGATGTTTGTGATATGTTTCAGTCTCTCTAGATGAAACCATGAGGTAAATTAGGCAGAGAAAAAAAACTAAAAGCTGGAAAGGGCAAGAGTTAAGCGGCAAAAGTGCAGCAAAGAGTATTCTCAAAAATGATCAATGCGTTTGGGATTTAAGCTATGGTCGATGGACCTTCCATCACATGCGGACCACCCCTGTGTACAACTTAATGTAGAAATATTTTTACTTTCATTTTTTTACTGTTTACTTTACATAGGACAGTCCGTCAACTTTCTTACAAAGAAGAGAGATTTTGAGTATTGTGGACTTTTTGGGATTGGAGTACAGCAATGGTCGGCTGATCCCAATTTGAGCCTCCAAACCCTTCATTGGAAACCAATAGGTGATGTCATGGACATTACATCTGTAGTAGTTGTTTTATGCCTGTATGAGGTTTTTGTGAATCCAAGAAGCAAAGGGAAACCAGCGTAAACCACTGTGGAAAAGAAACTCGGCTGGTCTTTTTAGAAGGCAAGAGAAGTGCAAATATTGCCACCTCCTTATAAATCAGCAGTGAACAGCCATACTTCAGGGTCATTCATCATTCTTTTAAAGGACGCTTGCTCTTTGTGAGTCGCTGAGGTTATTGGGTCATGGGGTGAGTAATGCAGCCAGATCTTTCTCTCCCTTGAGGCAGATTCCAGACATCCCTTGGGGAAACCAGAGAAAGTGAATGGGGTGAGAAACATCGAGAGCCTCTTTGGCTCTTTTGTTCTATCCCTGACCTTCTTGTGTCCAACCTGCTGGTATTGACCGCTTACATGTATACAGACATGCTATGGTCATTTGTCTCGCACGTAGTGATGGGTCACTTGCTCATCGTGTGTTTTAATCCAAACTCACAGTACGGCCTCAGCTGTTTTCGCATTGAACTCCATGATGCATTAGCGCCATTTCTAACCTGCCAATATTTCTGATCAGGGATTTGGAGATTTTATACTATTTCAAAATCAATAATAGTAAATATACCTCACAGAATAATCATATTTTTACAAAGGTTTCTTTGGATGGCAATATATCTCACCCTGGTACAGAGGGAATTTCCCAAGAACCCTTTCTTTGCCTGATTTGATTTGCCTTCTATCTTTCGCTTATTACTCAAAAAATAAATGTAGTGCTTCACGTCTTTGCAGAAGACCTACAAATGTATGTTCCTAATCCTAACTTGCTTGAGTCCAGACTTTCAATCTGAAGGCATGGTTGGTATTAAAAGTCAAGCTCATTGTTTTAACGCTCAATTCAGTATTTTGTTTTTTAGATCTGTATCCTCCGTAAGTGCGTGTGGCAGGGCTAGCTGACTGCTTGGATGCGCCTATTATCATAATTCTTTTGGTTCTGATTTTTTGACCCATCTTATCAGTTATGAATCTTACAAAAGGCTTCACCATGTGTTATGGGGTAACGTCATCACGAATGTTATCATGAATCGTAGCGTGTGATAAAAGATTTATCTATGCACTTTTAAAAATTATAATAGTTTGTTAGAAATGTTTTTCACGCTGACTCGTAAACCGTGGGACGTTGCGGTGCAGATTTAAAGTTCTTTCATTCGTTATTTCTCACTATGTGATGTATAATGATTAGCTGAGTGGGGTTTTTACCCCACTGGTGGGGTCACCGCTCTGATCAAAACCTTCTTGTAGAACACACACTCTGTCAGCGGGACTGCGGACATTCTGCATCATCAGCATTTCAAAGCAGCACGGCCTGGATCTCTCCAAAGCTGGAGCGCATGGCTTTCATTTGTCTGGGCCAAACGGGGTCAACATGAAGAGCGCCTGCACATGACGTCACTCGAACCAGAGGGGATTTCTACCAGAGTCTGACCTCTTTGAGACGATACATGAATGACGGGATGGGAAACATGACCTCAGACCTTGCCAGTAGGTGTCTTCATGTTGATAAGTGTCACAGTTCCAGAGAAACACAGGATGACTCCTGCAGACTTATTTAGAATCCAAATATTCCTCTGACAGATCTCAGTTCTATTGAAGATCACCATCGAAAAGTTTCCATCGAGGTCTTTTACATCACTGGGTGCACAGTCCATCGAAGGCCCCGTCTCATTTCTAACGGACTGCACTCCATTGTTCCCCACTGAATCTGACACAACCAGAACACTCACTAATTTATTTTATGTGCCTTTGGTGTCAATAAATGTTTAAAGGCAAAACGTAAAGTCACAGTACAATTATTTTAATGAGCATCTTATTAAAGTATTAGATCACTTCAACATGGCAGAACTCAGGCCCTACGTATTCATATAAGTTTAATACTTTTTAGAGTTATTGTTTGCCAGTGGCAAAAGGATAAAGGCCGCTTCAGTAAATCGATTGCCAGCAGTGGATGGTGAAAATAATTCAATATCTTACTATTATAATCATAAATACAGTTTATTCAATTTGCCAATGTGAATTAAGACATTTAAACTATAAGCTCATGTAATACTTACAGTTGTAGCTAGGTTGATGTTTTCTCAAAAGTTCTAATCTTAATTTAGCAGTACATGGTTCGAACGATGCAGTTCGAACGTCTATCACACTCCATTCATATAGATCTCACTTGTTTGAAATGTGACAGGATTGTAATTAGGATGTTAGCTTCACTGGGAGAAGCCCATGCTCCGGCAACGCTGTTAAAAAGATGACTTGTAAATAATAAATAGAGCTGGCTTTATAGACTCAGTGTATATGGTCGTATCAAGCATTTGAGAGGATGAAGATGAAAGTGATTTCCAGGACACAAACACACAGCTCTGGATTCATTGACTTCGGTTTTTCATTTGATCTGAAAGTAAGGAGATTATTATGACATCTGCTGCTGATCAAAGCAATGGAGGGTGAATTGTTTGCTTGTTGTTTTCTGTGTGGTTTTCGTATCTTCATCATAGGCAGGCAGCAGTTCTGAGACATACAATAATCAAAAACAACCTTCTTTCACAACACCACTAATGCTATCAAAACTACTACTCCTAGACTTTTGCTAACTGATACGGTTATTTGACACTAGTTAGATGCTGCTGGGTTTTTTCCATTTTAGGTTCCACTGAAACAAACCAATCAATCAACTAATGAACAAACCAATTGACCAACCCCTGAAGAGCCCAACCTACTGAGCAGCCAATATACCAATCGTCTACCAATTCAAATACCAACCTATATACTGATCAAACAACCAAGCAACCACCCAACTGAAAACCCAAACAACTAAATGACTGACCAACCGCCCACTTAACCAAAAACAGATAAGCCAACTGACCTAAGAAAACAACTAGTCATCATACCAAGCAACTGACAAAATATTCAACTGACCTTCTAATCTGATCTGGTCAACTAGTCGACCAACCAAACATCCAACGAACAACAAACCAACCATTTTTTCTTAAACTCGAAGATGCAAATAATGTTATAAACACAGTATCAGTTTTGTCTTTGTAGAAAGTGATCCAAAATAAACCGAATCGATAACATTCAGATGAGCTAATCTAAATTCTCCTTGCTTCACCACTGCAGTGCTGCACGGAGCACATGTATTTGTCATAAGTCTCTTTCTGTTCACACTGTGCAAGCCAATCAACATTTGACGAATGATCAAACTTGGTATTTATCGTTTGAATCGCTTCCACAATGTGATGATGATGACAGTGATTAAGTGACTAAAGTCCTGAATCTTTAGGATGCTTTTAGATTTTCAGCTAGACATATTTGGCTTAAGGCTACATTTGTATTCCCCGTGAGCATCTCTCCCTCCTTTCTGACAAAATTACCGACCGCCGTGTGTGGCCTCCACGTTTAATGTCAGATATTTCTCTCCCTATCTTCTGATCATTAGGCAATTTAATAAATGTGGTGTGAGCACACTAATGTCCGATCATACATCAGAGGGAACTGACCTGGGGTCAGTGTGCAGGTTCACACTCTTTTACCTCCCACTACATTTCTCCCTTTTTTTAGTTTCTTTATCCCTCGAGTGTGCACATTCCCAGAGACCGCTCCTGCTTTCTTATGGATGTTTGTATAACGATTTCTCCAGTTTGTTTGGCAGAAAATCCATCATAACTTAGTCAAAAATGTTTAGAAGGAACTACAAAACCATTTTTGTTTTGCTTTTTGGGGCTGGGCGGTTTTATTGTTATAACGGTCAAGAAATCAAAAAAGGTATTTTATGTCTGAAAAATACGCTTTGCTTTTCTTCCAAGAAAAGTATTGCTTTAAAAAAAATGTCAGGTATTAATAACTGACTAACAATGAATTGAAAAATAGAAAAATACTATTTTGAATACATTTTCAAGCTTCATGCGTGGAAATACATGACATGAGAAGACACAAAAGAGAAGCGTGTTTGTCTGAAAGTCTGTCTGGCTGATTGTAAAGGAGCTCTCTACTGGGAAAAGAAAAGCATGAATAAAAAGCCGTCACGTTCCTGCTGATGTCCCAGCAGCCTCACACCAAACATGTTCTCTCGCCTTTTCGGGATCCGTCACCAAGTCAGAGCAGTCGCTGCATGTGTGCTTGTTTGTGTGTGTTCACCCTCATGCACATGCCGTGATTGTTTAAGGATTAGAACAAGGCAAGCGAATCAAAGACCCACGCTCGGCTACATCGCTGACTACAAGTGCCCACATTATGAGCTTAAAATGTGTCCGGGGCAGAGCTCCGGATCAAAGACAGCACTATTTCAGAAACAGAGAGAGAGGCACGGAGGGGAGGATATGACAAGCTGCTCAAAAAAGCTGTTGAGAGATCCACAAAGCAAGCTCAGTCTCTGGTGCGGCAGACAGTAGACGAGAGACAGACGGCAAAACAGATGATTCGATGTACGGATTCAAATATTAATTCATATTTAAATAGACATGAACATGTGCGTTTCATTCAGCAATCATGTAATGATTTAATGGTAAAACTGTCTGGTTCTTGTATAACACACTTTCAAGGCACTGTTTTTGATTATGGTGCACTGCTGAAACCAGACGACAAGGAAATAAAATGAACGAACCATCCACAATGGGTTTTTTCAAGGCAACAACAGAAGTTTGAGGAGAGCTTCATTAATATTTAAAGTAAACGTTTTTATTCAGCTTGTTGTTATATTTCAATTCATGTCTGCACCATATCTGTCAATGGAAAACTATGATTGTCCTATAAAAAGAATATCATGAAAACATATTTATTTCAGTAGTTCAAGGGTGAAACCCTTTATACAGCATTTTTTAGGGGAGCTTTTACAATCCTCTCTAGGGCGCTCAGTCTGTTGGGTTCATTGTCCGGGGGTGCCAGTACGATTAATAGTCTGACAGAATGGATTAGGGATGAATTTGGTTCGAGGCCAGGGCCAGAGAACTAGAATCCAGGCTGCTCTCTGGGTTGCTGACAAGGGTTTAGCCACTGGTGAACCATGAGAAATCAGAAATATTGACCAATACAAAAAAAAACTTTTACCAATTATTTTATATTTAATCAAATCTAAAAACAGATCATGCTTTTGCACCTTCAGAAAGTATGTATCTATCTTTAGAATGTTGTTTAGTAACATTAAGGAGCTGTGTGGGGCTTCACAAAGTTTTCCTGCGCTGACATGTCCTCATTTAGCCCGAGTAAGATGCTAGAAAACAAGCTTATAGTAAATTCCTGCCTGCCACAGGTTGATTTACAGTTAATGGTTTTGCTTGCAGCAAGTTTCACTTAAGGTTTCACCAAGGTTCGAGTTGACTGAATATTTCTTAATGTTTAGCTCCTTCCCAGCGACTGGAAATCACTTGTTTATAAATGACTCTAAATGCACCTTAGTCTAAGTGAATAATGATGGGTTTCCTCTTTTCATCCTCTGTGTGAACGAGCGTAAAGATGCTAAAGCTGCTAATTAATGTTGAAGATAAGACACTAGGCATGACTGGAGTCACTAATCGTTCTGAAATGAAGTGTGTGACGGTTCTGTCATCAATGCTATCCTCCTGATGTAGGTTCCGTTGCTATTTCAGATTTCAAGTTTGTGGCAGAGATCTGCTAAGAGGAGTTCAGTGTATATTTGTTTAGTCTCCAGCTAATTGTGCTTTATTACTCAAGGACAGCGTAGGGAGTCGCTTCAGGTAAAAGCCACTGGGAGGAGATCCTGAGGAAGACCCACTGGTCTCTCGGTTGACCTGATTACATCCTGGCACTCCCATGGAAGAGCAGGGGGACCTGTCTGGTAAGAGTGAAGCCTGTGTGACACTGTTGCTCCCAGATTTCAGGCCCAGACTCACATGGAGTTCAAATGGAAGGTTAGATGGTTTCATAGAGCCGTGTATTGTATCGATTCATTGTTTCCACCGTGCCGAAGCTATCAAAGCTCTCATTGTCTGTGTTGGTTTTGTAATCCTTTGTCTTTCCCTATTAGCAGTCAGTTGAAAGGCTGAAACAAACACGGATGAAGATTTACAACCCCCCCCCCTCCCCCGCATCATGAATTAAAGAACTGCATAGTGCTCCGTGATGTGACTGGAGGATGGGTGAAAGTAAATTAAACAATGTTCCAGGCACCGTTCCTAGGATGGAAAGAGAGGGAGTCTCCTTTGAGCCCCAGCAATGAGACCAAATAAATAAACTGATGAATAATAAAGAGCCGCTGAGGGCCCCATCACCTTGACCATGACATGACCTTCCCCCTTAGAATCCGGCAAAAACCAGACAGTCAAGATGTTTCTAGTCTGTACTTGTAAATAAGGTAAGAGCAACTGTGTTTGAAATAAACCCCTTCCCACAGACAACTCAATTCACGGTATGTGCAAGGTTAACATCAAGAATGTTTAAAAACCAACCAACCAACCATATTTAGTCCCCGCTGCAACATGAAGGTACATTTACTAACAACTTTGCAATTAAATCAATACAACAAGTGTCTGTTCTTCTGTAACTATTTCTGGAGGTATTGCTTTTGTAAAATGATCTTCCTATGTTTCAGCAAAAAGTTAGGTTTAAATGTAAATTTAATTAACAGTATGTAATACCAAATACTATTTTATGGTAGAATTTCCTTAACAATTTGCTTCCCTGTGTATTTCCATGTGTATTCAGTAATTTTACAACTGAAACTATTTAAAACAGCTCAACCATGAACACACAGATTTTGGCTGTGACTACATCTATCAGTTATTTTCTGAACATCTTTTATGAAAAATCTTTCCAGGTTCTTTCTGTTCAGGACCACACGAGCAAAAGGCATTTCTCTATATCTCAAGGCATGATTGAAAGAGTTCAAGAATCTTTACTCTGTGATTTATGGGGATACGGGAGCTGAATGACAGTCTGGGATAACATCCTCGGTTATAAACGACAGAACGACAGCATCAAACACATGCCATTCCTCCGCCATTAGCCTGAAAAATGAAACAGAGCTGAGGATTCTTAGCACAAATTGTTTCTTTCTTGTCCCAAGAAATACATTATTAGATGAAAATGTGAATGATCTGGCCATAGAGTTTATTCTGCTAGATATTCAAACACTAAAGAAAACGGTTCATGACTTGTATCGTGATTAAATTGTCAGTTTCATCTACAATCAGGATAGTTTTACACATTCTGATAATACAGAACGGATGCACACAATAAAATCCAGTTCATTAAAACAAATCCCGTCCGTAGCATGGAATTGGTCGATTAGAAATTTGCATTACAGAAGTATACCTAATAAAGAGGCCAGTGAGTGTAAATGCTCATTTTTAACAGTACATTAGCTAGAAGATGCTGACAGGCTAATGTAGAGTCAGTGATGAATTCATTCCAGTAGCTTAACATGGATTTGGTCAATTATCTATGATGAACAAGACAGAACCACAGCTTTTCTTGCCTTCTCACGCTCTGTCTGAACAAATAATGGAGTGTAACGAATAATGGAGTATTTCTTGGTGTTATTCCAATGTTGCTAGCGGTGCTATGTTCGGTATGCCAAGCTAAGCAGCCCTCCCCAGACAATTATGACTTTTTAAAATGCTTACATAACCAGTGTGAGCAGGAAACAGTGGCAGTCCATCTCAGGATAACGACAACCGCTGCCTTCAAATAAAACAATGATGCTATTAATGTTCCACTGAAAAGATGAGCAACTTGTTATTGATATTAAATCATTTAAAACATATTTGCCGCCAAGTAGTTCAAACATTTCAGCCGCTGGTTGAATGTTGAAGTAAATCGAGTTAGAGGCAGTCATGTCGTCCTCGAGGGAGAACGCCTCAAAAGTTATGTAACTTAATAAGGCAACATGAAAATTAATTTCCACATTTGATTTAGAAACTACTAAATATAGACTGAAGTATTTCAGCCCTGTGGAGGTCTGATAGGAGTACCCTCGGATACCGTCATCATGGAGAATAATGTAATAAATCCACAGAGAGATTTGTGGAGGTCAATGTGTAATAGGCTAAATATTTAGCTCTTTAACGTGATTGATTCTACAGAAATGTGGAAAAGTACACAGTGAATACACACAACAATCAGA
Source organism: Danionella cerebrum (assembly GCA_007224835.1). Lineage (NCBI taxonomy): Eukaryota > Metazoa > Chordata > Actinopteri > Cypriniformes > Danionidae > Danionella > Danionella cerebrum. The sequence goes on along the minus strand of SRMA01027190.1, from coordinate 139,168 downwards.
GATGCACTTTCTGCGACGCTCAAGGCACTGAATTTAAAGGTGCAATGATTCTGCTGCATCAAGTTTTCTGTACCACAGCTGTTATGCAACGGAACTCACCAACGATGCTGTCTGCCTGAGTAGGTGCGCGGATCCTGTACATTCAGAAACATTTTTACTTACAGAAAAAGCACTGAAAATCCTCTGAACGGAGAACAGAATTTCAGCGTTATTTCCTCAAACAGCTGCATCAGGTGCTCGAAGGCTCAGAATGATACATGGGGAGTGTGTGCCTAGGTTTGTGGAATGTAAAACAATCGCAAAAACAGGGGAACTGCAAAAAAAGTTTAGCAGTTTTAGTAGATTTAATTGAAAGGTTGCATTTGGATCCTTTGTAGGCCATGCAAGTCACAAGTTTGTGAAGAACAATTTCTTTGTTGAGGTCCAACTTCATAAGTCATAAAAATGGATATTTTTGCTCTATTTTTACTGATTAAAGGGCCGTTAATGATGGTGAAATGGCCGCGGATAACATTTGAAAAGATGCTCTTTGAAAGCTGACCCTGAGACATGCTCCCTGCTTTCATCTCTCCCTCCCCTCATTCCCCTTTTCTGCTCCTCTAAAATAATGACAGCACTCCAAACAATACAAGCAGAGCTTTTTAAGTGGACCCGACTCTCTGCGATCCATACACATTGTCTTTCTGTCAAACGAAAGAGGAGAATAGCTGGTGATTCGTGACAATTTTAAAGACTTCACCGCTAGAAACCTCTTTAAGGAGGAACCGCGCAGCATTTTTGACGGCTCTCAAACGGCTGAATGTGTCTGAGATGAATTGTGCGATTTGCATGAATATTTCTGCTTTATTGCCAGAGAGCTGTATGAAAAGTAATTGCATTATGAGTCCATGGAAAAATGATGTGAGTGATAGCGTTCCGTAACCCCCGTGCATGCATGCATATTGAGGCAACGGTGAATAGCAGCAATCAAAAAAGAAACTCGCTCCGGGAGAAGCTTTAAAAGCATATTGAAGCATTACATAAATTTTTATGCATCGCAGACAGCGAGGCTGGCATGTCTAGAGCCCATCATCTGGCTGAAATCCAGTGGTCATATCAGTGCTCGTTAAATCGTTTTCAAAGGGTTCCATCAAAAGAAATGCATATTTATCACATTTATATATTTCTTTTTAACTTGAGGGTCCCTCGTGTGAAGAATAACTTGCTTGTGTAATTACATGGCAACAGTCAAGGAGAAAAGATGCATGACAATGAGATCTCATTCACCTAAAGGACCCGAGGGAAACACTCCCAGTTTCTATGCATTCAAGCACTTGACTTTCCATTCAGCTGATAAACGGCGTGGTGTAGACCGAGAACCGAATGCCATCTGACCAGCTGTAATGATCAAAAAAGCGGCTTAAATCTTTTCGAGGTGTATTTTGAATTCCACAAGCTGACAACACTTCACCGGGAAAATGAGCCACTTTTGGGTTTAGAGGAAAGTGGTTTGCTTGCTTGCGTTCTGAAGGATCGATACGACGGCCAATCCCGTCCGCCTTGTAATGAGGCAACTGCTTCCGACAATAATATATGCCGTCAATAAGACGCACGCCAGAAGAAGCGCCGGTTAAACCATGTTAAATAATGAGCAGAACCGTGTCTTCCTGACCCAAATACTCTTTACCTCATTCTGTCGGCCTTGTTTATTCTCCATCCGTGATTCCCATGTTTGTTGATAAAGGGCCAAGTCGCCTAATCCACTTTGCAGGCCGAGGCGCATTACGCTGTCCCGTTTATCAAATCCAAACGGGATTTTTCGCAAAGGTTAATAGCCAGCTTGCAGGAGAAAAAGTAGTGCACAGGCAAATGTTTTAAGTGGAGGCCTTTGCGATTCCAAACAAGGCGTAGCATTTGAAATGTACTTGAAATGCAGTGGAATAACCTTTGTAAGATTCTGGCCTGATTAAACAGGTAAGGGTATGCTTGGGCTTGGAGGAAATGCAACTTCCACCGTCATTACAGTAAAACCTTTTCCTGAAGGATTAACTTGAGCAAGCCAAAAACACAGGAACGAAGAGCAGTTTGTCCCATAACCTTTTCTCTAGAAGGTCACTCGGCAGAGGAATAGGAAAATGTAGTAATTTTTATTGAGGTGAAGCAAAGTTTCCTTCTGCTTTGATGGTGCTGGTAGTAAAGCAGAGTTTGGATGTTTTTGAGTATCACATGAAGGGAACTGCTGAACTGTGACCGTGTTTTCCAGGCATTGTTGACTCTGTCCACTGTTAGGAATGAGTGAAATCTCAGAAAGGATGTAATTCGAGTCCATGCCACTCACATATGCGTTTAAAGATAAACATTTCTGGATTAAATATTTGACACATTAGGCAAAGTTGAGCAGGGGTAACAGTGTGTTTGGCGGAGACTAATGTTAAAACATTGTTTAACTGCATTTTACCTTCTGTAAAGCATCTCAGGAACCCTACAGTTTAAATAAAGTTTGATAATAAAATGGTGATAATTGATGAGAGTTGATCTATTCGCAATACAAACTTTCTATCTTGAAGGGAATTCATCTTTTATTTGAGACTCTAACAAACACATGCCAGTCTTTTTAGCATAAATACTTGTGAATAAGTGCTCTGCAGCATTCAATCGGACACGCCTGAAGCAGACCGTAAATGCCTTTCATCAACTTAACATCTGTTTGGCGTTTCTTTCGTTTGTCACTCGTCCAGTGCATTACCAGCTCAATCAGTGCCTAGACAAACATATGAGAGTTTGGGGAACCATGCAGATGTATTCATTATGATGTTCTTGGCCGTATATATTCAGGAGCCCATCCTCTTGAATATGTTGTAACACACTAAATACAATCACTCTCTCGGCAGCTCTAAAAATGATTGATCATAGAAGGCAGCCTCCTATTTTATAACCCCTTGTGTTGGCGTTTCAGCCTCGGCCGGTTGCCAAAAAGGTTCCTCTGTGCTTGTCCTTGCCGGTGTACTTTACTACCAGGAGAGCAAACAAAGGTGACAAATTACACCAGCTCTTAAACAGCTATTATCCCTCGCTTACAAGTCTAGTAAAGCATCCGTCTCTGATGAGCGGATCATTTCATCCCCGGATTGTTTTTAACTCTAATAAATCGACTTTGATATAAAAACATCATTGCGGTAAATGTTAAGCAAATGGCAAAAAGTAATCACCGGCTCCATAAATAGATCAGTGGCCGTTCGTATAAATGTGCTTATTAAACAGCTTTCCTTCAAACCTAAAGAGGCAGTAAAGTGTGCTCTGTATTCCGGCGGGCCACCTGGTAAAGTTTAAACTTTATGGATGTTATATAACCGAGAAAATTTACAACCTGCCCTGATCTTCACCTGGATTTTGGAACATTGCTTGTGCATGTGTTTTACATAAAGAGCTCATGCTAGACGGCACAAATTCAACACAGTCATAAAGAGACAAGTGATAGAAATGTTACGTGTTAGTTATGATTTGTTTACCAAGAAAACTAACCACTTTTAATTTACATCTTTGTTCACCTGTCCGACAGTGTACCACTAAAATCACTTAAAATAAGGATAGAGTTAGATCCGATTACATTTATTATGACACACACTACCTCACGTACTATAACTGATATATGCTGCCTTCAGTTTCACTGAACCTGTATTTGAAGAATTTAAAGTATTTAAAGCGGATTACACACAATTTCACATGTTTGAATCCAAAATAATATAAAAAAATACAGTCACCAGCCACTATCTTACGGACAACTGCTCGCAAATTTCTAACTAGCCATTCACATGGCAGCAACTCAATGCATTTAGGCATGTAGACAATCTGCGGCAAAAACGTAAATGTAATTATTTTATGGATCATTTGTCTCAACGTATCAATTTAATCAGTTGATCAATGAATCAATGTTTTGTCTTTTGTGGTACTCTAGCTTGTATCAAGAATCATTGAATTACAGATGCCTTGTGAATGTGAAACAGATTTTAAGGCCTTAACAAATGCACTTGGGATGTTTCGGGAGGCATTTCTTTGCTGAGTGTAAACCTGCCATGAAATGACAAAAATGTGGAATGTTAATAAATACATGTATCATGCACAACTCAAAAAGCTTGTGTATCTACTGTTTCTGAGTACAAGAGGGAGAGAGAGAGCACACTTGAGTTCATCTCTGTCATGCACTTCAACAGTAAAACGCACACAGTATGTGCATATGTAATAACGTGCGTTTTGATTAAGATCTCTATGATCACAATCTATTAAAAAAATTTAATAAACGTCAAGAGCAGAGAAAGGCTTTCTGTGTTTTTTAAGTTTACATTTTTTTTTTAAATTTACAAACTTCAGTTCCATCATAAACATGAAAAAACAGAACATTCCTTGATAATGATTTCATAAATAATGAGGATATCTTGTTTTAAACGTCCATTCCTCTTGGTTTGTAGGGGTCTAAAGTCAGCTATGAAGGTAACTAATTTGTTTTAAGAAAATTTTGTTTATTAAAAGGTTGGTTTCCATTTGTATGTTTTGTCAACTACCAAATACCTGCCAAAAAACCATCATCGCACCCCTACTTGAGCTCAGATTCAAAAGCTGTGCATAAACAAGTATAAAGATGGCTATAAATGTGACTGATGTGCCTTTACTCTTTGTTGCAGAGTGCTTTGAATATATAATGGGACCCCTAACAAACGGTGATGAGATCTAGAAGCTTAAAACGCTATTAAAAGCGATTCAGCACAGAGCAAGGGTTGCTTCTTCTCCTGACTCGATTATGATGGTGACTTGCAGAATGACGGATTTCATAAAGCTTACAAGGTGAGAAGGGGATGCTAGGACAGATTAACCTTGAGAAGTCATTGCATACTGAAAACGTAGTTATCTAATGGAAAAGGGCCAGTCTCTGGAGAGGTTCAGGCTCAGCTAAGAACAGAAACAGTCTGGGGGCTGATCTCAAGCGTGTTTCTGAATGATGTTGGAAGGCTTGCTGTAAGTCAGGTCAAGTATGTTTCTGATTGAACGTGTTAATAGAAACCTTCTGAACGAGATCAGTGGCGTATACGCTCTCACTACAGAATAGCTCCTGAAAGCAAGCGCACACTCTTATCAACAGTAAAAACACAGGAATGATGACAGTTCTGTGGAAATGAGAAGCCGCGTGCTGATGTAATTGGGTCATGCAAAGTTGAAGCAGTTCATTTTACTTGTAAAAGACTTGGAGTGCTCTCTTCTTCACCTTCGACGCATACTTTACTGAAGTTGAGCACACTCTAAACAAAATGCTGCTGATTAGTGCTAAAAGTGTTTAAGTGGCTCGTTTGTCATACGGAAAGGGTTCTAAAGGAACACATATAAGAACCTAAAGAAGTTTCAGAAGTTTCAGAATATATTCATATTTACAGAATATTTTCACTTGAAAATATTAGAGAAATAACAAGCCGCTTTGAGAATAGACATTGTATATAAACACTAGATATGGCTTAGTGGAAGCAAGACTATCTGTTGTGAAAATTTCCTTTTTTTTCATGTAAAAGGCAAATAGCACAAGGAATTTCTCATGAAACCACTCTGTAACAGGACTAAGAGCTAGAAACGTTGTTAAAACTCTCTGAGCAGTTGAAAACTGATGGCTCCCATCACAAAATTCCACCGAAGAACTGATGGTGTAATAAAGCATACAGTTGATAACATGTTACAACATGTGGTGAGTTTTAAGACCCCCCCCCCTCCTCTTCTGCTGGCAAGTGTTTCAGCGGCCCACGCAGTTCCCTTCACAAATATGTCCAGCAGCCCGACACCTAATTTGAACTTTTTGTTATTATTTTTTTTTTACATTCATGCAGCAAACACATGTAAAATGTTGAACAGCAATGAGAGAATGCAAAGTTTAATGCAAAGTGACTTACAGATTTGGGAAACTGCAAGGATCATTTTTATTCATGCACTTAAAAATGAAGATTTTTAGTTTTTCAGCTTTTTTTAACCAGGATTGGAAGTTTACCATATAATTCAGACTATGAAGCACACTACCGTAGCCAGGGCCACGGAGTAATGCATACTGGGCTTCGCCAAAATATTATGGTGTGTGCATAAACGGTTCCCAAAACGGCTCTGAAAAAATGCTCTTCTTATGAACCAGAACACAATGTCCCTCACTTCTGGAGATGATGTATGTAGGACTGCAGGAGCTTGTGAAGTAACGAAGATCTGTAAGTGGGAATCAGTATTTTTAACCTGCCTTCCGCTCTACCCACAGATTACACCGATTTGAATCTGCGGTTAAAATTGCCGCTAATGGATTGAATCAGAAATGGATTCAAGAGAAATGCAGAGAACACACTGTTTTAAACATGATTGAAGGAACATTACATCCTTGGTGGAAGACGTGAAACAAAGCTTCATTTACCACGTTATCATTTACAGATTTTTAAAGCACCATCTGCTAAAGTTATTTCGTTTATGAGCGGATTAATAACGATTGGCTCTCCCTTCATCGTTCAAACTCTCGCCACCCACTGTAAATGGTGAGGAAGCTGTTAAAAACAAAAACAGAACTAGCATTTCTTTGGGGGAGGAAGTGTTTAGCTTAGCAGTGGCGCCCCGGTGGTTTGCACTCAAGTGCCTTCACACGGTTTAGGTGTAGACTCGAAAAGAAACTGGGAAAGTCGTGTTGTTTGTTTGATTGCTTTGGCAAACATCACATAGACGTGCTCTGTTCCTCGGAGGCGAAACGGTTCTTTGTACTTCTAATCGTCAAACAAAGAGCACAGGGATCCTTTCTCAATTCTATCTCAGTTTGTTTACATTTGTTCTTTTCTTTCACTCTCTTTTGCCCTCTTTATATGCGCCTTGATAAAATTGGCACTGCTCCGTCCCATGAGATGGAATCCACCTTCTCTCTGAAAGGATACCCATCTGCCCTGCAGCCAAATTCCTGCCATGTTTTCTGGGAACATTACTCTGCTTTTGAAATCCTCCCGCGGTGGGGTAGTCGCTTCTCTTTCAGGGCAGAGCACTACAAATTATTTAAAAGCCAGCTACAAGAGTGACAGTCTCCAGTGGGTCTTTATCCAGACCCCCGCTGAAAGAATCAGAGTCTGAGTGAAAGAGCGACTGGAAAAGGTAGATGGTCTGGAAACAGTTTTGTGAAGCCTATAGAGAAGCTACAAACGCAGAGTCTGTACAGAACATCTCAGCATTTATTTTGATCATATTTGAGTCACATTCTTTTAAGTAATCGACTTGCTACCAATTGCAACTAGGGGTGCAACGGTTCACAGAAACTCTGGCTCGGTTCGATACCACACACTCTGAGGCAGTGTAATGACTAAAGTCAGATTGTGTTTGAGTAAGAGCTTTCACATTCCTGCAGTGGTAGGAAAGCCGGAAGATCTTCTGGTTGGCTGTAGCCTGAAAATCTTATCTTCTCAGCTGAGCCCTCCTGACTTTGACCTGGCATACATTCCCAGCGATGTCACTACGTCTGACCCTTACGCCTGTGACCGGCACCTCATCATCCTCACCTTTCCATCCGCCCTCCCACACGCACAGAAACCACCAGATGAATGACTGCCATGGGGCTCTTTACGCCAAAAAAAGTGATAAAAATAAACAAACAAGCTGGATTTAAATGAGTTTGAGATTTAAAATAAAGTTTCCCAAACAGTTGGGTTTGTCTATACCAATGTTCCTCAAGCAACACCAGTAATCACATGATATGATCTGATTAATCGATAACAGATTGTTGCAGCATTCTTAGTATTTATCCTACTTTTATATGAACTTTAGGTAAATAAACTCTTACACGATTGGTCCCATTGTGACTTTCAGTGAATCAACTGAAGTATTGTTCTACTGGTATTTAAATTCCTTATGAAAGTATGTTGGTTATTAAAATTTATGTTTGTTTCATCCAAATGTATAAATATCCAGATTTAGTCCAAATATCCAGTGCGGAAATGTGTAAAGATTCCAACACGCATAGGGAGTTCCAGAAGATTGTTGACCAAGTTTTAATTGATGGATTGCCTGCTTGGTTGCAGAACAGCACAGTCACTGCCACGTCTCTATTTGTCATCGAGTTTGTGGTCCTCCCCTGGAGCCTTTGTGCAAGAGCTCATGCTCCTGGTGCTTGCTCACTTTCCATTGCTGCACCATGCATGTGCTTTTGCTGGCGATAGTTTGCAGATTAAAGGAAGTTGATAAGATTGTTTCCTGTCACAGAGCTTTGTTCTTGCGTGGTTTCGTATCCTAGTGACACAGCCATGACAGCACAGGGATTCCTGCAAGAATGATGCCGGCTTCTCTTGTTTTGCTGTTTATATCGAAGCTCACAAACTATGTTCAATTCTAATTTAAAGAAATGTAAAATCTTTAAAAACCTAAACCTTCAAAAAATACCTAAAAACTGTTAACACATTACATTTTTTCAGAAAAGCATCCTATCACCTGGACAAATTAGTTGAAATTTAATTTTGAGCCCAGATAATATTATTAATTATAATAATTCTATTGCGTGTTGTCTGGTATTTTCCGCTTGTCTCTCCACTGTATGTAGAGTATGTGTTTTCTTCAATGCCATTCCATTCCAGGATAAAAGTGTGTAAATCAATAAATGCTGAAATATAAGGCATTCGTACAGAAATCATCGCATTCATTATTGTGTCTTTTTGAAAGCAGTAAAAGCTGAATGAAATGAAACACACAGTACCAGTGATGACCAAACTAGGTCCCAGAAGCTAATTTTAGCCCACCAACGTCTGGAAACATGTGAATGCTGCCCTCACTTTATAAATCAAGGTATTAACTGGAAAACAGCAAGAGTACATCACTGTTTGGCTTTTATTTTTTTAACTATGTTTGGCTCTGTGTAGAGTTCTTTGTAATAGAGTTTATTAGGCATCATCAATGTCAAGTCTAAATGTGTTTAGCTTCAAACTATGAGTTTTTACTTTATATAGCATAGATATAGCAAAAGATAAAATAGTAATCATATTAAAATGTTAACTCTAGTATTTGCACTAAATGTAAATTGTTTAGCACCGTATCATTGTTTTGGCTGGCCCTCTTAGGAAACCATTTCATGAAGGAAAATGTTAGATAAATGAAATGCTGGCACTGATTATTATAGTTAACAAGTAATGTTTGTTTAATAATCTTTAGAAATGTTTACTTAATTGCTGGTTTAGGCAGATCATAGAATTACCTGTACAAACATGATCGATCAGCATTGGAGAGCTCAGAGCAAAAACGTCAACAAAGCTCTTGTATCTCATCGATCAGAGGCTGGTCTCAGATGTGCTGAGACGGTGTAGGGGGGGGGGGAGAGAAAGAGAGAAAGAAAGAGAGCGAGAGAGAGAGAGATGAGTCAGACTCAACTGATGATCAGCAGTTCAAAAGTTTGTTCTGTTTGGTCAGGAACACTCAAAACACATGACTGAATAAATCTTTACAATAAATCTCATGTACGGTGTCTGTGAATGTACTTTATGAACTGATTTTAACTTCTCTGAAGAACCATAACTCTCATATGATGGTATCTGTACTCAGCATAAATGATATGGAGTAACAGAGGAACCAGGAAATGTGGAGAAAGGCTGGAGTCAAGAGATGCAGGAAACTAATACAACTAGTAGGTAGGTCTAGAGTTCAGGGAAGTGAAATGGCAAGCTTAAATCCAATGGGAGTAATGGGAAAAATGGTGGAGAAGCAAGTAACTCGACTGGCAGTGAAGATCTGGAGTTATCAAAGGGAACTTAGAAACGACGGAACACAGGGGAAACATGTTGATTGGGTAGCAACTTGCCAGGGTGGGGAGCACCTGATTTCGCCTCATTCCAAGCAATCTTTTGTTGATGTTTAGGCTTCGGCTGGTTGGTTTGTGGAACTTCCCAGACTTCCAAGCAAAAGTGTAATTTTTATGAAGTTTAAAATGCAAATTCCAATCAACAAAGTCTATTTAAAATCAGATTGCTGAAGCTGAGATTGGAATCAGTGGCACAGCAAGCAAGCAGGAAGTCAAGTCGTTCAAGCAGGTGCAACTTCCTGGCAGCGTGAAGAATGGAACCAGGGGTGGGGGTGGTGTTTGAGGAAGTTTGTCTCCAGAGTTGAGTAGCAGGATGGGAAACAGAGTGGGAAAGCAGGAAGGATGTGGACTGATCTTCTGACAGAGCGGATGGAGTTCTCATGGTAAAGCTCTAAGTATTTGGAAGGGGAGCACAGAGACTCATTGTCTCATGGTGGATCTGATGATGGTGCAAACAGTGAAAACATCAGCCAATGGCGTGAGGACGGAGGGGGAGCGTGAAGCAAATGGGAAGGAAAATCACTGATTTATGAGGCAAGGCTAGTCACAAGTTCAAACTTCGCCAGATTGCTGCAACGTTATTTTGCAAAAACATATGCCAATAGTTCTGCTGCTGAACACATGTGCACTTACTGTTTTTGTGAAGATTTTATTCCTGAATGCTTTTAGCATATGTATCCTGTCTATAGAAGAAATACCTGTGATGACACAGCAGCATCCTGTTTATTGCCAGCAAACAGGAAACTGTATACTGGGAACAGATGCAATGCTATATTTACCCTCTCTCTCTCTCTCTCTCTCTCTCTCTCTCTCTCTCTCTCTCTCTCTCTCTCTCTATGAAAAGGGAGACTTAAGATTAAGGAAATATAGTATGTAAAGTAATGTACGTGTTCGGCTACATGCTTAAATTGTTCAAAAGGCAAGATGTTTAAAAGACAAACTATCAGAAGTGGTTTGTGGGAAAGAAAGGAAGCAACCATCTTTTTCCTGCTCCAAAAAAAAAGAGTGTTGGGCTGACATCCTGTGCACCTTTCTCACTTGAGCAAACTCTAAATCAGAAGATGCACCGCGAGGCATGGAGGAGAAGCAGATCTTTGGCTCTGACAGTCCAACATTATTTTTATTCAAGATGATCATCACGTGACATCAACCTTCCTTTGGAGGCTCCTGTAGAGATCTCTATTTTGGGGGGAGATGTATGATTGTGTCTATATGTAAAGCAAATATATCATTTTAACATTTTATAGATGAAAGAGTTAAAAAAAGCTACAGTTACACATCACTAAATAACTCAATTTTGCTGCTGATGTCACTGAAAATGAACTGTCCATCAGTCAATCCTCTGGCCTATAAACGATGAGCTGCTAACCGTCCGGGGGATTCTTGTACCTAAAACCCTGTTTTAAGTCTTTGTTTGAGATTTTGGCAAGTTTTATTAAGTCAAAACTTTCAGCCACTCAGCCTGTGGCACACATCTAACCAATACTATAGTTTGCTAACCAATACTATTAAACAGAAAAGTGACATTTTGAAAAAGTTTTCTTTAAACTGAGTGCTAAAATGTATTTTTATATCTCACATTTTGCCTAAATCTAGCTCAGTTTATCTCTGGATGTTACAAAAAAGCTTCCGAAAACAGGCTTCCCTGAGACAAACATCAGATGACAGTATCTTGTGAAACTTTTGGAGTGTGACAGAGAGCTGAGATGAGAGGGATCTTTGTAGGCAGTTTTAGCTCACGGACTCGAAGCGCGAGTCTCTAGAGAAGAGCTGTTAGCAACAGACTCCGAGAACGAGAGACCCCCCACATGGAGTACCACTCCGCTTTTTCATCTCGCCTAAAAAAAAAAATAATAATCTCAGCTGTTCCAAACATAATCACTGCGGTGTAGCCACCCCCCAAGAGATACATGCTAAATGAGGATAAGATAAATATGCCATTTTATCTGCTTTCTTTAACACAACAAATGTGTCTGAGAACAGACTGGCTTTGTTTATTTAAATAGCGCAGTCAGGAATACGCCACAATATTTTTATATTGGCTCATATGCATAGTTCTGTGATTTAATTGTGTAATTTCAAACAGTTATGTTGTTTTTGGTGTTTGTTATCCAGCTGGTCCATGTAGACATTACACAGATGAAATGTTAACTGCTATGTGATTCTTGGCTCTTGGTTAAAGGTTGTCGGTTCGAGGACAAATCGACGCCTTCGTGAATGTTTCTAATGGGGAGTAGCATGGAGATTTAAACAACTCACATGGAACTAAAATTGGAGTTCTTGAAAACCGGTTGAGACCAGAATACACCAATCTGCTCATTTCTCTGCTGATCATTATAAACAGGGCATATATTCAACAAAACCAAGAGGCACCATTCTGTAAAGCAGCTTCAATTTCATCAGGAGATTATAGCAAAGCTAGCATTAGCATGAGCTAACCAGCGTTAACCATCACTTCATATTTCACTCCTGCTCTGCCTTACGATAAACATTCAAAATGATCAAAAATATTTTTAGGAGAAAATGTAAGTGTGAAATGAATAGTGAGCAAGATAAACCAATGGCAACCGATCCAGGGGTAGCACGTGCATTTGGAGAAAAAAGTTAAATTCTTCCCAATTTCGATCAAATTTTCAGAATAATTCATTCATTCATCTTCTTTAAGCTTTTGGTAAATCTATCTCCAGTGCCAACTTCTATCACTTTTAAGTCATTTCATTCAGAAAATATGTTTTGAACAATGAATAGTGACTGATAATCTATTTTTCTTTTCACAATAGTCCAAACCAAAAGAATGTCTCTTACCGGTTCCAAAGTTTGGAGTGATATTAGGGGAAGGGTTATTGTACATTTGATTATTTGGGAAAGTAAAAGCGCTTGAGTCGTTTTGCTGTGAATTTAGCTCATTCACGTCTTTCTGGATGAGGGTTAGGGGAATGTATAAGAAACTATCAGGCCATAGAAACAGTGATGCTAGCCTTAGCAACCAGCAGCAGGGAGCTTTGACGGAGGAAAGCTTCAGTTATCTCTAACATATGTGAAATTGAATTCTAGATGGAGGCCGAAAGGACTGTCAGGTGTCCATATTTCATTTTCACAGCCACAGGTTCTTCAATTTCTCCCTGCTCCTGTCTCACGTTTCTACTGACTAATGACAAAGGTTAAAGGTGACGGGCCGTTTCCTATTGAAAGTGTGATGTGTAGAAAATCAAATCTCAACAATCTGTGCAGTTTTCCCAAAGGCAACATCGCGGTCCCATTGTTATCAGCAGGGTTCCTATGGAACTAGAGACCCGTGTGCCAGTGATCCTTTTGGAGAAATACACCGCTGCTTGTTTTTTGGGGGTTTGTACATCTGCCAAACAAATCATCTGCAATCACTTTATTTCATGTCCAAGTTCAGAGCAACTGTGTAAAGTGACCCTGTAAATATATCACTGTTATAAATCAATGCAATGAATCGAAAGTTTAATATGGAAATGTTAATTAATGGGCAATCAATCTTAAGAACGCTTATATTTTTAAACTGAGGTTACTAGCCTGCAAAATTGTTTTGAAACCTTCAGAGCAAATGAAAGAATTAAGATTGTGGAAAAGATTACAGCTTTCTTTAATATCGACACAGGCACGATGCAGTCGCTGTCTGTTTTGAGTTCTTCTGAACACATCTGTGATTTTGGATCTACTGTATACATACATCCTTTAGCTGCTTTTGTAGCGGCTATTTTATGAAGCACAACAGCCCAAACGAACTAGCTGGAAAACAAATATAATAGTCCAGGGTTTATCAGAAACCCCTTCCCGAGCAAAGCCATCCTGCCATAACCCAAGTCACAGAAGAGCAGAGCAAAAGAAAAGCAGAAAAAGGAATTCAAGCCCATTTCAGGTCACCCATTGATCTCCAGCCAGCGTTGATTCCTTGCTTTATGAGAGTGTTTTCGGGGAAAGCTGTCTACCGTGTAAGCAGACGAAAGCAAATTGATGCTTCTTGCTGCGAGCGTCGCTCAGCCCCTCTGATGCATTTAATGTGTAGAAGCCCTGTTTTCTCTTGTTTACCAAAAAGCCCTTCTCCCAGAGTGGATAACAACCCAGAACAAACATGACTCTCAGCTGATGCTAGGGCCACACGGCGGGCGCATGGAGATGATACTCATTACCGGTTTGCTTCACAACATAAATAACAGAGCCCTCTTCAATCCCTCAGCAATGTTTTAATAAAACACCAGCACTCTCATAGCAGAGAAAACCTAGAAACAGTCCTTTTCCAAACTATACGCTTAGTTCCTAAATCCTGGAGTCAAACAGCAGATTATTGCTTATGAATGCTTATTTTCATCTCTATAATTGCAGATTACCTAATTCCCTTTTAAAGCAGTATTCTGGGTTTCAGTAGATTTTCCCAACATGCTTAAGCTGTGAATACTTAATACAAAGCATCTTTTATGTATGCATGTAAGAGACTGGGGACCTGTTCGTGGTGCACACAGGCTTGAGCTCAATGTGAGCTGCAGAACCCTATGACCCTAACCTGAGAGAGTATGGTGCGGAAAATAGATGAATTGATATATTTCCCTCTCTAACAAATATCGTCCAGGTAACAATTGTGTTGAGAGAATAGAATAGGGCTAAGTACAACATGGTTTGTCTAAGAGTTTAGCTTTGTTAAATTTCACTAGAGCTTGTTTTCACTACTGTCATGGTTCATTTGGGCAGGTGGAATCTGCCATTGGTTACTTTCAAATTGAAAAGTGTTTTCGAAACACATTTTATAATGCTTCTCCATTTGATAAGTCGTTACAGCTACTACTGTCGTGTGAAAGGGACGCATAACTGCAGGGGTGTGAAACAATGCATCAGTTGTTGCCCCTAGTCCAGGACAAACTAACCGAAACATAGGATCAGCCCCTTATACAGATCAAGCATTGGGTCACATTAAACTGTACTTCTGCGAGATAGAATTGTGCTTGAGTGTTATTCGTGAAATAAAAGAAAGAGTTTTTATTCTCCTTTGAATGACCTCAAGGAAGAAATCAAGTATTTTTAAGCATGGATGCACACTGGGGAAAGGGGGGAGGGGAAGAGGGGAGTTCCCAGTGTTTTGGATGATACAGAGGTTGCTTCTGTTTTTAATATGGCTCCCTTACGCTCCTTTAATATGCAATCTTCTTTTATCTTTACAAACGTCTCGTGCACTCATTCATCCACCGTAGACTCGTTACGGCTGATATGAAGTGAACAGCAACAGTTGGCTTGGGTCCAGCCCCGGCCAAGGGGATTTAATAAATATGATCTTTCCTTCTGTAATATTTCATTCCTCTTATCTAGCTCGCCATCGCATGTGTGCGTCTCCATGTTCTCTCGCTGCATCACAACTGAAGGTGCCCTTTAGTGAAGGACAGCAGAACCAAGTAAACACTCGGAAAACTTGCAGCAGAAAGTAGGGCGCTCCGGGATTCTTGCTTGTGATGTTTTGGTACAAAGGAGTCATTCCAATGAATGTCACTGAAGAAACATGGATCGCCTACTAATTATAGAGTGAAAGCGGATGACTTTGTATGTGCTCAAACATTATTAGAGAGGGACAGGCCTCAAGCATATTAAATAATACAGATGGAGCCATCAGTCAAACTAGACACAGACGATTGGAATCAATCCAGTTCGAATGAAAACCATATGCACTGGGCTTATCTACATATTCATACGGGTACTTCTTGCACTGCCATTAATAATCTTACAACACACTTCATATGCGGCTGAGGTCTCCATGGCGGAGCAATTTAATGAAAGCATCTTTGCCTGCAGGAAGCAAGGATAACGACTGATGAGGAAGGGAAAAAAGATAAAACGGCGTGGAATCGGACAGATCTGAAACCTCCTGGGACAAATCAGGTACAAGATGAATATGGATTTCCATTAGGGGAAGACCCGGCTTTTGCACAGGTGATTTGTTCTTAAATATCTGCCAGTGGATCTCCTTCACCTCAGTGTTTCCGGCTCTTTCACCAAACTCATTTCTCAGACAAGGTTTTCTTTTCCGTTTCGTGTCCCTCGGGTGACGTTGAAAATTAAAATGCAGCTAAGTGAAGTGGCATCTAGCAATCACCTCATCTCTTCTGCACACCTCAGTCTATGCCTCGTTTTTATCAGGGAAAAACAGACAAACGTATTCACTCCGAAGATATTGTTGAACCATCAGTCATGACCTGGCGCTAATGATCTCTCTTCAAAGTCAGAGTACAATCTACACTTATAAACAGGCACGGTGGGAGCCTGGAGCAGAAATCACCAATGAGCCGATAACGAAGCTCAGCTCAAAAAATATCACCAGTCTCTCTTCTCTCTGGAGGATTGATGTGTGCTTGACACACGCGTGTCATGAACATTCCTGAAAATAGCTCAGGATACCAGTGATTTTCTTCAAAGGGATCAGGAAAGGCAGGCAGTTGAGCTACCTCTAATACCCAGAATTACAAATAACAGACAGCACACAAGCAGACACGGAAAAGAATGCTGTAGCAATATTCTATGGGCAAGTCAGAACTGGTGCTGTCGTAGCGAGGTGCTGTGCACATTAATCCATATAGATGCTGACACATTCCTCTCTAAACAACGGCCTTCATTCAAGGTGTTGTGGTAACACTGCGCTAACAAGGCAATTTGTTCACTCAGACAAGTTGTTTACTATGAAAATGCTATGTTAATCCTAACTTGTGTAGAAAGGGGTTTGCCATTATTATGGATTATTACAGTTGAGACAGAATTGTAGCCGTCGAAAAATGATCATTTGTTTTTGGGGCTGAAACCATAATGATCATTTGCAAAACATTGTTAAAATAATGTGCTTTGGTTGAATTGCCTATGTCACTTCCTGTGTGTGTAAACTACTTTAGGTATAACCTGTCAGACCGGTAAACCAGAATATCATAAGAAGAAATCATGCAGTCTAGAGATTAAAAGGGGACAGCAATCCAGCAAACAAAACAAGAAAGACTTGAATTTAAACAAAAAAAAAAAGGTTTGAACAGACCTGAAAATCTATGCTAAAAGTGCTGGAGAACAATTGAATAGATTACACACTATCATTTTTTTCTGGATCCAATTCCAAAAACTGGGGAATTCATAAAAAAAAATGTTAAAAGTTTAAACACCACCAGGCCTCAAGATTGGACGTCAAATCTTGTTCTTGGACTCACAGAGGTCGAGCTGCTTTCACAAAGACAAGCTGAGGTCACAAGTTCATCACAGGATCAAAAACCTCATTCTTGCAGACGTCAAATGGACAATAGTTAACGATGTGGATAGAACACAGACAAAGCGTTTGGCTCAAATCATTGTTCAAAGTAAGATATTTTCTATAGATTCTGTGTTGGTTTTCAGAACGAGGGAAATGAGAAAAACAATTGAAAAGAAATGAGAAAGAACGTCAATGACTTCATTTCGCTGCAGCATTCTAGTCCTTATGTGCTACACATTTTTAAGCCCATTTCATCGAGTGCCGGCCCTCCGATGGTCTACAAACCATCAAGATATCTACCTGATTGTGCAGGATGAGACTTATTAGTGACTGCGTTTTCACAGTGGAGCACGACCATCACTTTATCTTCATCTGCTCATTCCAACAGAGAAAGCATGAATTAAAGAAACCCTGATGACACACAGTGATGAGCAACGTCCCCCTTTTCATTTAGACAGGAGTTTTTTCTCACCTGGTGTTTGCACAGCACTCGGGGGAGGAACAAAAATTAAGGATGGCTCTTTAAATCTGTCAAACATTCTGCATACCGTGGCACGGTCCCAACTTACAATTTGGTGCAGAACAAGGCAGCTCCACTAAGAACACTGCACATTATCTCACATTGCTCACAGTGTCCTTTCGACAGAGTTGTGATAACAGACAAGTTTTTCCATGCATCTGTCAGTTTTACCACTGAAGGTAGGCAAACTGAAGAGTGTAGAGTTTTTACTCCTTCACCTCCATTTGTCATCGTCAACACGGAGCTCAAACACAGGCACTGTGAAACATTCGCTTCTGAAAGATTGTCTTCATGTTCATTTAAAAAAAGGCTATAGTTACATACACAAATGTCATGTAAGTGCAGCTCACAAACGAATACAGGTCTAGATAACAAACTCCTGAAATATTTGTAGAAAATTATGCATATATTCAGAAAACATAGAGTTTAAGCCTTCAGTGACAGCAAATATTTCAATCTGCATCGTATAGGACCCTCAAAGGTGAAAGTGTTTTTTTAGGTCACTGAATGTTCACATACACACAATTGAGAATATTTAAATTAACAATTGTCCGGATGCAATTTTGAACTGTGCACAGCGAACCAATGCAAGCACGGGGTGAACATGCAAACAATATTCCGAAGCTCACGGCTGATAATAATGCTACCCACTCACCAAGCCCTTGGCAAAAGAGTCAGGCCTTCTGAGGTTGCAACACATTGCATCACCTTATTAACATTTATGGTCCAATAAGAAAATGTATTCATCTGTATTGAACATTTTGGGGAGCCGAAAGAGCGCAAGTGAAGAGGGTTGTGATGTACACACGAATATAAGAAGTGATCTCAAAGCTATGCACTGGGAGATTCACATGTTGATGAAAAAATGTGTTCAATTCTTTGCATCACTAGACTGGAGAAGTCTAGAGTCAGAAGAGGGTGACTATTTTTACTTTTGCACTCTTTTATGCCCTCAGGCCCACAAGTAGGTCCCTTGTCAACCCAAATAGCACTGACATGCATCCGTTTGGCAGCAGCTCTGAGTGTATGTGTGTGTGCATACACGCTTCCCACAGAACCGCCTGGCACGCAAGCACACTTCACATGTCTTTACGAAGTGATCTCTCTGTTTTCTGACTGACCCAAGGAGGAGTGAGGGCTAGAGGTGGGGAAAGTGGACAAGAAGGGGGGGGGGGGTCTCGCAAGCAAACACGAAAGTTTTCTGCACTCATTGCCCATTAAAAATCAAGGACAGCGGTAATTACAGCACCCTGTTGTCAGGTTCCTGTTGCGCAGTGGGACATCTCATTCATCTGACCTTGGGGATGAGTGAAAATGGCTTCTCTGGTGAAGAAGAACCATTCCGAACAAATGCTAGAACAGTGTACGGCGCTAATTACCTTGTATCTGCTGTGTTGCTAATATGCCTTGTCAGATTTGGCCTTCATAAAACACAAGAGGTGATGGATCTCAAACCGAGATGACTTGTTTAAAAATAGACTGGGCAGCGGAACATCTGCTTGAATCAAAACTAAAGAGCTGAAGTTAGTATGAGAGGTGGACCGCAAGAAAAAAAGAGATGCTCCAAAAATAACAAGTGACGGAATGTAATTAGCACCATTCCCTTGCATGGCATCGTCAGAAAGGAAGCACTTGGTTCATTCCGATGCAAGTGTGCAAATTGTTGCTAGGCCAAATATAGTACCCTGTTTTGCCAGACTAGGTATTTGGCTGGTCTCTGGCTTTGGTAGGGCAATGGACAGAGTTGAATACCAGGATTGGAATCGATGGATATGCAAGCTGGACTGCCAGCTATAGTAACCAGGGCCAAGATTTCCGTCTGCCTTATCAACTGTCAGCGATTGATGAAGCAAGAGGGAGCTTAGACCCCTGGGATGATATCCTCGATGCTCTCCTAGCCTCACTGACCCAGATTTTCACACCACCATTCAGAAAGTCCCAGAGAGCTGCTTTTTGAGCTTGGCCTGGGCGCTAATTGAGTCTCACCAATCCAAAGCCATCAAGTCTCTGTCAGAAAATTACAAGATGTCTCATTCAGGTAAAGCTTGACTTACAGTTCTCCCCAACACTTGAATATTGAATTTGTCGGTCTTCCATTTCCATTTCCCATCTGACAACATTAACATCAACATTATGGATCAGGACAAAGTAGCTTTAGGAGATTGAGGAATTCTGACCATTGGAATGGAAGCATATGTAGAATATTGTGACATGGGGGAATCACTCCCTAAAATTGAGATGTGTGAGAAGTGGAGCAAAAGAAGTGAACTCACTGGACCAGGGAAGATACCTGGCAGACTGGCAGTCCATGTGGTGAGTAATTCATGATGCTATGAAGTCGGGACCTTTTTATCTTTCTTGTGGCTCAGCCAGTAGAACATTGCACTAGCAATGCCAAAGTAATGGGTTCAAACCCCAGTGAAAGCAATAACTGACAAATTGTGGTATTTGCTTGATTGAAATGTAAGTCACTTTAGATAAAAGCTTCTGCTAAATGTAGTGCTTTGGGATTCTACTCCAGGAACCCACCAAACTGAGTGGGGTAAAGGGAATACAGGATTTCCTCTTTTGGGCACCACCGGGACTTTTATTGAAAGACACCTCTCTTAATTCAAGTACTAAAAGTTAGCACTTCTGTGTGTGTGTGCCTTTGGAAAGTTTGGATAATAAAAGGATATGATTATATCTGTAGAACAAAGTAATCAGTAGAGGAGGATAGCAAAGACTTGACGAGGTACCTGAGTGATGGAAAGACATCATCTGTTCAGATAATGAAATGGACAACATGCTAAGATACATGTTTTATCCTTGCAAGCATCATCAGACTCCTTCGACATCAGGCAAGCATGCCTTATACTGGAAAACAACTTCAGATGACTGTAGAGGTTAACCAAAAATGGTTGATTCTGTTAAAAACTCACCCGGGTACGAGACTGTCAGAATATATTTGTGTTGTTGTCACCCTTGTTGTTATTTTGGTGCAGGAAAAAAGATGCCTGGTGGGAAATGGAGTTTAATGTTCACTATGTGTTTTCCTCCATTTCCCTCTCGTAGGACAGCTGAGGCGTCTTCATCCATTAGCGCTTGAATGAGTGAGGTGTGCGGGGCTGTGTTGACACACTCGGCTTCCTTCAGGCCTGTTTGATATGAAGCCATGTCTGGCAGCTCTCTGGGGCATAGGCGATAGTCTCCAGCAGTCTCCTGTCGAACACTCATCATGGCGAGAGCTCTGTCACAGTAAGCTGTCAGTACCTTGAGCGATGAGGACTAGTAAAGTGTCTCCAGAATGAAAATAGGTTTAGCGCTCAATGTCAGTCAGCGTCCCGTCAAGATTTATTTATTGTGAACTAACATGTGACCCCTATGATGTCTGCCTCTGCGGCATCAAAATAATCTATTTTTTCCCGTTTAGTAAACTTGTATGCTCTTTGGTGTTACTTGAGGTTTCTAGAGGCACTATTCGTGTTGTCAGTTGTTTTGTTTGGATTTATATGCTTTAGAGTGTTTACAAACGGCTGTAACTGGTGCCACTTGCTAAGGCATTGGTTATGTGTTGGGATAACTAAAGTTACATTTTTGCTGAATCATCCTGAATTATTAGAACCAAAATTACTAATACCGATAGTAATTAGTGATAAACTAAATCGTCCATGTGTCCATGGCATATGTCTGCAAAGTTGTGTGTTCTTTTTTATCTAAAGACAAACTTAGCTGAGGATGTCATAGATAACTTTGTGATGCATTGAACAGATTTTTTATTTGATAAAGCCATACTGTGGACCCGTTCAGTTGGGTCTGCTTTGAGACAGCGAAATTACCTGAGTCCATCACATGAAGCAAACCCTAAATAAAGGTCTTATGACCATTTAAGTCTTTGATAGAAGGAGGATAGAATGCACTGAACTTATTGGACGGTTTGTAAGATTATGGCAATAAAAAAACTTCTTTCTAGAATCTTTGAAATGGCTGGATGGACCACCTTTGACTAAAGCCATGAGACAGCAGGATTTTTAAAAAAAAAGAAGCTTTTTTTTTTAATCCAAAGCCATTGTTGATATTACTTTCTATATCTGTATAACTCCTCCCCAACTCTGTGTCATTGGCTGCTGGTAATCAAAGATGTTATTTTCTAACGATAGATCTCAAGACTATTTGTTGACTCTCTCGATAGCGTTTTTGGTAGTTCACACGATGCGATTTCCACTTGCGTGCATGAGCACTAATTTACCCATCACTCTAGGCAGTTGTCTGCAGAAACTAAATTATTAATGGATAATTATAAATGGTTAGCTTGTCAAACTGCCTCTGCTCCGGTGTGTCAAGGTGACAAGCATTGGTCAGTCAGTAAGAGAAACATTTTCATGCCATGCTATATCCATTAGAATGGGATAATAGTCCATTTTTTAAAGTGTCAGCTTTACGTTTTAAAGGCCATGCAACGCAACACATCATTTAAAGTGGTAAAGAACAAAGAAAGAGATGCATCCTGAGGATGATGTCAGGGTAGTTTACGATCATATGAAAGCTGACCCTTTCCTTGTGACCCAGCTTTGGTGTGTGTTAAGCTAACAGTCTGTTTTATATCTGTGCTCCTGGTTCCTGAGGGGCTGTGTCTGGGTGATGGCACGCATCATGCCTCATTTCCTGGAGAATGCAGGCAGGACGCAGAGCTCGGAGCAATGCAGCCTTGTCATGAGATATGGGTTAGTCATTCTCAGGTGTTTACACAGGGATTCAGAGGTTTTCGTTCTCTGGGGTAAAGGGGGTTTATGTGGTCTTTTCCAAACATCTGACCTGACCCCCGAGCTGATGATGTTTTCAAAAAACATGTGTCAGCAAATCAGAATTTTTTGAAATGGAGAGTCTCACGGAAATGCTAATGATCAAAAAAGGTCTTTATAATTAATATATAATTTAGCGTTTCCCCTGGGTTTATATGTTTTGGTGGGCCACCGACCCCACTATTTTCCTAGGAATTAATTGGATAAAGGAAAGGAAAAAAAGAAAATGATTAATTGAACTTTCCCTGGCTTTAGAAGAGACCTGGACAGACACCGCCCAACTGTGGGGTGAAGTGGGGACAAGCTACGTCTCAACTCCTCCTTTAAAGAGACACTGATTCTGTGACTATGTCCAGGGCCATGTACTTGCAGAGACGTTGAATCTTATCGTGTCTTCTGATGTTTCCTCTAGCCAGCCGCTTTGCGGATTTGCAGCTATTCACCAGTGGCGCATTACGGGTTTTGTAGTATTAGCGATGATCAGACCAAGTAGATTTCATATTTGAAATGTTTTCACAGAACAAATATAATTGTCCTAAAGAAGGGTTTGCCTTTAAAACAAACAAAACATATAAACTTTAAAACAAAGGTGAATGAGTAAATAATACAAACTTCTAAGAATATTCCATTATTATGACATTATTTCTTACAGCTAAGAAAGCAGACATAAAGATATCTTCTGCACTTTCTTTCTTAGATGGATAATCATATTTAGCAGTTTGTGGCATTTACAAGTTTAGAAACCCTGCTTTAAACTGTTTTACTACATTGAAAACAGGAAATTATTATGAAGTCAGAATGAAATGCCCCATTTCCTCTGTTTGCCTTTAAAAGCATGAGTTATGACACACACTGTACAGTCTATATTTCCTGTTTTACACTCTCCTGCTGCAGTTTATTCTGAAGCTATATACGTCTTTACAGCCCTCTATAAAACACACTGCTAGGCATGATTCCGGAGTCGTTCAGTCTCTGGTGAGTCAACAGTCACACCTGAATCCCCAGCCAATGGGAACACGCACAGGTGTTTGCAAAACACTGTTGATCCGTCTCTGGATGTCCTGACCCGGCCAAGGTAAAACAATCCAGTCAGAGAATGCCTTAGTCATGGGAAAATGACATAACCGCTGTGATGGGAAGCCAGGAGTGGTGCAGGAACACACGGATGACGAACTGCTCAAACAGATGATATCATGAGCTAAAGTCCAATACGAGTAAGGATGAGGTCATGTGAGAGCTCAGACTTGACAAACAACAACTTAAAACAGGAGTCAACATAATAGCTGCTGATTATGCTGTCATGACCTGTGGGATAACCGCAGAACCATATGAGCGTGTCGAAAGGCTTGTGAAACCAAGCAAGCAATCAAGACCTTTTAGTTGGAGTAAAAAAGCAACTTGTGTCATTGTTGGATGTTCCATATTCACAATATTTCTGTAGCAAATACATGAGTCATTGTTATTTTAAAGACGATAATAAAACCTAAGAATATTTCAGCAATCCCAGCTTACACCAGTTCGATGCAGGGCTACACGAAACATTGATGAAACCTCTGTAGACATTTTACCATCAGTAACCAGGGTTTTTTCTTTGGGTGTATTTCCACCCCAAAAGAACACTAGGCAGAACCTCCTGGTTGGGATGCAGCAGTGTTACCTCCCATCATAACTCATTGATTACCTGTACTGACCATGTGACTGACACTGCCTTCTTCTAGAAAAGCAAAAAATGTCTACATCGGTTTAAAAAAAAAGGTTGAATAATATTCATTCTATATATTACATTAAATTTACATAATTCCATTTGTATTATGCTACAAATAAGCTTCCGAATGTATAGTTATTTAGTCACACGGGAGAACTAATGTTGTGTTGCTATCAGAGCTTTCTCTTTCTGAGCTCTACACTTGATTGGACATAGACTGAACTCGATTAAAGATCAGTTTATAATAACCACGTTTACTTCTGGTTTCATACTACGGATATTGAAGGAGTTAATTGGTCACAATTGTGACATTTTGGTTCTGGATAAAAACTTCTTGATTAGGCGAGAGTTCAGGCGTATAGCTCCTCGGTGGATTAATGTAAACTCACTGCTGCTATTGTAACCCTGACAAAGGGCCCGAAAATCCCTTTTGAATGTCTTATCGTGATTATTTAAATGATTTCCATCGCTCCAAAATCTCTTTTCCTGACTTTTTTCCTAACTCAGTCTCGCTCTGTGGATTTGGAAGATGTTGCCATGACAACAGGATTATTAATTTGCCTATGTCACCCATCCAAAATAGAGCGAAGGCATGTGAGGAGATGAACGGGGGATACTGGAGTTACAAAATGTGATATTGTGTTAATAAAAAGATGCGTATTAATGAGGGGGAAAGATTTTGTCTTTTCTTCCAGACATGTGATGTCACAGACTGTTACCCTCAACTACATCATAATGAGCATCCGTGCAATAATACGGCATATAATTCACAGAACTGTAGTTTCAGACGATGATCAAATTAATCAAGGTGGGATATTTCATTTGTACGCACTTCCAGACTTTAATTCACATCATTAACCGTCCAAACCGTGTGCGATTTTTAAATAAAATGTCAAAATATAGACAAAGTAATGTTGTATCATTATCATTAAGCCTGAAGTTATTACAACAATGTTTAACATTTAATTATCTGAAATGCTTTGTTAGAAAAAGCACTTACTTTAGCATTTTACTATAAAATTTTCACAGAGTTCACAGTGATGTCTGTCTACCCAGATATTGAAAACAGGACACGGAATAAAGCTCATCTAATCAATCAATTAATTACAATGTAGATTAATCGACTAATAAAATGGCAGCCCTACATCTGACCTTAAGGTTGTGGCATCAGGTATGGAGCAATGTTTAGTTTCAAGCTATGCCTTTTGGATATTTTCATCACTGCTCTGTCTTTCATGGTTGAAAAAAACATTATTATTACACTGATAATTTCCATTTCTATTGACAAATGTTCAAAATTAAACACTATATTTTGAACTCACCCTCAACCACTACTTTTTTTTAACTCTGGGATTGAAATACACATTTTTTTCTATCTTAGGGGTAAACTCAAACACTGTCAAGATATTAAATTAACATGTCAATTAAAAAAAGACATTATTGCCTATTTTGATCCATTTGACGTCTGTATTTTGCTAAGCACGTCAAGAGTCTTCTGGTGGATTAACAAACATTTTTAAGATTCTTGTTTTCTTATAGTTGACAATCTAATCTGATTTTTCTTACCATTAACACTTTGTTTCTAATTTCCCAGCCAAACAACGTGTGGGGTCTGTAGCTCAAAAGTAGTTCAGGCACCGGCAGCAGAGATCTGCATAAGATGATAAGCTGAGATAAGAGATAAGACGGGGAGACACATTGTGTTTAGGAGAGAGTGGACCTCCTGGGCGCTGACTGACCTGCACGACTCCCTGATGGACTGGACAGACCGGGCTTGGGGGGGGGGAGGCAGGCGGGTGGCTGATGTCCATACCAGCTTGTGAGGCTTGGCTCTGTATCAGATTTAAGTGAAGGACAAAACAGGTTTTCTTTATTCGCCCCATCAGTCAGTGACCCAGAGTTAATGTGCACCGTATACACAACCCAAGTCATGTGATCACAACAGGGGTGCTTTCAAACAACAGCAGTTCAAGGGAGCGAGTGGGCTTGTCTTTGCAAAACACAAGGAATGGGTTCATAAATTATTTGAAATGGCTTTAGCAGATTGCTAAGGAAATAATTTTAAAAGAATTTTGCTAAGGAGCACATTTTAGAGATTATTGTGTAGCTTTTCAGTCAGTTTGCTTTAAATGACTTTGACTTAATGCAAAGAAGCTAAAAAACTGATTTAAATGTGTCTGGTGTGCTATTAATTTTGCCCATAGTCCCATTTAAAGTGGTTGTAGCATGTTACTGAGCTTGAGTTGAAATGGTTCTATGATGTTATATGAGGCGAACTCGCTATTTTGCTTTGGTGCTGCTCAGCAATGTTAAACCGGACTAGCATCATGCTAAGCCAATATTAAGATGTCTTCAATAGCAATAGCACCCTTTCTTGATGTTCCTTTAGTGTCCCAAATGGCTTTAACATACTGTTAACTAGTTGTTTGGCATCCAAAGGGCTGTCTGTCATTCTCGTCAAGATGTTTGAAAAGGTTTTAGCATGCTTTCATGCAGTTTGTGGGGGGTCTTTAATTAGCTTGAGTTGCTCTAAATATCTGCGATGGACTGCCGACCTCGCCCAATGTGCGCTGGAGATGCTCTAAATATTCACATATATTTTATTTGAGGTTTCAAGACTATAATTGGTATGCATGGACACAGAATATAAGAACAAAATGTACCCAAAAACATTTCATTAATAAAAACTTACAGATCAATCTAACTTCTACGTGGAAGAAAGTCTGTGGTTAACAATAAACAAATGGCTACCAACAAATCTGAGAACATGTAAGCGGCAGCAACAGAGGGTGATACGGCTATGTATCTGTGTTCTGCAGTAAATAGATCTATGCTGTTTGCTTGGAAAAGATTTGGCTCCATCACAGTCCAAAATGTGAAGGTTATGACAAGTGTTCAAGAATCAGATTATTGAATTGGTTAAGTGCAATTACAAAGGGAGTGTGGGAAAAGCACTGAATCTGTGCATGTCATTATTGGTCAAGGTAACCTGATAGAAGCTCCATTCCTCGCCTCTCTAAAAGCATCATGCATTCATTCATTCAAAGGCCTCTAATCAGAGGGTTGGGCCTCTGTTTACACTTTGTACCAGATAAAAGCCCAGCCACCTCCTGAAAAAAAGATTTTCCCACAGCATTTCAGTGGAAAAAAAGAAACGGAATGCTTAGCATTCCATGCTATGGAATAATGATAGCTGCCTTGAGCATATCAAATCACAGGGGAAAACAAACCTCCAGTACTTCATACTGGGAAACAATGACCGCTCGACTGCCCTTTATCCAGCACTTTTAAGATGTTCCCCCAGACTATCAATTTTGTCAACACCACCCTCATTAAAATCCCACATGTGGTTCTGTTTCAATAACACAATGCAAAAAGTGGGGTTTTAAGACAAACACAAACAACTATATAAATAAAATTTGTTCAACACCAAATGTACTTTACATTATGTCCTTCAGCACCTCACCTCCTTTTATAGCTAGAGATATCTTTGTCTTAGAGATAGAGTGCTGAAAGAAATTGAATATAAAGAACATGGTAGAGGAATGGCTTCTATGCTAACGCTTGAGCCCGGCTGGGGGGGTTCCTGACTGAAGTAAACTTATTTCAGGTGGATTGAAGACTGTTAATGAATCTCGGCTGCAATGGGATAGTGAATATTGAGTGAAGGCAGCCCAATGTGAGTTGGAACACCAGCAGACACTGTATGATGTTTGTGGCGAAGAGAATCAGACGGTTATGGCTTCGTTTTTGTTGTTTACCAGGAGAGAAACAACACACACACACACGAGAGTGTGCTTACGTTAGTGAGCTCTCTCTCATACAGTGAGGAGCGTATCGCCCCATGCCAGCACATGACCCTGGCCAGAACTAAGCATGTAAAGAATATGGAGGAATGGAATACGTGGAGCTTTGACTCTAGTGTAATAGTCTAGACTGAATGAAAAAGCTTAATGTAAATAAAAATGTAATATCGCTTTGTGAAGTGGAAACCAAAAATACAGTATCCTACTTAAACAAATTAAACCAATATCTAGGACCAGGGGCCACATGATCACTTTTGCCAACGTAGCAACATTGTTTTAGTTTTTTTTTTCAGGTGTTCCTGGCAATGTTTGTTTGTTCTGACTGACTGGGTTTTCACTGTTGCCAGTTCATTAACACAATCAGCCTTGTATGCAGGCATCTAAACAAGTGCTAAAGCGAGGCGCGGCTGGGTTGACCGCAGTGGAGTGGAGCACTGAGCAGCAGCCCGTCATCGGAGCACATGATGCGGTGTGTTCTCGGTAGCCAGGAAAAAGATTTAGAGATTGTAGCACTTTATAACAAAAACAATGTGTCCTGGAAAAGGCGCTGAATTATCTGCATTCTTTTTAATTTAATTCTTTTTAACTTGAGTTCAACAACAATAATGATTATATTGGGAACATTGAAAGGATTTTCAGATTCTTTTTTCTCAAGATAAATAATTTGAGATGTTTAAAACAGGCTTCCATGCCCTCTGCAAGGTGAAATGCCATCTGCGCTGAGACTGGCTCCTCTTCCCATCAACACAGCTCGAGACACACACACTGATCGCTTGATGCCACCCTTGGCTGAATTTCAATGAACCGTCTGCGCTAACAGACAAACCATGCACACAGACTAATGAAGCCAATGATCACTCCTCCATCGTCAGGTACCGCATACAGTAAGACAATTGTGATTTATGACATGCAGCATTAGAAGGGATATTGATTTCTGCTTTTGTCTCTCTCTCCAACTCTTTTACCAGCAAAGATTGATGTCACTGCATTGATTCCCAATCGATCAATTCATTTTCATTTTATTATTGCCTGAGCAATCGCTCAAAGTCCTTATGAAAAGCAACGCGTCTCAATTACATGCACTTCGGAAAGGAATAGATCGTGGATGATTCCCTGAATTACAAGTGGCTTTTTAGCAAGTTTGCCAAGTTATTGGACACTCAAGCAAGCTTGCAACTTCCTGCTGCACTAAACGTATTAGGTGAGAGAGAGCCATTAAAGGCGTGTTTGAATGCATGACTGTACTGTCTTAAGCCGTGAGCAAACAGGCATTGATGGTATTGCATGGACCCGGGGGAAAGGCTGAACAGGTTTGGCACATGTCCAGGATTAATAAAACACAGCTATTGGTGTGTTTCCTCGCTTCAGCAAATCCAATTGGAAAAGCTTGGCCTGGACCATGTCTGTGCTGTATTAAGGCTAATTAGTGTCTCAGGCCATTTGCATAGTGACTACATTTCCAGTTATTCTGCATCCGCTGACCCGTGCTTATGGACTGCTCTCGGGATCAACGTCTCCTCAAACGAAAGGCCAATAATTGTTTTGCATGCATCGAGGGATGGGTCCTCACAGGATAAATGGTCCTCTATACGGTGCATCGCTTAGAAGAGAAGAACAACCTGC
Source organism: Danionella cerebrum (assembly GCA_007224835.1). Taxonomy (NCBI): domain Eukaryota; kingdom Metazoa; phylum Chordata; class Actinopteri; order Cypriniformes; family Danionidae; genus Danionella; species Danionella cerebrum. The sequence goes on along the minus strand of SRMA01027190.1, from coordinate 109,694 downwards.
AACAACTTACTGATTGTACCGACATTGATGTATTAAAATGGACCGTGTGTGTAATTGCTCTTTCCTGTGGCTACTGTGGGAAGTGTTGCGTAATGATGATAGAGTTTCTAACCTCACTAAAAGAGATAAAGCTTGGCGGGGCCCACCGCAGACCGTTTTATGGACACCTCCAAATAAAACCTTCCCAGTTTGGCGATACGAATCAGAGTGGAAAAACTGCAGAGTGGCAACTTCCCTTTGTGGACGCTTGTATGTCAAACAAAAACTAATATCACTTGGTTCATTAGTCAATATTCACAGATTCAGCTTGATGCATGATAAGTACACAATCACACAAGCTTTAACTCAGAGATCCAGGTTGGGATGCCTCTAACGCTCAGCTTGGCTGGGCTGGTTTAAAGCACGGCATTAAGGAGATCATTTAAACTACACCACATTGAAGTGGTTCAATTTCTCTGGGTTTAAAAGGACAGGCGCTGAGCTGCAGAGTGTCAGACTGCCCCTCAATGGCCCTCTTTCAGTTCAAAAGCAGACTGGACAAAGCCATTGTCCAGAATGATTGACCTTTGCTAATGATTAACAGTTGCAGCACTTCCTCTTTTGCAACTAGCTTAAAAATTCCCTGAAATGACTGTCATGGCCAGGCTCCGCTGCTCCAAAGACTCCAACATATGACCGAATCAGATGCTAGGGGTTACAAATATGGCCTCAGCTGAGAGCCACAATGGAGACTCAGTTCTTCCGAGGTTAGCACCAGACTACACTGTGCGCTGGACAATGGGACTCTGTTCTGGAAATGTTGTTTGCAGCATTTCTACTGAATGGAACGGGACGCTGGATTGGTGTGTTAATTCAGTTTAGCTGTGCGTCTTATGTAAGTGATAAAAATGGTATCGAAGCCATTCCAGAGAATTTAGTGATTATTTTGAGAGCTGAGGATTCACTGGAGAAAAATGGTACAATGATAGCCACGCTTGAGTTGAATTCAATTGCTTAAACTTAGATTTCAAATATTCTGATTCCCAAAAATGTAAGGAATAAAAGAAATGTTTATTCACATGAAATGTGTTCGTCTTAGAAGTTACCCTTTTTATTTATGAGTGGCCAGTCACCTTGTTTAATATTATAGCGTCTCAAAAAATCATTTTCAGTATATGTTCATTATATTTTTTTTCAGCTCCTAAACAGATTCTACATGCAGCTGAAAGGTGTCTATTTCAAGAGTGAGTGGCCAGAGCTGTTCTTCTCATGCTGATGACTGACCAAAGTGACCAAGTCTGAGTCATAAGCGACGCCCCCCTCGCCACAGTTCGCTCTATTTATCTGTAGCTATAGGAACATAAGCACTATCTATACAAATATTTGTATATTATTCACTGAGTCCCTCCCAACAGTGAGCTCATTGTTTATCCTTAAAAATAAAAGCAGGATGAGAATCCAGGTTTTAAACTTAAACTTCAAAAATGTATTTGATGTTTTAATCTATATTTTTGCTGTGTTGAGTAGAAAAACATACATTAAATGCAATCAAATGTTTGGAATGACTGAAAAGGTCTACAATGGTTATGATGATGGCTCATGATTTAAAGTTCTAAATAATAACAATACACACAATGTTAGATCTACACTACAATGCTTTGTTCCAGCTGAACGTCTTTTCTACCACTAGAACGTCTTCTCTCTAGCAAAATGGCCCAAAAAGAATCTTTAAAAGAAGAGTGAGTAATGGAACAAATCAGTGGAACAATATCAGTTTTTTACTGAATATGTTTAAAATGTGCAAATAAATCAATAAATATTACAATAAATCCTGCAAGTAAAGAGAATGTAATTATTAGGCCATGTTACAGAGGGGCTGAAGGGCTGACTGCAGCAGAGAAACCGACATGTAAGGAAACCAGCACATAACTCTTAAACTAAATGATCTTTCTTAAAATGGTGCTCCCATTGCAAGCACTTACAAAGTTACTTTCGGAAGATTTCATTAGTTGTTTTTTTTTATAATTACTTGAAAAGTGCAGGAATAAAAGCACACTGTTGGACTCAGACTACAGTGGTCCCCCAAGATACGAATGCTTTCAAGTTACGAAATGTTCGAGATACGAAAGGTCTCGCTGGAAAAGCAGACTCTCTGTTGTATTTTCCGCTTGTTTGTATGACATCGCATTGCATGCGCTTCCAGGTCCCGGGCGCTCTTATCTCCCAGTGCAAAAAGGGTCTGATGCACTTCAAAACACTTCAACAACACAGCGAAACAATATATATAGATTACCAATAATGTACTATAACAAATGTTAGAGGCAAGGTTTCGTAAAAGAAATGATGTTTATAACGTGGAAAGTGCTGTTCTGTAGCGCAACTTAGAGAAACCCTGTGACGCGTTCTCAGAAGCGTCTCTCTGCGCTTGAAACCGTGTTGGTGTCAGTAATTCGTGAAATATCTCGTGAAAGTTAACTTTCATACGTGGTGCCATTATGTTTTCTGCATCCGGTTCACCTCCTCCGACACATTGCTTCACTCGAGGTAAGGTTTCACATTTGTGTACGTATTTTGCTTGTGTTTTATTCTGTTTTATTAGCATTTATTACATTAACAATATGTAGATTAAAGGATTGAAGAAACGTTACTTGATTTTTCTCTGGTTTTCCATTTTTCTTATCTACTTATATTGTTGTTTTACATGTAAAAATTGCTTCGAGATAGGAAATGCTCGAGATACGAACTCCACCCTGGAACAGATTAATTTCGTAACTCGGGGTACCACTGTATATTGAAATGCTTAGATCTGATTTGACACGAATGTAACTTGATTATTTGAGGTGAATATACTTTTGAGACTAAACCCTTTCTTGGAACAACTGCTCAATGCAGGTTGTCAATGTTGATCAGTGAGTCTGAAAACTTTTAAGAAATATTACGAATTAAACTCCATTTAAAAGCGTCAAAAGGGCCATTTGAGAATGTGGGTTCTTATGTCAACCTATGAGAGCAGAAGAGGCTAGGCAAAAGAAATCAAAAATGCCCAAGCTCAAAACAGATCATGTGCAAACAGTACTATGTCTTTAATAGCAAACTCTTATTTGAATGTTCATAAATATTGATGAATTTCCTACATTCCATTTTTCACTATAAAGAAGCCACTCTAGGGGCCAAAAGACAAGCAAAGCGGAAAAATGAAGCCATTTCAGCTCTCAAATGAGTGCACACAGCGCTCGCTCTGGCCGGACAGCACTCCGTCGTCAATAACAGAGCTGACGAGAAGAGCGCAGGCTCTTTATATACGTTCCTAAAAATAACCTCCAATCCACCGACACGTCTACTCGACAAAACTAACCAATTACAGCTTTGGAGGGGTGGAACTAAAACCGATTCTCCTCACCGATTGGCTCAAAGTGAGATCATATGCACCCGCGCAACCTGGTCTCTCCTGATTGGGCTGTCTGCGAGGACACGTCACTCTGTCACGAGGGGGTAGGCAGGCTGCGAGGTTTGAACAGAGGAAGTTGACAGAGCGCAGCGCTGTGCTTGAGTTCAGTGTTTTCAAATACAGAGCCATCTCAACACAGACGGACTAGCGGACTCCCAGCAGAGCGACGGCGTTCTGCACCGCGTTGCTATTGCACGAAGAGGACCCTTGCGTGCCACGTACATTTCCACTTTGTGCTTTACTGCCTGACACTTGGGATTGCAATGGATGTTCTACCGATGTGCAGCATTTTCCAGGAACTTCAGATCGTTCACGACACGGGCTACTTCTCTGCTTTGCCGTCGCTTGAAGAATACTGGCAACAGGTAACACGTTTTTTAAGTAGTATGTACGAAGATTCGGCTGTGACGAACGCAGAGGCAAAAGTCTGCTTTAACCGCGATTAAACGGAAGGCGGAAGAGCTCTTTCATGTCCGCGCAGAATGAAACATTGTAGCGGTAACGTTCCGTCTGACGCGACAGATCTGTTGCGCTGTCAATCAGCCTACGAGGAGCTAGAAAGGTTTTATTTATATATATTTTTAACTTTTTCGACTATATTAATCAAGCAAACAGCTGCTCCTCGATCTCTTTGACTGTTTAAATGTTGGTTGTGACCTGCAGCACATGCGTCACATCACGGAGGCGCTTCGAAGTGTCACAGCAGGCTCGGTTTCCTCGTATGACTTTCTCTTGAAACGGATCCAGGTAGTTTCCCTCAGGCTTTTTGGGAGCAATGAGATCTCTTGGCATTTAAACAAGCCTTTGCTATTTTTGTCCATCTTGGGAGCGCTGAAAGCATAGATGTGAAACTGTCATCGTTGACTCATTCAAGTTCGTTTCGCCTTGTATTTTGCGGAAGTGAGCCGAAGATCGGCAGGACGTTGGTGACTGGCAGCTTCAGACACCATTTAAGCGAAACTGAACAGAGACATGCCGTCAGCTTGTTCGATGCATAACCAAAAGTGAAACCTTGAATTAACATTGTGCACCGAAAATCATGGATGCACGGTGTTAAATCTATATTTTTATATGCATGCAATCATTAATTGATCTTTTGTGCTCAAATGGAGCATGTTCACTTTGATGCTTGTTTAAAACGCAACCAGACGTAGCAGATGTACCCTGAGATTTTTGAATGAGGAAACTCTAGTGAGGAAGTGCAGTGGCTTCCTTAAATGGACTCTGAAATGTCTGCCTGACTCACTTTGGATAACAGTTCCCGAAAGCACCGCACGCCATGTTTTAATCCATGTGATTTTACAATGGTGTCTCAGAAAGGCAGAGAATCTTTACTGCTCTTGTAATAATTTAAATAACATCCGAACCCCTTAAACAACACACTTTTACTTGTGTTAAACGCATGAAAGAGTCTACTCTTAGAGCACTTCTCTGTTGGCAAAAGAGCATCTCCTAAATGTGTAATTGTGCTGTTTTCACTACTCATGAGGGAGTGTAACGGTTGACCTGTGTCTGGGTTTTAATCACGTGCTCTCTGTTTTGAATCAGACATGTTTGGAGCTGGAGAGATATTTGCAGAGTGAGCCATACGTCTCTGCCACTGACCTCAAATTTGAAGGCCAGGAGGATCTTTGGAGCAAGCTCATCTTGGCTTGTGGAGATAAGAGCGATGGGAGCCTTCCCAGCATCAAGGAGGATGACAATCAGGACTGCCAAATATTGGAAACCAACAGCATGAACTCGGATGCCAGCAGCGAGGCGTCTGACAGCTCGGAGGAGCTCTCGCCCACTCACATCTTTACCTCCAACCCGCTGGGCTCAGTTCTGAAGGAGTCGGCGCATCACTTGAGTTCCTCCATCATCAGCACGCCTCCGTCCTCCCCAGAAATGCCCGGCATCCAGCACGTGTGGGGCTCCACACAGACTGACTTGCACATGCCTGTGAAGATCAGGCAAAACGGGCTGGGGAAGGCCTTGGATAAGACTTCGGCAGGTGGAGACTCTTCTCCCGATGGACGGAGGAGGGTGCACAGGTGTCACTTCAACGGATGCCGGAAAGTTTACACAAAAAGTTCTCATTTAAAAGCACATCAACGGACTCACACGGGTAAGAAACAGAGCTTTGTGGTTTTCTTTAAATCTTCTTATTGACTTCCAAAGTATTTGGCTTTGTGTGAGTTTTGCTCAAAGGATGAAAACTCAAGACCAAGTTGGAAGTCAAATGATGAAGTCTTGATGGGCTACAACTGTTTAAAGAATAGTTTACTTTTTTCCCAAAGCAATCTTGTGCAGATTCTCCCAAAACATGGATAGGCACCCCATTAGGGCTGAAACCGTTAATCAAATTATTAGAAAATGATTGATTACAATTCTTGTAATCCACACTTCGTTTAAGAAATAAACTCCATTAGACACCTCACTTCCGGGGGAATCATTGGCGCTTTAAAGAGAGAAACATCAATGTCATATTAACATCCAATCATCATGGAGGAAGGTGGGACAAACGCCACACAACATTTGCTCATGTCAAGATGTAGAACATTGGTTAGAAACGTGTTTTGTTTTTTGTTTTTTTTGTTTAAGCAAACTTTTTCATCCAGATGTCTGACATTCTTCTTAACGTTTGGTAGTTTGTATTTTTACTTAATGTTCAATTTATATTAATTAAAAAAACATTTAATTCCCATTCTTCAATTTCGGTCGACCTCTGTATGTAAAGCACAAGCTAAAGTTTGAGTTAATACATATACAAATTAAATGATCAAAGTAATTAATAGCTGCAGCCCTACACTCCATCGAAAGAGGGGACATCAGAACCAGGAACTCTTCCTCAAAGTTGTGTAACAGAGTTCACACTGGCCGTCCTCGGCTGGAAGGGTAATGTCACTATGTGCCTCGCATGACTGCACGCCTAAATGGTGACCTAATCTGTTTGGAATGCGTCCGGGGCCAGGGAAGGGGGTGTTGAATGGGGGATGGGATGAAAACCATCCGAGGGGAAAACAACCTGCTCTACCAAAACAGTTTTGGTTTCGTCATGGGAAAGAACCGGGCTTTTCAATAGGATCCTAGGTGGCCTCTTTTTAAAGAGCCCTGTCGCATTCTAAACAGGCTCCATGTGACGCGCATTGTTCTGCATGCTGTTTATGCATACGCAGCATAGACTTTTGGCATGCCGAGCATTCCCGCAATCCTTGAGAGCTTCAGGGATCTTATTAAAGTTAAGGCCGTCTCGCAGACTGCGTGACCTGATCCATAAGCACGCATCCTGTTTACTGATGCATTCCTGAGAGCATTACTGAACGAGCCGCTCAACATTCCTCTCAGACTGCTGAGCCCTTTCCTGGCAAATCCTAGAAAAATGTTCTGAGCTGTTTGCGTGTTTGTTTACAGGTGAGAAGCCGTACAGGTGTTCGTGGGAAGGCTGCGAGTGGCGTTTTGCGAGGAGCGATGAGCTAACACGACATTTCAGGAAGCACACCGGTGCAAAGCCATTTAAATGCAGTCACTGTGACAGGTACGTCTCACTATCTCCCTCTCTTTCTCTGTGACAGTCATCAAAGCCTGTCTATCTCTCCCGCTGCATGCCTGATCCCTCCAACGCTTGCGTCAGTGAAACTCAGCATTGATTGTGTTTTATCGCTTCATCGATGAGAGTCGCCCCATTATGTTTGGATTTTATCACTTAATTACCTTATCACATTATACGCTTGAAGGAGCAATAGTCTCACTGTCGCAATACTTTATTGATATTCTCGCTTTTCCAACCAAGAGCGCCTAGCCTGTTTGTCATCACTTCCTCTGTTGAGAGATCAGCTCTCCATTGTTTGTACATCTTCCCTTTTTTACAGCCTTGTTTCTGTGGTTCTCAAATCAGTTTTATTTAAAAACACCCAATTCTTTGGATTGTGTCCCTGATCAATTCTGTGAATGCAAGAGGAATGCATTGCAATAAATCGCTTCGTAAAGTCTGCAGGGCTGTGTACGAATTTGTTTTAGCTTGTGAAATAAATCAGTTTACACTTTTCATTTTCAAGTTATTCGCTTAAAACTTTCAAATAATTTGTGTTTTTTGACAAATTAGCATTTAATTAAATGACTATTCTTCTAGATAAGTGGTTTATCCCTCTCTAATAGGATTACTTCCAGAGGACCCCTTGATCACAATGTAGAGGGCACTCTATTCAAGAGTCGTTTGTTTAGATGTAATAAGTTTTCGTTTTCTTGAAATTGATAGCGCTGTGCGTTTTAAAACGTACATAAAATCTCCTTTGACAGGAAATCATGTCAGAGGATGAAGGTTTTCACAGGTGGATGTGAAGCAGCTTTGCTACAGTTATGAATAAACGCGACACCTAGTGGTGAACGGAATTGAGTTAAAGAGATCATTAATCGTTAAAAAAAACAATTTAACGTACATTACTTCTCCAGTCAAATTTGCGTAACATAAAGTGGTTGGAGCTGCAGTTCATCGACTGACCACTTGATACAGGTGTCAGAAGTGTGTAGATTGTCATTGACCGAGTTACTTTAGTCCAAAAACTGGTGTAATGCCTGCTACACATGCCTTGCATATCTCCAAATCCCTATATATAATATATATATACACACACACATGAACCCTGTCCTGGTGGTAAATAAATACTGTGGGAGTTGAATAAACACCAACTTACTTAGTGTTAATGCCTATATGTTTACCACCTCCACGTCTTGTAAATAATTGAGCAAAAAGTGTGATTTCCCCGTAGTGAAGCACTTCAGCGCCTGGCTACACCCAATTGGAGCCTCCTTCATGGACACAATATATTATTTTATATGGTTTGAGTAGAGCACAAGGATTGCAGACTCAGTCAGCCCCAATATTTATTTTCTTGTTTCTTTTAGGTGTAACGGGAATTGTTGGAGTATAAAACAAGATCCCTGGTGATTTATTAAGCGTATGAAAATGCAAGAACACTTTTGTTGTGTTCAAATGATTTATTTAAAAAGTTATCTTCATACACCTTCGCAAACTTGTGTAGGCTTGTATAAAATGTGGCTAAAACTCAGTAACCAGAGACTTTCTGCTAAAAGGCAGTAGTTCGTTCTTGCCGAAACCGGTCCGTCCTTGTGTTCCCTTTAATAGCTGCTATTCCTGTTTGACGAAATCACCTTGAGGGCCACAAGGAGCCTCATCAGTGATGCAATGCACAGATCCTCAACCTTTGATCTCACTTTATGGCTTAGGTGGCCCCTGCCTGACCTTGTTTTCACCTTTCCTCTCTCTCATTCTCCAGGTGTTTCTCCAGGTCGGACCACCTGGCCCTGCACATGAAGAGACATCTTTGAGCGGGCCTTGGCTTCACACTGAGGATGCGTTGTGTCCTGACAAGCTTCCTGGTTGACTTGGCTCTGCAAGGAATGGGGAGTGTGTTCCAGCCAAAGCATGCCATTTTGCACCAATATCCTGTGCCTCTGTGAGCCCCGGGATAACGGCGGACTGACTGGTTGTTGAAACGAAAAATGAAGGGATGAAATCAAGAAAGAAGATTCAAAGAGGATGGTTTATTTAAAAATGACTTTAAAAAATACAAAAAAAGAGAGCGAATGAATGATGTATGGTGCATGATGTTTCAGAACAACTCCTGGACTGTACACTGGTACTTTAAAACGAATCCTAATGAAGTGATGCGGGAGGGTGAATGTCCCGTGTGGTGGAGAATGGTGGGAGGGTGTACCAGTGTATCGCTGTGGGCTGAATGGAGTCAGGAAACAAGTTTGGTTTTTGTTTCCACGTGGTATGCGAGGACTGAGTGAAGCCGTGAAGCCCTGCCGGACGCCCCCGAGCTCTGTGGCACAAAATGTGCCCGAGGGGTGGCAAAGCAGGCAGGGTTTCGTCAAAAAATGTGGGTCCTGGATGAAAGTGGCTTTTTTTTGGTGTTCAGTGCAGCTACTTAATGTGCAATGTGTTCGGTAGCTTGTTATTTGACAGGCTGCAAAGGCTCATTTGTGGTCCGTTGTATAAGCTGTGTGCTTAGAGACGTTAACACAACTATAACTTCACGATCATAAACAGGTGTTGCATGGTATTGGGGTTTATTTTAACTTTTTGTTTTGGGACTGCAGATAGATTCCAATAAAGTGCAGCTAAACATTGGTAAAATGTTACAATATTGTACATAACTGCATTCTTCACTCTTAAGTTTCTTTCCGACCTGGAATTTAATCAGTGACTAATTCATAGTGGACTTCTGCTCATTTCATCTTTCTGTCTCCATGCACTGTTGACCTTAATGGTGCCTTATGCAAGTGACCTTTCTATTTGAGGCGGTCACGAAATGTCTTTAAAAGCTTTATTAAGGCTCTTTTCACCTGTATGTGCACCTTTCCCAATTTCCTAGGCCACTGTGAGCAAGCCCTTGTAGAATATGGTTCCTGAGCATGTGGTCCCCCCCCTCATTTCTCAAATGGTGTAGATTCTGTAAAGCACTTAGGGATTTGGTTTCTACCGAACAAGCTTTTGCGCCTCAGATGCAAGATTTCTATCTGTGGAGGTGTATGCAAGACGGAAAGCTGTAAAGTGCAAGAACAGGCTGTTGTGTAACACAAGGCTTGAATGTTTGTGGAATGCCAACCCCCGTCCCCTCTAAGCAAGAAAGAAGAAAATACGGCTAAAGATTTATTGTAATTAACAAGCTCCAGTCGGACAGGCTTTGCCTTGTACTGCCTCTCTGTAATGAATTGCTGAAGGCCCAGCCTGCTACAGACTGCTGACGCGAGCGGCTCGATATTGACCCGTCTGGATGCCGTTGTTTCAGTCCAGTGACAGTATTGTGGAAACAGAGCACAGCCATCCAGAAAGATAAAGATGCATCGCTCCTCTTTTCAACACTTACAATGGACATTTACAGAGTCGAGCGCTGCATGGAGAGAGCAGATTGGTTGGTTGTGCTATTTCTGTGAGCTGGAATATAAAGTATGATGTTTTCAGGGACCAACTGATTAATTAAATGTATTGTATATAGTTGTATGCTTGAATTATTTGAGTATTATGCTTTTTCGAGCACTCTGCTTTGGTTTGCGGAGCAATGGAGGTTTGTCACTGTTGCATGTGGAGCAGCTAAGTAAAAAAAAAAAAAAATGTTTCAGAGGAGGCAAGAAACTTGAAGCAGCTCGTGCTGCTGTTTAATCAGACCAGCCGGTTCTTGAGGGCAAAATATTTCTGTGCGGTGGCCAATACATGAGTAAATTGGTAACAGAGCCTTAATCAAGTTTTCCATTTGCTTGCATCAACCATCTTTTTCTCTCATGAATCCCCCTTGTCTACAGAATATTTGTACAAAATAATAAAAACTGAAAATGTATGACGGAGAAAAAACACAAAAACACTTTTCTAAGATTTTTATTTGTTTTGCTTTATATAAATTTTATTTGAAATTGTTTTGCAAAGTTGTTATATTTCTGTATGAATGTATTTTTTATTGGAACAATAAGAAATTCTTATCTGAAAAGTTTCATTTGTCGTTTTGCTTCACTTTTGTTTACGACTTATTTTGTTCATTTGTTCAACTCTACCTTTGTGTGTGATTCTTCAAAAATGCTTTCCAACCTGATGTCAGTGCCGATAAACAAATCAAAGTGGTGGCCAATCAGATGCAAGGGGTGTCCATGTACAAACTCTTCCCTTGAAATCCCCAAACTTTCTGAAATACCTAAAATACTTTCCTCAAACTCCACAAAGTGCAGTTGTCCTATTCCTTGCTGTTAGTATCTGTAGAAAACTGGCTTGTCTGAAAATAGACCCTTGTGTAGAACGAATCACCAGAATATGAGCTGTAACCCCAACCGGGACCTAGAGGTTGAAGATGGATGGAAATATCGACATGTTTTAAACCGAAAAATCCTGTGGGCTCCTGGGTCTAACCCAGAGAGCTCGATTTATTAAAGCGAGAAGTTTCACAACACTCCAGTTCACTGATGATGAATGTCATGGGAAACTTGTTGCATTACATAACTCAATTACAGCTACGCCTCGTTTACTACAGCAGTAGTTTTCCACATTTTTCAGTGTGATGCAGCTGATGTTGATGCTGCATTGAGAACTGGCTCATTATTCCTTATAGCCGACAGATCCTAAAGTGGAAGCAATTATATGCAGCTCTTGAACGACGCATGGAGACAATCAATCCTTTAAAGGTCAAGTGTCCCCAAATCAATCATTAAATTTAACTGAAGGATTTCAGTCTATGCTTTGCAGTGTTTTAAAGGGACGATCAATGTATAAAAAGATCTATATTTATGTACGGCAGTATTTAATGTGTCTTTAATAGCCATAAAATTAGAACAGCTGTTAAAGTGTGCTCAAAAATGTCTCTCAGTTGCCATGTGCATGCTTTCCTACTGTAGGAACTGTGCTTACACATAATCCAGCATCACCTCATCCTGATAAATTATGGGCATAAATAAAAAGTAATAATTTGACTGTAGCAAGATAAACACACAGAGACTAAAAGCATGCCATTCATTCATAACTGTGTCTACATTTGTCAACTCTGGCTTTACCTTGCTGTCTATAACGGATCACATTTTTAATTGACCTTAAAAGAAAAGAAACTATTTCTATTTTTATTTTAACAATTCCAAAATGTTTTTCTCTGAAGGCCAAAAAGGATAACATTTAATGGCTACTACACCCCCCCCCCCTCCCGCACATTCACAATCATCTGCATTGAATAATTTAAGTAGTTTAATGCTAATCTACACAAATCAATATATTTAAACAGCGTTCAAATGTTAATATTGAACCAAGAAGTAAATTTTACATACGAACACCTTGGAATATAAATGAGATCATGCCGCTGAACTGCCTTGAACTTTGCATGCAGAGCAATGTCAGCAGTCGAGGTGCATTTGGTGCAGTGTGCTTCCTTGAGAAAATCTGACGGTAAAGTATCGTCAGCCACAGAGAAATTAAAAGCAATGTCACGACATCAAAGGCTTCTGCTGCCAGAGGGTGAGGGGTGAGTGTGAAACCAGGAGGTGTTTGAAGCCGATGGGGTTGAAGGAGAATTTTCAAAGAAAGACAGTGGAGCTGGAATAATTATGAGCTGTACCTGGAAAGTCAATCATCTCTAATACCGCATCTCATACGCCGTGGCTCTGTTGAATTAACTTTAATGGAACAGACGAACACTCAGCAATGGAAGCCATTAATAAACGCGATGGCACCATTACGACTCAGTGCCAGAAATTTTACCAAATGTAAACAGTGCGGATGGGGAATGTGTGTATCACAATAGCCATCAGAATGAAGATCAAGATTTCTACAGGACTCAGAATTAGCTTTAAAGAAGCACCTAAAATTTGTGCTACTTTATATTTAAAAACGATAGCATTTATAAGCTTTGCCAAATGTTGGTGAAAGATTCTTCCATACTAAGATCAAGTGAATTCTTCAAAACATACATGACATACTACCTAAACATAGTATGGGTGTGCGTAATGCGATTTCTCCTCAAAACCACTTCTTCAGCTTCTTATATTGAATACCTGACAGCTGGCGGAGTTACCTGCACTGTTCTGACCGGAAGTAGTACTTCCTTCAAGTTCTTTTTCAAACATATTACTCAACTCACCTACTCCATTACCCTATTTATTAGTATCCAAGTGATCATTTCGATTTTCAAACAGCTTAATTAAAAAGCTCATATTTTAATGAGAATCTAAAGAACTTGCAGAAATGCATTTCCATTAAACAAACAGCCAATTTCACCAGAATGGTCACATTTCCATTTTCCATTGTGTTTTGTTGATGACAGAAATTTTATTGAAATCATATACACTTCAAATTTCATGACTTGGTCAAACATTTAAAAAAATCTGGAATTTTTATTTTTCGCAGCCTCACATTAAAGCCTCTGGCAACACTAATAGCAAGCACAAATAACCTCCCAGGAGGACACACAACCTACTGCTGACCAAAGTCATGGCAAGAACCCAAAACAGACCCACAACCACTCACATGTTTCAACACCTTTTAAAGACCAAACAAACATTTCAAGATGCTTTAAAATAAAAATAGCATACATTTGCCCATGAGAAGGAAAATATCCTCTATTTCTTGATACCTTAAATGTTTTATTATTTCTAAATCAAAGCATTTTGTTTTGTCTCATTTAGCTCATTTGTAATTTCAGAAGCAATGTTCTCATTCCTCAGGAGATGTGTGGTCACACACAGAGTGAGTCACAATCTAAGAAAGAGACCATCACAATGTAAACAGTAATTAAAACACCTCCCATGATTGTTAGCATGAGTCACGAGCATAAATGGGAGTCACACCAGTGATTATCCATCAAGGCGCAGGCTGTTATTTACCTCTTTGAGGGCAAAGTCGACGGGTCAGTCTGTGCATGAGGAAATGAATGCAAACTCTTCTTTAATCATCCTTAATATTGTGTTTTCCCTCAGATACCATACCCCATCATTAAAAACCAACGTTTTCTTTCTACTGGAGATTAAATACAAATCAAATGCTCTGTTCATTCCGAGCTACTTTACCAAAGGGCAATGCAGAACAAGGTGCCAACAAGATACCAGAGCATGCCAACGCAGAGAGATAAGATAAAGTTAGCAGGTACACAATGCAGCTTAAAAGAGCAACATAAACTGGCAGCCCAAGACTGGAGTTCATACATGGATGGAAGACCACCACGTGGTTAAAGCCAGATGGCAGAAGTAACCTGCTTCTAACACCCGAGTGCAGGACTTTATTTTCTGCCCTTTTTTATGAACAGAGATATTTCAGATAAACGTGAAATGAAAGTGAAAGACCTTAAAGAGCCAGGGTCTCGACCCTGGGTAGCCTGAATCAAAGCCACGCTGTGTGTCAAGCACTCCACCACTAATCCACCTTAGCCATGAAAAGGGATCTGTGACCCTATTTGTCCTATGCCCCTCAGGATTTACTCTTGTAACTCAAAAACAGCATGTAGTCAGAGCAAGGCATTTCTCTTTTTGAATTCCACCTTGCTTTGAATTCTCTTCCTCTTATTATTTGCAGCGGGAGACAGTCCCTGGATTTATTGTTTGCGTTTGCCATTGTCCCACATTAACATTTTAAAATGTGCTGTTAATGTTGGGTTAAAGTACATGCACGGTATTGTAACAATGAACACAAGTAAAGTGAAAGTAACAAAAAAACAGGTATGGAGTGACCCAAACTAGTGTTCTGCATTTAACCCACCCAAATGCACAAACACAGCCAGAGCCATGGGCATCCGTGGCTGTTGTGCCCAGTAGCATTCGCGGAAACTGCCACCTAGCTCAAGGGCACCCCAGCTGTGCTTAAAATTGTGAGTTTTGATCACTCGCCCTACCTTCATCTCCTGCTTGGGATAGAACAAGCAACCTTCTGAGTCAATCTCATCCCCTGATTAACTTTAATTACAGGTGGAACTACTTTTTAGAAAGTGGGAAGTTCTGGGAACTGTGAATTTGACTGACAAGTTGCTTGCTGGCTCACTTCACCGTGGTGGCAAGTCTAAAGCAGTTGCTTTTTTATACCTTGCAGGTTGTGTTCCTGCCCCTGATGCAAATGTGCTCTTATCAAGCAAACTCAGTGGATTTGATCTAAACACCTATTGAGATATCGGCCTCTGAAAGCCCATCTGGCTGGTAGCCTCTGATTCCAGTGCCTGGGAGGGGAGGTATGGAGTCCACATCTATTAGTTTATGTCAAAGATTGAAACGCTTTTAGAAATCCCCCCGCATGCTTCTCTTGCGCAGGTTAACTTTTCTGCTGCTACATTAATCACCATGACAACTACCTCCACTCAGACTCTTATAGGAGAGAGCGAGAAATGTCTTCTTGATCATTTTGTATTCAATTTCACACTTTGTGCTTAAAGTCAAATTGGCTCAGACAGCCTCTAATGCAAAACAGAACAAGCTCGAAAAATAACCGCTTCATTATAAACGCATTTGCCAAACTATGAAATCTCATGTTGCTTCCTTAACTAAGAAACTAAGATTTTTTTGTCACCGGGTTGAAGCGAAACATCTTAACGTAATGACTTTATGCAGCGTTTGTTTTGCACTTTAATACCTTTTAATTGATGTCTCCTAATGATTGTTCGCTCAAACGTTTGTTCTCAACCTGGTGTGAGCCGCCTGAAAGGGCAGGAAGGGCTTTTCGACATTTGAATATTTGCCACAAAAATTTGAGAATTGTAATAGAGGACAATTGATTAAATATAAATAACTGACTCTAATACAGTCCCAACAGTAAAGCATGGTGGTGGTGTAGCAAGCAATCGACATACAGACGGATGTGGTCAGGATCTCAGACTAGGCTGAAGGTTTACCTGCCTCCTTGTCACATTATGGTTTACAATACGGCATGTAAATATTATTTGTGGCACTGGTGGTTTGCATTTAGGTGACGTACATCGTAATTCAACATGCATTGCTTCATTTCTTGCTTAGTCCAGTAAATTCTGTATCTGACCTACATTTGTTTTGAAGTACCTCTTAAAATAAGATATATGCATGTACATAGTTTATGCATAAAAGGTTTATAAGGTCCATAGAGAAAAAAAGCAGTATTAAAAGTAATCTCAACATTTTCCTTGAAACATAAATACAGATCATTGCATGCGTTGTATCCTGGTCATGGATTAAAAGCAAGTGCTCCTGAAAGAAGTGCATCTCTAATGCTGATAATGATGTTCTTTAACTGACATGGCCTTGGGTCAAATATATCTGCTACAAAACAACTCCCACGTCTTACTATTTGGACCACTGTTTGATTTGAAGCACTTAGGAATGTTAAAAGCTTGCATAGCCAAGGTATGAAGAGGAAGTCAATAGTGCACATAAAAACACCATTATTTTAGCAATTAACCTTATCATGCCCAAACAAATGCATCCTTTTCTATCAACAATTGTGATGCATAAATCATAGTCGGCTTTATAGATCTAACAGATGAATGATCCTGTTTTATTGTGCATTTATAAAAAAAGACAATACTTTGAAAAGAAAAACTGATATTTAAAATCCATTATAATGCGTAAAGTTTTTTTTTTTTCAATGTGAATTGAACTTCACTCCTGATTATGGTGACCAAGCTTTGCAGCTATAACTACTTCTTCTTCCACAGTGTTTAATAATATGTGTATGGACCATTCTTTTTTTGACCATTCAATTTCTGGCCATTCTTCCAGAAGCGTTTATGAGGTCAGACTTTTCAGTTTGAGGTCAGGACTCGTCGACCTTGCTTTATGCACGAGCAGAACAGGGGAAATGTTTCTAATTCCAGCCATAATTTAATCTTTTTTGCTGAAATATTGCCCTCAATATCCCAGAAAAGTAAACATAATACAGCTTTTTATACAGTATTGACATTCTTCACAGAGAAGTGTTGACCTAAAAACATTGGTGCCAAGCGTGTGATTACGGTGGGCATGTTTACAGACATATAGAGGTGTGAACTGAGGTGTTCACCCAAGTCTTGTATAACATCCATGTCCATTCACATTAATATGATTCTGCTATTTTCTGCAATTCCTGGTCAAAAAGAATCGATAACACTTTAAACCTGTCATCAAGTGTCAAACCCCCAGCTCCGTGAGTATCAGAAGGGGTGAAGTACAGTTAGAAATGGAGGGTCGGGCGAAGGGGGGTTGGATGTGACAGCAGAGAAGCACAGTCAGTTCAAATCAGCCAGTGTGAACAGCAACAGGTCATTTGCATTTTAATCATCGGAAGGTCAGACCGGCTCGCTGCGACATGTTTAGCAGACTGTGATTAAATGCGCATTCTCACACAAAGGTAATTTATGAAGCACAATAGATGCATTGACCCCTGTCACATTGTACACGTCTCTCGTGTCCTGTAGCAGCATATGCACATCACCCATGTGTGATTTACAGATATGTGATGAGACGAGAGAAATATTACTGTGTGAAGGTAAGCATGTCATTTTGTGCTGGTGTGGATGAGGTGACACTGCACTGCGCTGCACATATGCTGTTCATTGGGGAGTGCAGTGTTACTGTATGCTCTCAATTCGCCAGTTCACAATAAATAATATAGTCTGTGAATATGCAAAAAAAACTCATATTTTATTCTTTTTATAATACAATTTTTCTGCAGACATGTCCTTAAAATTTTAAGAGCAATATAATATTGTTAAGAAATTTAGAATGTCAAGCCCTGAGTACATATATATATTATATATATTCATTCATTCATACATTCTTAAAATTTCCAACTCGCTTATTCCTTTTTTGGGGTCATAGGGGACTGCCGGTGCCCATCTCCGGCACACATTGGGCGAGAGGCACGTTGCCAGTCCATCGCAGGGCAACATTCACGCACACATTCACAACTAAGGGGAATTTAGATTATTCAATTCATCTAACCGCATGTTTTTGGGATTGTACGGGAAAGCGGAGGAAACCCGGAGGAAACCCACGCAAGCAGCAGGAGAACATGCAAACTCCTTCCAGGAAAGTCACCGGAAAGCTTCGAACTGACAACCTTCAAACTAAAAAGGCCACAGTGCAAGTCACGGCGGCACCGTGCCGTCCATATAGATATACATACATATAAAATATATTCAAAGATTATATATATATTCAAATATCAACAAACATTTATTTCTGAATAGCTTTCAACAGTGGATCGGGAAGTCATTTTAAATAAACAAATTAAAATAAACAATAGAAATTGTTTATTGCCAGGTACCACAAACAGGTACACTTTATAGTACTAGGAATTTGTCTTGATGTCAGGTGCAAACATATGCACAGGTGCGACATAGAGCAGTGCATTACATAGTGCAGGACGTGTTTATACACATGATTAACTAATTGTGGAATAACAGACCTGTTTGTCTTCTAAACAATCCACTTTGTACCAAACTGCTTGATGTTTACTCCCAATGTAAGTGCTTTGGATAACAGCATCTGCTAAATACATAAATGTAAATGTAAATGTAGTCAGTGATTATCACACAGAAAAGTATTAATAATGATTTAATGGATTTACTCAAGTCTCTGCCCTGACTATTAGCTTTGCTGGGTAATTTGGCGACCCCAGCCATCTACAAATAGAAAACAGAGTTGGTTCTTATTTGTAATTGTTGATGCACATTAAAACTAAGCAGACGAAGATTGCTTGAAACTAGAGCAGATGCGTTCATCTCTTCACTCCTGGTTCTGATCAAGCTGCTCAACTGTGATGATTGTGTTCGCACTAATTGTGTTAAACGGTGAACACGGAGACCACAACAAACATCTGAATAAAAACAAACAAGCATGCAAATGGAAATTATTATGGCCAGCACAAATTATATTTAGCTCAAATTAATTCTATTGCGACAGGTCCAGTTCACACTTCTCAAACCTTGTTGCATTTTGCACCAAAAAGAAGGGTTTTAAAGAATGTTAGGAACCAGCGGATCTGGAAATCAACAGGAAAAATACTGTGGACGTCCACAGCTTTAACAGATCGAACATAAAACTCTTCAGCTGACTAACACCCAGCACCCAATGCGAGAGACCCCGAATTCTTTCCCATGGAATCCCATTCTCATTTCCAGACCTCACGAGGCCTCCCCGTCTTCTCGAGTGGGTTCTCATACATTAGCAGCTTTCCATTTGCATAGCGTATCTCTGCTACTTTGCCTGGCTGTGTGTTCAGAGAGGAAAGACAGTGAAGAGCTTCTCTGTTCCCACATGGCGGCACAAACACTGTGACATCATTGTTCTGCTCAATCACATTATTAACGATGACTTGCTGCGAATGCATCGTCCATGCTCACATGGGAATTATGTATGGTGTCAAATCAAACATTTATCTTAAATCTAATTTCTTACAGGTACCTAAATAACATACATGACATGGGTTTATAAACCAGTCCTGAATTCAGATTTAAGGACAAAAAATGTTTTTGTATCGGTGATGTAAATAGATATGGGCGATGTGGATTAAAAAAATGCACCTCAATCATTTCTTGTATTTATTGTGGTATTAAAGGCAAAATGAACTCTTTCAGCAGGAGAAAATGAAAATGTTAGGAGCAGCCAACTAAGAACAAATGTATTTAACCAAATAACGCAAAACAAAAATAAAAAGCAAACTATACAAATTTAAAAACAGAATTACAGTAAGTTATAATTTACTGTTAAAAACTGAGTTAATAAACTGCGCTCAGATCTTTAATGTAGTTTATAATTCGATTTCTCATGCATACGTTTCAAGATCATGTATTTGCTTTATTCATTGTGTTCTTATGAGAGATTGTAGCACCGTGAGTAATGGCACTAAAGAGTTCCCTGGGTTCTGTTGTTTGGAGAGGGGATCTGCGCACTCAGTGAGGTCAGTCCGCTGATGGTTCAGCATAATTAGGCCTGTGATCAGTGCATCCATCTCTTGAGAGCTCAGCAAGCGCTGACCGAGACTGAGATCAGCGCCCAGCTCCGGGAAGAAGAAGGAGGAGGAGGAGGATTCGAGTTTAAGGTGTTTAAAGTGCATTCTTTGGGACAGACACAAAAAACTGTCAGAGTGACTGAAAGAGTTGCAAATTTTCCCAGAGTGAGAGGCCAGAGGGTGCGTAACACTCTGAAAAACAAATCTGGACGCAGTGAAAGTGTTGTTTATGTTCTTCATTTCAATCTGTGTATGCCTAAAAGCCCAATGAAAGCATTCAGGATTAATGATCCACACTGAATAAATGCCACATTTGCTAAATTAAGCAAGCAGCAGGCATAAGAAGAAACACCGGCCTCATCAAATGAAGCCTGTTTCTATTTCTTTACTTTAACAAGTTTGGCTTCTGACGGCAAAACCTGTGTGGACCTCCAGCGTTTATGGATCAGGTTCTGCAGTTTCTTCTACTTAAGACACGTGTTTCCCCTTGGATTGACTCGTAACTAAAGCTAAATACAATAATAGTGGTTTAAACCAAACACTGATCCTGAGCTTCAAAGGAAGTGGCTGCATCAGTTGTTAATATATAGAACAACCTGCATGTGTTTTAAGATTGGTTTCAACACCGTCATACCATTATTAAGTCGAAATGACAAAAAACAAAAAAACAAATATTAACCATCGACCACCCAGATTTCTAAATATTGAGAAAACCATTTCAGAAGTTTTGCCATCAGTCCATTCTTAGACATAGCAGCTTCTTTCGATGAGAAATATGATCAGGGCGTGATCAACAGTACTCCTACCACTACTTTAAACGGCTCAATTGTTTTATGGGGTTCAATTCAGTCTTTTCTCTGTGCAAATTCATTGCTAATAAATAACAAAAATATGACTAACCGACAAAGCGTCCTGTGACTGTGGTTCGATATGTTTTGAGACAGCTTATTTTTTAAATGCCCACAAACCATAAATAGCCGAAGCAAGAACTGCATATTGAATTCCAATAGAAATCCTTCCAATAAAGCCTCCTTGTCTCTGACTGAGGCAGTGCCTGCATTTCCTGTCTGCTTTTGTTGTGGTTGTTCAGATTTGAAATCACAAGCGCTAGTGCCAGACTGCTTAGCATAGACTCTGGAGTGCCTGTAACCCCCCCCCCCCCCCCCTGTCTCCATCTAACACCCCCCTAGCTCAGACCAAGGCTCTAATGAAGTCTATGAGATACTGTATGCCTGTCATGCCCCGCTGCTCGTCTGATCAACAGAGTGAGAACATTTACTTGCCCTGCATGCCAATTAAACCCATCGCCATCTTCAATGCTTTTCCCACCATCATTAAACCAGCAGTAGAAGCACACGTTACAGCATGGAATACCACACAGAGGATGGAGTATAATACGTTATTATCAAACCTGAGCAGATTAGTTATTGAGCTCTAAATGGATACCAACCCTAGGTTTCTGTGAAGGATGTCCACAATCTGGAAATAAATAAAATAAATAAAAATTGAACCAGACTTTTGAATGCTGGTTCTTAGAGGTGGTTCTTTAATCTAAGAGGTGACATCCTTTGCTGGTCTTTTGTTCTATTTGCAGTGTGCTAATCGTTACATCACAACAAAATCAAGCTGCTGGTAGAATATCATTTTTTCATGTAATGTAGGAAAACCTGAATCACATTATTACCGGTGTTCAATAAATGTTTAAACTATTAGTGAATTGTAAACTCGTTAAGTTATACAAACAATGGAATTCTGGTTCTAAGATTAATTTGTTTGCGCAGAGCCAGCTCACAGCAGAGGTCATTTTGAAGCTTTTTTTTTGTTTTTAATTAACAATAGCAATGTTATTAAACATTCCAGAAAAAGTACATTTCACTTCACCATTTTTTCTGAGTATTATGTTATTGAAGTGATCTTTAAATCATAATCTTGGAAGCTTTGTTTTAAAACATCTAAATGGATCTTACAGGGTTTCTGGAGATATTTCTGGTTAAAAAGCACTTACCAAAGTCTGACCCACATGCCCATTCAAACTTTATCCCAAGATTTATTGTTCTTTTCTTCAAAATGGTAACATTTTACTTAAAATGATTAAATATAATGTGATTCATCTACAGAACACAACAGCACCTGACCAAAATTCCTAGACAATATATCCTGGATAATTAACAATTCTGCCATTTCTGGAGTAAAACAGTTCCTATTGAATATTAAATTTCTTAAAGAGTCTCTTTCTGTAGCTTTCCGAATTGAAAGAGTTTGATATAAAGGGCACTTTTGTCTGACTTGATATGCTGCTCATGCACAGAGGGCATATTATTCCCTTTTATTTGTGTCAGAGCAGTGGGAGGAACCTGGCGATCTCCAAGCTGAGCCAGCGTTGGCAGCATCGCCACAGCCATCTCTGTGCGTGCATATCTTTACGGCAAAGAAGTGCTTCTCTTTGAAAGAGAAGGTATAGAAACATGTCACCTATGCATCCTTTTGAAGAGCCCTGAGTTTGCTGTTTCATAGTCTTCACATTTATCATTGAATGATGCGTGGAAATGTAGGAGCAGGTACACAACAAATCAAATATAACACACCAAACTTCATTCATCATTAATAATGGAGCACTTGGTGCAGGATGGTGTGGTGCACAAGTAAACCGGGCTACGATTTATAGAATCAATATTTCATGCTCAACATCTGTCTGTACAGTTTTTGCCAATGCATTCAGATGTCATTACAAATGACTGTCAAAAGCGATGGTTTAATCTTCCTGCCGAGCTGAGCACAGTGAAAAATTTATAGAAACCCATGGGACTGCTATTGTCCGAAATTTGACAGATTGATGAAATAAATAAAAGGCTTCCTAAAGACTTTCTTCTTAAAGGGACATCAGTTGAATTCAGAAATGCTTTTGTAACAGCACAATGTCGAATAACAAATGTGACGTAGTGATAGAATTCTCTAAAATAATTAAAAAAAAAAACACTTACCTTTTCACCATCTGAACTGTTTGAACACTTTTAGATGTGGTCCATCCTGGTGGTGTTGAAAAATAAAAGTACACTCAGCATGTCCTGTAAATAAAACAACCACTGAGATGAGAACAGCCACAATAAAGCACACAAACCACTTCTATCTAAAAAAACTGGATTTGGTATTTTGAATAAATACTGAAAATATTAGCACAGTTGTTTACATTTTTACATATACATACCACTTGAGAATAACCTTAATAAACGATTGCACAATTTTTGCACATTTTGGGTGGATAAAAAAATGAAAACAGTCTTGTAATGTTTAGTGAACACTTACCGGTAATTAAGTTACATGAAAATAATACTGTAAATGTCAGTAAAGACTTGTAAAGCCTGTAAAAATGTTAAGTGTAACAGATGTTTACATTACAAGCTTTAAACTATTGTCCAATATTTAAATAATACCTATTTCACCGTTAAAATATCGAATCCTGCCTTCTGCACCTGTTCCTGCTTGATTGCTCTTCTCATTTCCGTTTATGTGAAGCTCAGGATAACGCTCAAGAAAGAGCAGCTTTAATTTCACTACTTATAATTTAAGTCCTCCAAATTAGATTAAATTAGTAGGTTGTACTAATAAAAATTTAGTTATATTCTCTGTGGACGTCTGGAGACTACGTACTGGCGGGTTTTCAGGTGATTAACGGACATCGCGTTTGAATTCTGCGCCCACAAGGTCGTTTCCGGTAAAAATTTAAAGGGACAGTCCACATTTTAATTAAACAGGAAATCGTGTTTAAAGCAAAAAAAAAAAAAAAAAAAAAAAAAAAAAAAAAAAAAAAAAAAAAAAAAACAGCACAGAATGTTTTTAATTCATATGCACATGAACAGCTAAACGTGCAGTGCTACATAAAAACGTGGTCAGTGAAGGAATAAAACTTAAGGCTGTTGGTATTAGAATTTTAAGAGATGGCTATTTGTTTGCATCCTACTTATTACAATCAATTTAAAGATCAAATGACAGTCAAGCATTTTATTTTCATTTAATGCTGTAAATGTGCTTTAACTACTTTAAATATTAGAATTTTCTTTTAATTGTTTTTCATCATGTCTGTTTTTTTTATTCTGTCTGTTTGAAAATGCATTGCAGCTGTCAAGTCAGTGTTTGTGTTCCTTCTATGTTGCACTCTAACTCTTACACATTCATGCACACCTGTGTCTAATCTCATTTCCCCTTCACCCAATATGCTCTTGATTCTTATCTGCTCATTACCTTTGTGTTTTCACTTCTTTCTTCACTGTCAGTCCTACGGTTGATACCCCACGACTCTCTATGATTGCTTCCTGCCCTCATGGATCCTCCTGTGTTCTTGGCTGTGTTCCTCCATCTCCTCCTGTGTACAACTGGATTACTTAACGCCTGTCAGCAACTCTAAAGATGTTGTGCGTTCTTCTCCATAAAGATATGTAATGCAGAAATACAAATAAACCCATGGTAAACAATGGCTTTGACAAAATGAAAAACTTTGCAAAAATAAGTTGTTTTAATCATATTTAATAAAATGTTATTTCAAGAAAACACTTTCTGTAGCCTTAACTAAATCTCACAATAATGGCAAATTTTACAGAAACTCATTAAAGCCCTTAAATCTTGAATCTTTTTCTATAAATAAAGCATTGTAACTGTACAGAGAGGCATGAAAAAGAGAAAGAAGGACTGGTGCCAGGCATTACTCCACACTGTCTCCTGCAGCCCGGGTCTACTGAGTCTGGCAGAGGCAGGGATTTGGACAGCACTTTCATTCTTCTTCAGTTTATCCCATGGCACTCACAATTAATCCCTAATAGCCCCCTGCACAAAAAGAGCACTCAGAAAACGGAAATGAAGAACAGTCCAACCACTCATGTCAAGTGATTCCAGGACTTTTTATAGCCAAGACTGTTTGGGGCAATGCCTAATATGCCAATGCACAGAAGCTACAGGCTTGATTAGCTTCTTGACCTCCAGAGCATTTTCTCGGTTTGCTCTTAGCTCTTTAACAAGATCTTTAAAGACAATTTTAAAATGGGATGAGGTGTTCTCTTGTAAAACTTTTATGGTTTCAGTTTGAGGATTTGACAGGGTTAATTCAAGTTGATTAGTGTGTTGGACCACTCTCAAATCATCATAAATAAAACATTCATTCTTTTATGTACTCACTTATGAATTGTAATTAGAGATCTACTGCATCCCATCACTCTTTGAGTTGAAGGAAAGAGAAGACACTGGAGCAGATGAGAATCAATCCATTTACTCAGACATTACTAATCTACCTCTACGTTGGATGAAACCAGAGTGCTTGGAAAAATACACTCACCAGCCACTCACCAGGTACACCTTGCTAGTACCAAGATGGATCTTCAGAATTGTCTTAATCTTTCAAGGCATGGATTCAACAAGGTACTGGAAACATTCCTCAGAGAGTTCAGTTCATATCGATATAAGAGTCGCTACAGATTTGCAGCAACTCTTACAAATCACACACTTGCTACAGATTTGTATGCTGCACATCCGTGATGGGAATTTCCTGTTCCGCCGCATCCCAAAGGGGCTCTACTGGATTGAGATCTGGAGACTGTGGAGAACATTTGAGTACAGTGAACTCATCGTCATGTTCAAGAAATCAGTCTGAGATGATTCAAGCTTTATGACATGGAGCGTTCTCCTGTTGGAAGAAGCATCAGAAGATGGGGACACTGTGCTCATAAAGGGATGGAGATAGTCTGCGACAATACTCAGGGAGGCTGTGTCAGATTTTAGATTGTGGTTAGATTTTTTTTTTATTGTTTTGACCATTTCTCTATAAAAACATGTTTACAGTACGATTTGGGCACAGCATAAACCGATTTTAGATATAGGTTTCTTCAGCACTTCCAAATATAGAGCTGGTTTTATGTGACAAGCCATTCTACCACCGTTAGTTCTGCTGAACACAATATGGCATGGCAATATTACAGCTCTGCTACAGTAACGTAATACTCTCTGGACTTCTCTGCAGCATTCCAGGAGAGAATCCCAGTCTTTAACAGCATATGGGATGGCAGAGATCATGGTTTTCAGTCTTAAAATAAATAAAGTCAATGATGCCTTTTCTGAGGATTTTCTAACCCTTGCTGGGAGTGGGAATGTGATTTTGGTTAGTTGTGAAAGCCAAAGTAAGGTGGGAAACAGCGAGTTTCTCTCAGTTTTTTTGTCAGTATTATAGTTTTTTTCTTGATTGCGTTAATTCAAAATAGAGACTTTCATTTGGAAGTTTCTGTTGTCATTATGATTTAAAAAGAGTAAAATACAATTGTTTGACAGTAAAGGGCTTCACCCAAGCGCTAACTGCTTTGTGTTATCAATCATATTATCTGAAAAATGACCAAGAAATGAGACAATTTGCCAGGGTTTCTAAACTTATGAGCACAATTGTGTATATGAATATAGATATACGTAATTTTATACATCTACAATATGAATACAGTGCTTTTGGAAGAGACAGAGCCAGCTGGTATTTTCAAACTTCCGTGTTTGTCTCTTCTGGTTATGGCGAGCAAAGTCAAGAAACAAGTCGTTTTGTTTTGGGGCTAAACTGATAATTCCACCATTCAAGGACAATGTTTCCAGTCGCTACTCTGCATTAATAGCCAAGCAATCACACCAAAATAGTTGTATTTACCAAATCCATCCAGCTGTGAACACACTCCAAGTTGTGATTGTTTTTAATTGCTCGTTTTAGGGCTGCTGCTAAATTAACCTGATTGTAGTTCAGTTCTCTGGAGGTCTGTGCAGTCCAGTTTATCAGCCCGGCGGGAGCTTCATGGTCTATTTCAGCACGGCTGGATCAGTGGGCGATGAATACTAATGACAGCATTTTTAGAGGTCCACTTGAGGGGAATGGAGACAAAGAGTCCATTTGACGTGTAAACTACAGACGAGAGCACTTTGGCTCGAGAGCACCGGTCAACGCTCGGCTTGCGGATGCAATGGCAAACATTTTGTGGCTTCCTAAAGCACATATTCGGAAACTTTCCCACTGACAGAACAGTAATACAGGAAACCCACTACAGTTAAACAAAGGAAGTTACAAGATCTGGGGTTAGCGTTTAAAGGGCTGTTTACGCTTAGCTTTGGCTTTTGAAGCGGAGTGGGAGTTAGGACATGTGATATCTTTTATGTCTGGGAAACAACTTCACACATTTAAAGGGCGAGACTTAACCTCACATTGGCATTGTTGGCGATTATTTGCTTGGCTGCACCCCTGACTGAAAAAAACCCTTTTGATGGTGTTGTAAGATGGTGCCACGTTACAAAATACATAAAAGTAATCCCGAAACCTTGCCATCAAGACTTTGCTTTTAAGAGCTTGGAGCTTTCCTCTTTCGCCACGGTGCAGTGTTTTCCTTCCTTTCAGGCCATCCTGGGAACCTGGAAAAGTAATTACATCATTGTGGCCCGCTTTTCAAACTTGTTGGAGTTGAACTGTGGGAATTGTGATACAGGAAGGAAGGGATTGCAGGTGTGTTTGGAATTACTGCAAAAGAACAATGGGGAGCTGTAGAGCAGGCAGCGTGCAGCAGCAAACTTGTGTACATGTTAAAGGAAGCCTTCCCCTGTTTGTTTGACTTTGTTCCACCTTTACTTTCCCATTGGATGTCAACCCAGGCAGCAGCCGACTCTGTGCCGGATCCGTTTTCAAACGTGCTAATCCAGTTGCCTCCGGATAAAGCAGTAAAATGGATCCTGCACTGACTCAGGTTTAGCAAGCGGGAGCAACAATCACAAAGTGGATACAGGCTATATTTGTGAAGAGAGTCCATGAAGCCAGCCGAGATCTGGTTTAAAGCTAGTCTAAACCATCTAACTGGAATCCACATTTTGACGTAATTTCTGCCCAGGTTTGTTGTGCAAAGCTGGCCCGGAACACACAAGGAGATGCCAGACCTGGGCCACTTGGTACTGCACCAAGACATGGACTCTTGCCAAATCAAAAATGTTCAATAACTGCATCTGTCCGTCTTTCAACAGTTCTATTGAAGCTGCAGTTTATGGAGAGATTCAGGCAAAAAGTTAAGAGACTTAGGTGACTAGAGCATTGACTAAAACAGCAGTGGATTTCAGGTTGAAACCTGTGTGTCCTTGATATGTAGATGTAATCAGAGATCCATGGATATAATGTCACTCCTAGCCATTTAATGCTGTTGACCGTGAATATAAAAGACAGCATCCAAATAAACCTTTGGCTTCTAAAACCATTACGACTCTATAAAGTCTGTTCATTTCACGTGTTTACTTTGAGCTGAAGGTTACCTGCCAAGAATTAACATTTTATATACATCTAACCTGCATCCTCTACGAGCCATCGCCACCAAATACTGTCCCACTGGGTGTACAAACAAAGGGGCAGTTGTGCACAGTGCATATGCACATATCGTTTTTCATGTTTTTATGCTTTGTGTGCTGTAATCCCCTCAGCGGCATTGAACAGTTCCCCTCTGACAGCGACATAAAAGGCTTCAGCTTTGAGACAACGAGTATGAAGATCCGTCCTCCAGTCAAAACATCTTAGCTTTATTGACTGCTCCTATGTCTCGCTAATAAAAGAGGGCATGTCTTTTGTTTACTCACAACACTGCTCTTAGCTATGAGCTCTTTCTGTTGGATTGCCTTGAAGAAAAGGCATGGAAGGAAATCAAAAGTGAGTCTCTTTGGTGCCTGGGATGTCTTTATCTCACACAAACACAGTTTGCTCAATGCTTCAGACTTGTAACCCTATGGGGGTCACTTTTTTCATACGCTCTGCACAGGTGGAAGAATTGAATCCTGGCTATCACCAACACGCCAAACGAGTCTGTTCTATTTTGAACATTTGATAACCTCGAAAGCAGCAATCATAAGCATGGGCATTAAATAAATATTTTGCAATTTACTAAAAATGAACCTTGCTCACAGAAAACACCAATCTGCATAAAAATGAAATGACTATACAAGCAATGAGGAGATTGTGCCACATCTCAACTGGATTTGCCTAAAATGCTCTTGCTATCTGGGCTACTGGTTTACCGGATGTTTAAAAGTAAAGGTGTCATTAAGTTTAACGAGACGGCAATAATGTTGACGGGTTACAATTGCTACAATCGGCACTAGTCTCAAGTGGCTAAACAATGAATTGCAGTTGAATTTATGTTATTGCCAAACACTATGATGAATCTGGCAAATAGCAGTCGATGAGCAAAGATGGCAGCGGTCCATTGGGGTTTAAAGGATAAATATTGGTGATTTAGACAAAAATCTTTACCAAATATTTGTCCTTGCTTTGATATAAAGTATTAAATAATAATAATTCACATTTAAAAAGTGAAGTGGACAAAATGTCTGATTAATCTGAAGCTATGGCTTATCTCAGCTCATCTGTCAGGCACTTGCATGGCCCAAACATTTTACACACCTTGCAAATATTCAGAATAATACTCTAATAAAACAAATCTGAAGAAATTGATTGGGAAAAATTAATGGCTATGGGTTTCCACGTTCCAGGTTGAAAATGATACTGAGGCTCCGGTGTCTGCTGAGCCATACGCCCATATTTTGATGTATTCTGCCTGTCAAAGTGGAGATAAGCGAGAATGAGGAACTGTGATATCTTGTAACTTTGATGCAGACAAATGATAAAAGGCTGTTTAGCGGTGCACATATGTTTGCCGGAGTGAATCATCATAATATTATTAATCCCTAATGTGATTAGTGACCGACTCTCTCCACAACTCGATATCAGGTATCCTGTTGATGTTGCCACTGATTTACAGAAACCCATTTTGAGTGCATGCAGCCCATTATTTATGAGTTTTATTGCTAGTAAATGTGTGTTTGCATGCAGAGTCACTGTCTCCATGGGGAATGGACAGAAATCACATCTTGCTGGCTGCTATTTGTACAAATTTGCCCACAAAAATGATGAGGGGACCATTGATCCATAAAAATGAGATCAAACCGTCTACAATGCAGATGATGATTGAAATAATACTCATGGAACATGCCTTGTTTGCCAAGAAGATACAGAGGCCCTGGAGAACTAAAATGTTAATCTGTCTAAACATTATTTTTTTTTTGCAAAATTGCCTGCAATATTTTGAAGGAATAAATAGAGCACTTTTATGGATCAGATTTAAATCATTGCATCGTTCCTCAAAAAATGGGTTTTTCATGCATTCATTATCTGTAGAAAAGAT
Organism: Danionella cerebrum; assembly: GCA_007224835.1. NCBI lineage: Eukaryota > Metazoa > Chordata > Actinopteri > Cypriniformes > Danionidae > Danionella > Danionella cerebrum. The sequence goes on along the minus strand of SRMA01027190.1, from coordinate 79,636 downwards.
ACACACTTCAAACACACAAGGCATCTGGGAAAGATTGGGACAAAAGATTTTTGCTTCCTGGGAACACAGGTGCTGGGAATCTGTGATATATGGCCCAGATAGCAAAAATCATTAAGCGCAGATCATAACAAACAATGTGTGTTCCGGCCCAGTTTTCCAAAACAGACCCGGGTTAGAGTCTTACCAGACCAACACTGGATTGAATCTGTTTTTTAAATATGTTCCAGAACCGGGCCAGGTATACACACACACACACACACACACACGAACACACACACACGCACACACACGCACACACGCTTTATCAAACTTAAAGATAAAAACCTCAAAAAATCATTATATTGCTTTCTATACTTGAAGTACATTTTGCAGCTACTATCGCTTTACGAAAGAAAGACCAAACAATCACTGGGGGACAGCATCACATAACTGGCAACCCTGATGCATCTCCGCATTGTGCAAAGCTCAATATCTGCTCTCCATCGGCCTGACATTACTGGCATCGAGCCATCTGATCATCTCATCTGCATGTTCTCTCACACTCGATCAATCGGCTGTGAAACACGCTTACAATGAGCAAAACTCAAATCCTGACACAACATTATTTTTCTGCAGTCTATTAAAAAATAATGACATTTGCAACGACGGGGTGAGAATACGGAATGGGCAGTTAAGCAAAATGACACCGTGCGTTGTGTGGTGATTAGTTTACTCTGTGGTCGTTAATAGATCTAATCAGAGCACATTAATTAACAAGACGTGTAACTCTGTCTCCACCTGGACGGCTCATTTTTCTTCAGGAGCGAGCGTTGTTTCATGGATGTTTATTCTACTCGTGGTCAGTTTAGTCACATGAGGAACTTGTATTTTATCTCGCTATGCTTCTGAATGCCTGTCTTCTGCTAAAGACCAATGTTTGATCCGTTTTCATGGTAACATTTTGCCAATAATCATGAAACATATTTCATACATTTGTTAAATCTTGGCTACTGCACGATGCAACAACCTCTAAGGACGAGCAATGCCTTATGCAAAACCAGACGGATTAAAAAAACCTTGAAAATATAAGAATTGGATTGAGGTGTCGAATCAGAATTGAGCATCAGCGGAGACAAGGAATGGAGTTTGGAGCTGAATCATCAGTGAGCAGGAGGCCGCACATGCTCAAAAGTGGTCGCTTGCAGAATAAAGTAAACTTTCTTCCAAGCGACAATAATCATAGAACATTAAGAGATGGATGAAGTGAGAGTAGCAGAAGGTAGCATGACATGAGTTCATGGATGGTGTTTATTACAGTATGAGGATACTCAACCAAAGCTTAATAATATTCCCTTTGTGTTGCTTTCATATCGTGACTTTCATCACAGCGTTTGAAAGCAAACTTATCAATATTAAACCAAATGCAAATTTCAAACCACACTTTGATGATGTTTGTGTTGTTTTGTATCTCTTTATTGTAAAAGACTAACACTTCCCTGCAGCCCTCCATGCAGAAATATCCACGGAACGACTGGAAGCGCACAGGTTTGATTGGAGTACTGTGGGAAATTCTCTGGTGAGTTTGAGGAAGTTCACTGGCCTCAGGCTGTTCTCAGCTCTGGCTGTGGTGGAGCTGCATGCACCGTCTCGTCCACCCCTGTAGGAGAGACAGGTGCTGAGAGAAAACTCTTGGAGATATTCACACATTCTCACACTGTTTAAAGCTGAGTTTAAAGAACACACCCGTGTGTATTAAAAAAAATGTTGTGAAAGATGAGTGATAAAAATAACCCTCAGGTTCATGTCAGGATTTAAGAGCTTGGCTGTGTTGAGTTTAGTGTTTCAAGAGTTTTTTCCGGGTTTGTTTCAATAGTCCTCATGTTAACACTTGTAACGATTGATTGGATTAAAACAAACCCTGGGTTTTGAGATTTGTTCGGTTCATTTGAGCCAAATATGTGATCCCAGACTGCTATGATGGGCCCATGGTGGAAAGATTAGGTTTTAAGTTACTTTCAGAAAAGTGTGCATATTCTGGGACACTACTTCCTCCTCAACCTCATCCAGTTGCCTAGTTACAAGCTTGTCGTACATTACTGTATAGCAATAATGGAGAATAAGAAAAGTACACATGCTTTGAGTCTTGTAAGCTCACGCATCTTCCCTTTCCAATCTGGTGACCCAAGACACATCACTTGATGCACTTCTTCATGTTAAATATAGATGTAAATTTCCAGTCTAGGTTTGTCGCAAGCGTTTGAATAGATCCAATAAATATCTATGAATTGCACCGAGCCTCTAGATGCACTTGAGTCTTAAAATATAGAGGCGGTTGTGGTTGTTTTGTTTTTGCATAACAATGTAACAAAGTTTACACTAATTTCTGAGGATCCAGAAGAGAGTGAGTGTAAAATGCCGCTCTTGCTACAACAAGAAATGTCAGAGCTGTAAAACGTAAAACATGGAAGTAGTTTTGTAAGTAGCGCATTCTTCCGAAGCATGTTTCTGGACTGTGGAAAACACAGAAGCTCTTGAAGAACATGCAAAGTCCAAACCCTAACTAAGAGGCACCGGCTCTACCCACTCCTCAACTCAGATCGAAGTGTTCACAGTCTCGAATTTTAACAGTTGCTAATCCCTTTACGTAATGCATAAGTACCACCACCGCTCATTCTGGTTCGAAGCTCTAGAGTAGATGGCTCACTCCGGAGGGGTTTCTCCAGCTTCCTACACTCACATTAGATGATTAGTGTCACTTGCTCTTCTGGTGCCATTGTTGCTCTCAATACACTGAGCTGTTGTTCTGCCACAAAGGAGCTTTGTGCTGAAAATCTTTCTCATGTTTGACCTACGATTGTTATGACAATCTTCAGCAAATTCTTCTCTGGTTTTAAGCTGTGTTCGGCACCTCGGCTGTCACTGAGAAGGTGTGGATTACAGCTCAAAGGCTCAGACATGAAAACTCTAGTGACAATTTGCTGACGGTTGCCAACACTCAAGTAAATTCTTGGACAACAACGAGGAGGCCTTGAGATAAAGCAGGTCACACAGTTTCAGCAGGGAGGGTTTTTGTTGGAAACTTTTCATTTGGTGAGGAGACAACAATCATGGAGACTGTCAAAGTACACCGTCACCGTCAGAAAGCATGAGATGTCCGTGACACAGTAATTATCATAGTTGAGCTTGTTGGAGTATTTGGAACAGGTAAAAATGTCTTGGGCCTGTTTTATAATTCATCTGCTACTGCTAACTATGGACCAAAGATTCGCCCTGCTCCAATATCCCATAATGCCTCAGGCTCAGACAGGTTCCTGTATTCAAACTGACTGGTTGTATAGGGCATTCCATAAAATCCTCATTTGAGGGAGACTGGGCAAATGAATCAGGGATAAGATTCAGAAGATCGTGTCACAGTTTACCTCAAATCGGCTTAAAATAATACATAGGCAATGTGGTCATCTTTACAAGCAACTCAAACCCTTTTGTGTTTGTGAATGTTATCAAGGGTGTGTAAACTTTTGATTGGGATCATTTGGTAAGTTTCTGTTGTCGTTCTTATTTTTAAAAGAGTAAGTTGTTGTTTGATTATAAACATCTTCACCAAACCAAAAACTAAGAGTGGAAAAAGCTCATCATTCCTATTGTCAGAAAAATGGCCAAGAAATCAGAAAACTTTCCAGGAAATGTAAGCTTATGAGCAAATATATATATATATGTATATTTACATCCAAATCTGGATTCCATTGTGTGTACGACTGTAAACGTTTCTCTTAGAAAAGGTTTGTATTTGAAGGACTCAAAGGCCAGAGCAGTCAAGCTGTTCGTATCCAGTCAGTCATTTTTTCTTTTCTCCCGTGTTGAGCCTGTCACTGCTTGCTCTGATCGTCTCATTCTTTCCCCTCTCACTTTGTTTCCATTGGTTTGTTCTCTTGAATAACCTTCCCTGTCACTCCTTTCTGGCGGCGAAGAATGTGTACAACTGTTGAAACCTGAAGAAGAAATGTACTTTTCATGATGCAACGAAGAGTTTATTTTCATGAAAGATCCAGCCGTTTCATAAAGAGAGTGTTTCTTACAGAAAATACGCAGTAAGTAACTAGTGTTAATCACAATAAACAATGTCTTCTGGTGTGAATTACTATTTCAGAGAAATAAATGGATTTTTGCAGAAAAATTACGTGACGGGACAATAACAACACACTGAAGGTTCCAGAATTTATTTCAAATTTTATTGAGCTAGTTATGAAGTGCTTTAGCCCTGCCCTCTGTCTGAGGATCTCCAGCTCCACCTTCACACAGCAAATACGTTCACACAGCAAATTGTGTCTTGTGGGCACTGGCACGCGGTCCAAAGATGGCCCAAGCCTGGCAGAGATTGTACTGCTTTGAATACGACACACAAGACAATCATATGTAGTACCAGACGTGGGTCTTAACCAGTGACGCGCGGTGACGTTCATGTCTGGTGACTTACAAACTTATGAACCCTGCAGAGAAGGGCTTGTGATAGGATGTTTGTAGAAGTGTCCTTTTCTTTCATCAGTTGTAAGTCTTCCTTACAATGCACATGACTGGTCTTGACCCCCACAAAAAAATCCCAAACATCTCAAAATTATGGCCCATTGGTACAAAAAGCATTTAGTTTATAACAAAAGATCATCCCAAAGCAATCTAGAACATAAATCGACCGGGCCGGTGTACACATCACCACAGCAACCGATATAAAACGTATGTTTTTGAGAATGCGTTCTTGTTTTTAAACGACTCTACATCGATGATCAAGCACCAGCAGCCTTCTCTTCCAATGCAGGCACCATTCATGAATCACAGACTCACTCTAATGCCTGCTTTTGCGAGCTGCAACCGTAAAGCAATCCATCACAAATCATTTTACACTTGCATAACTTCTTCCTCTTGAGTAAATCCTGGCAGAACAATAAGCCGCCGCTATCTGTGTTTTAACTGGAGCTGGGAGCACAAACTGGAGCGCAGCCAAAACAATTCATTCAGATGGAATTCAGCTTCACGCCCTTGTTATTTCTCTCGTATTTTCGAGTTCCCTCACAGTGTGCTGCTCGCCGTGAACATACTTGGACTTGTTGGAACGTGTGCAGACCGCCAGTTTACTTTACACAAGGTGCTAAACAGACAGAGATGTTAAGTGCCGAGGGCATCGACCTCCTGTTATCGTGCTGTACGATCATAAATGTGACCTTCACTTCGGTTTTATGCTGTGAGACAGGTCAATGAAGCTCATTCGCAAACAGAAAGAAATTATAAAAATTGTTTCCTTTTCACGAAGCAAGACCAGAACATTTCTTAACCCTGATTGCTCCATGCGGATTATGTAACAGTAGGCGTCGAGCTGCTCTGCCTTCAGTAACATGGAAATTTGCTCCATTGCTTCAGTTCAAGGGATCAATATCTGGTTTTAAAAATAAATAAAGTTTTAGCAGCACTATATAAGATTATATGAAACAAAGGGTTAGTAACAAAGTGATATATAGAACTCCTCGACACATAAACCGATGTAAAAAATGTCAACGAAACTCACTGTAGCTTTAAAACAAAAGATAAACTTTTTGAAACTCAAGCAAAAATGATGCAGTAAAGCAATTTGATTCCATCGAGAAATCTTTGAAGATTGGGACTATGTTCAGAGTTTTTTGTTGTTGAAACTCAAATTTACAAAGATTCAGACATTAATAACTCTTAATAAAGAACCTAAAATACATATAAAAAAAAAGGTAGGCAGATATTCAACAGATGTCTTCTGTACTGATTTTTCAAAAGGAAACTACACTCACTGGCCACTTCATTAGGAACACTTGTCAAACTGCTTGTTAATGCAAATTTCTGATCAGTCAATCATACAGCAGCAACTCAAACATTTTAAAAATTGCACAGTAGATGATTGGAGAAACGTTGCCTGCTGGTGAGTCTCAAGTTCTGCTGAGGCTTTTAGATGCTAGGGTCAGAATCGACACCATGAAAGTATGGATCCATCGTGCGTTTCAGGCTGGAGGTGGTGGTGTAATGGGGTGTGAAAAGACAAAATGATGAATGAAAGAAAAGGAGATCTGGAATGTCCATCATTAGACGGAACAATGCAGTCAGACAAGAACCATTCTCCTGGCAACAACCAAAACTAGCGCACGAGGGGCTGAAATATCTCAGTTCTTAAACAGTGTGTGGAGAGTTTAACCCTTACAGTGTGTTTGTCCTCTACAGACAGCGCTGCTTTGAGCAGCAGAGCTGCGTTCTTTACTTTAAAATTGTAGCTAACAATTGACCAAATTCCTTGTATCTCACACGCATCAGAAGTAGCTTGAGGCATGTCAAGGCCATTGGGTTGTGCTGCAGAGTTTCAATGGATCCGTACAGAAACCCACCCACTCATGCAGCTTGAGATGTTTAGACGCCTCATACGAAGGACATCCTGCACTTTAGGCTGTTATCACTCGCATTCTTCACTAACAAGCCTTTAGATACATGATCACATGATCACATGATCAGCCAATGAAAGCATGGCAATCCTCACACGTCCCTTCACCATAAAAGGGCTCATGATGATTTTTTAGATGCTATCAGCACAGGTCACTGTTGCTTAAATGATTTTGACACATACACAGAGCATACCAGACATGCTATCTGTCACAGTTTCAGCCGAGTTGCCATGACAACTGCACATAGCAAAGGTGCACAGGAAGTTGATTACATACATGTCACCATTGTTTGGCAATAGATGATGAGTAAATAAAGTATGAGTCTAGTTACAAGTACGAACTGAGCACTTTGTAATTGCAACGCAATTCGCTTGATTCATATCCTGGATGGCCCCCTTAAACGAACGCGAATAAAGGCAAATTCGGTGAAACACTGAGAAACTTGTAGAAACTTCAAACGGACCACTCTTTCGAAGGTGCAAGAAAATATCAAGCATTGTGCAAAAGTATTTGAACTAGGCTCTAGAAGGGGTTAAACATTAACCATTGACTTTGAAAAGTTCTAGAAAGTCTGCACGGAGTTTGCGCAAAACCACCTAAAGGACTTCAATGTGGTGAGATTAAAGATTCTCAAAGAACCTTTTGGCCTTTATTCTAATCGCTCAGTATGGAGAAAACTAAGCACTGCTCATCACCTGCCCAAATACAGTCCCAAAGATGCCTTCTCCAGAGTGCTCAGACTGGACCGAAGGTTTACCTTCCATTAAGACAATGACCCTAAACACACAGCTATTATAACAAGGATAACTCTGGGACTGTTCTTTAATGGCTTAAACCCAACCGAGCATCTCTGGAGAGACCTAAAAATGGCTGTCCAGCATCCACCCTGACAGAACTGAAGAAGATCTGCAGGAGGAATGGAAGGGGATCCACAAATCCAAGTGATATTTCGGTTTCCTTCTATAGTTTCCTATAGCTGCACACGTGTTGCTATGCATGGAATGCCTCTGAGAAGCTGCGTTCAGTATCAGTGTGCAAGGTCACATTTTATCTCAAGTTCAAGTTGCGTAAATTCCATCCGCCCTGATAGAGAAGCCTTCATTGCGTGGCTCTTGCACAACATCTGACTCTTAAAATCAAGAAATCACAATATTGTAAGACAGACACAGGCGAAGAATAGTTTCATCTCAGATCGGACTGGTTTGTGTGACTCTCTCTGTGAGTAATCCGTTTCATCCGTGCCGGGGTGATGTGGCTCTTAACCTGAGCCGTGAGGGAATTTCACTTGAGCCCTTATTTCCCACCTTGCAGGATTCTGACCTGTGATTGACACGAGGAGATTCTTGGATCGTTTCTCCCTGAGATGCCTCAGAAGCCTCCAGCTCTATCACTGGGTAATTATGGGCCAGAAAGAAAAGCCTGAGCCTCCAGTTCTTAGTGCTTTTGTCCCACCTCCATCATGTATGCAGCAGTTCAATCATTGTCACCTAGTGCTGCAGTCTCATTCAAAGTCATGTGTAAATGAGCCTCCGAGAGGAACTGGAGGCTTAATTAGCTCCGTGTGCTTTCGCCTCCTAGTCAGATGCCTTTTGTGCTTTCATTGTTTTTACATTGATGATGTGGGGCAAATGCCAATCACTAATCACCATCAGATTTACCAACTCTGGAAGTTTAAAGATTTATAAAGTTAATAAAGCACGCTATAAATGTGTTTTTACACTCATTTAGTCTTGTCATCTTTGTGGTGCGAGCACAATGCTTTTACTGGCTGAGCCTCGGGAAAGCTATTGTTTATTACTGGAAGAAAAACACTCTCCGATCCATTAGGTGGCGACACCTAATCGATAGTAAAAAAGTGTCTGTGTGTTACCACCAACATTAACGTCTTCGGCTGCTGTCCTGCGTCCTTTGTTTTTCCTGGTACTGCCGCTCAGCCTCCTTACTTTGTGTTTTTAGTTCTTATCTAGCCCTTAAATAAAGCGGTGTTGCAGGACTGGGGTAATGTGGTCACATCTTGGGCATGACAAGCCATCACGACAATCTTTTCTTCACAAACCATTTTCTACACCATTTGCATTTTCTCTCACTCCAAATATTACACGACCAGCATCTAAACACCTTACCCTCTCAAAAATGAGATGCCAGCTTGACAAAAAAAAAAGAGATATTAATTCATGCAACGTCTCCTGTTTTATCACAATGTGTAAAAAGAGAGAAAAAGAAACAGAGTGGTGTAAATCGATGCAGGCTGTGAAATCTGACCCAGTAAAGTCTTCTCATCAATAGATAGATGGATAGAGTACTTTATTGAACCCCGAGGGGAAATTCTTTTGTTACAGCAGCAGTACAAAGATGCAATTCAAACACGCAATAACAGGTAAATTAATGAAAAAGAATAAATCTACACAAGTAGAGGTATAAAAGAAATAACACTGAAAGAACAAGTTATCAGAAGAATATCTGCACAATAAATATCAATATCTGTCCCCGTCGACTCGTTGCAAATGTAAATATAACTGCGAGCATTGATGTGGGGCCAAGCTCAGGAAGAAAGAAGAAGAAAAAGAAGAACAACGGCAGAAACAGAACCATTTTAAGTTGATTTATGCAAATTCAATGAAACACCGTTATAAAAAAAAGCAGGCATTCGATAGTTAAAGAAGATCTGACGACAATGGAATACTTTTAATCATGATCCAGGGAAAAGGACTAAATGAAACATTAGAATGTAGATTGAAACTAGCAAAAGTTATTAGCATGAACAGAAGTGAAATTTTGAACTAGTGGTGGCGCTAGAGAGTTTCAGTTAGTAGGTCCAAATGGAGTCAGGTGACTCCTAATCACGTCAGTGTGCCAACCTCAATAACTTCCCTGCAAGCTGTTCATAGCTAAAGTTCTGAGGTTCAGCTGCCTGGACGCAATGGGAGAAGGTATGTTCTGCAAGGCTCGTGATAGACCCCTGAGCGTTTCTGTTTATGAATTAAATATTTAATATGGACACGCTCCTCTCCCTGTCGCACAGTGCCAGCCACGACAATGAAAAGGTCATGTCGCATCATTCTAATCACTCTGAACGTGCTGCTATGAGCTTCCTGTGTCTGTGCAGAGGAGAGGTAGAGAACCACGAGTCAGAGAGTGACATGCAACATCAGAAATAACACTTTAACAGCATGACCAGGGAACTCGCTGTTGTGACAGCCGTCGCAGCGCTTGGCTTTGACAGCTATGGTGAAATGAGTCCTTTGCTCTTCACTTGATTACACAAGAAGAGTGTGAAGCAAATTTACTGTCTCAACACATCCCACAGACATCTCAGAGGTTAACAAATACATACTTGGCAAGAGAGAGAACAAACCCCAAAAAATGAATCATCATTCTTCCATATGATTGGTTTCATGCTCAACTAATTCTCAATCTCCCGGTGCATGGATGAACGAAGCACTGCACAATTACATTAATAACCTTGTTCAACAACAACAGATCTGTTCAAGAGCTACAGCACTCTGGTGTGATGAAACATCTGGACAGGAGTCAGAGAATGCAAAGACTGTGAGTCATTGAAGCTCAACTATTTATAGCTGTCACCTTAAAAATGCAAAGCTAGAAAGCGAGAAATGAAGGTCAAAGGGTTTCTTTTTTCTGTTTAAAAGACAGACCGTTTCTCTGCAAAATCATGTAGAACTCTGCGGTGCTGTACTACATTTACAGAAATACAGTTTTGGACCTTTTTTAAACTCAGTATTCTTACTTTTCTAAGAAACATAACCAATAACCAATCCAGAGTTCTGGATTTATTCTCGAAATTCTACACTTCTTTCTCAGAAATCTGACTTCAGTCTCAGGATTCATATTCTTACATTTCAATTTAGAATTATAAACTTCTTTTCTTCCATCTTAAATATCAAATTGTAGCATTTTACCTCAGAAGTTTTTGTCTTTTTTTTTGTTCTGACAACTCTCAATTTCATTTTCTAAATTCCGCTCATAATTTTTGAATTATAACTGACAAATCAGAAAATTTTGATATTTTTTTTCTCAGATAGTTTTTAAGTCGTAGAATATTAAAATTATTAGCATCCCTTCCAGGAATTCTGACTTGGATATAAGAATTTTAAAGTAATAGTTCTAAAATTAATCTCAGAATTTTTTCCTTGGAATTCTGACATGATTTCTAAACTGAACTAATCTCAGAAATTAATTTTCCCTCTCTCAGAATTATTAGAGCTGTGCTTGCTGCAACATATAATAACATTATACATAATTAAATATAAAACTTTTCTCTGAACAGATTGCATCAGAAGACCTTTTCCTCACTACAAAGAAGTCAACAACATTTATTAACCACTTTTCTTCAGGTGAAGGGGTAAATGTGAAGGCTAAACCCTGGAGTTCGGCTCGTGCACGGCTGGAAGTTTAGTGCCCTAAATAGAAGCAGAGTTTAGTTTCTGGATGTCTTTTTTATAAACAACCGGTTGATGCCAAACAGACATCATCTACGTATTTCAATGATCACAAGCTCCAGTCAGGAAAAATTGCATATTGATAAATATCATTAAATGCAGAGAAATTTCATGATAGAAAAAAATGTTTAGGTAAAGAAAGGATGATATTTGTTTTGTCCAGGTCGTAAAGCGGCTGCATGGTCAAAAGCAGGTGTCTCCAGGAAAGGTCTGACACTCCTTTAGATTCATGTGATCAGACGGCAGATAGAAGCCCTTGCAGATAATGAAATTTCTGTTTGTGCACTTCGTACAAGAGGAGGATGAAAAGAGTGAAGGGCGATACTGGGAAATAGAATGTGAGGTTGGGCTCGAGTATTAGGGAGGAAGCACAACCTGCATTCCAATGGGGAGTAAATATTGACTCAGCAGTGGACAACTGGTTTCTATTGCAAGGCAAACAAAGACATTGTGCAGCAGCAGAGCTTCAATGGCAATGTGTACGGATTACACTGATGGTGGATAACCGGGGCAGGCTGCTGCACTCTCAGGGTCTTTGGTCCTTTTCATCCAACGTGGTGCGGGATTAAACACGGAATACACTAGACCGTGAACCTGGAGCGAACAGTTGATTTGAGGATGGACCCAGTTTGCTCGTGTGAGAGTGTTTCATCACAGTGTCACATGGGTGTGACTAGCCTAGCTCTAGCGTTTGCTGTTGCATACCTTTGTGACATCTAGGTGTTCAACAGACAGAGCAAGGTGTTGATGGATGCTGCTCTCCTTGTTGCACAATAAACAGGGCAAAGTTCGCTTCGAAGATCCTCCTCCAACCTTTATTTTGTTCATTTGTACCATCTTCGTATAGAAAAATCCCCAACTGGATCAAACCAATCAAAGTAGCGCCTCAGGTCACATATATCGAGAAACGACAGCAAAACAACACGTCATTCCTCATTCATGAACAAGCTTTTATCCTTTTTGCTACACATGTATCTATGACTACCAAGCAAATGTGTATATTTGTCAAATAAAATTCATTATTGTTCTCCATGATGATAACCGGGATGTAAACATGAGAATTTCTGCATGTGTTCACACGGCAGGTCTTAATGATCAATTTGGATTTTTTTTATCTGATTTTTTTTTTGAATGTGGCCGTTATCTGAACGGATGCATTTATCATCATCAGATAACATTAACGAAGAGGATGGAAGAGTTAGGACTGTCTGTTTTTGACTGGAATGCTGTTGAAGAACCTGATGGTGATCTAAGAACACATCCTACTTGGCGAGGATCACAATACCCCCCCATTCCTGGACAATGGGGGAGATAGAGCTGGCAGCCGACCCAAGGTCTTCAGCACCCAGCGGATGCCTCTGCCATGAGCTCACTACATTCTCACAGAATGACCCTTTTGTTGCCAGGGGGCAGGGGGTGGATTACAGAGGGAATCTGCAACATTGCAAAAGCAAGGGCTGATAAACTGTAGCTTGTCCCGGCCCCGTTTCACCTGACCCTCTTCCAAATGGCTCAGCTCAAGTGTAAAGAGGAGGAAAAGGGATGAGGAAGGGGAAAACCTCCTTTTCTGACCTGGAAACATAATGTCATCCGTGTGAAATAATTATTCATGAATAAACCTTCAGGATACTGGGAGAGCACAATTGCACGAGCGTTAAGGCACGGGTCCTATTCAAAAGACTTGAAGCCTTGGGACGTGTTTAACCATGTGACCTTTCCCAAGCTTAAGTTAGGTGTGTAGCTTTGGTGAAATGATGTGGATTATCTAAATGACCGGCAGATTCTACTACTTTATCATTCCAGTGCTAGCTGGGGATGCTAATTAAATCAGTGCCAACATTATCAAAATCTTCTATTCTCGTTACAAGCTGTTCCAGGAGCTTGAGAAACTCTAAGCAAGGTTTATATAATTGATGTACCAAGAATGTGAAAATGATTGATGGTAATGCTGAAATGTGGCTTTTATGAGTGCTAGTGCGCGATCACGCAATGGGTCCAGAGAATGGGTCTCGACTGATGCGTAAATGAGGCTTCGGAGTCCAGACACTTCTGGAGGGCCTTGATGAGCCACTTTTGGTGCAATCGTTGGATTCAAAAGAGAAAATGAACTCTATTGGGATCCGACCAAACTAAATGAGGCAGGTGTGAAAGCCCCCTTAGCAAAGTTAAAATGTGATTAAGAAAAGAAAGTGGGATTGAAATAAAGTGTCAGAGTTTCCTGAGATTGATTGGGATTACTGCTAAGGATCATCCTTTAGATATTAATATTTTCTCTGATTGCAGGGTTGCTTGATAATGATGGTGCTAAATTGGAATCTACGTTTAATCAAGTGCTTTAGCTGCAGCAGACAGTCCCTTTGCTACAATCAGAATAGTTTCAAATCCATCTCACAGAAAATGTATCACAAAGACGAGAATTCCGATGACATATCAAAGATAAGCAACACAAGTATCTTATCATAATTATCATTCATTTTCCAATTTGCGTATTCCCTTTTGGGTCACGGGGGTCTACCAGTGCCTATCTCCAGCAGACATTGGGCGAGAGGCGGGGGTACACCCTGGAAGGGTCACCAGTCCATCGCAGAATAATTATCTTAACACACATTTTTTCACAAAGTGTAAAAACCTGGGTTACTTTGTATTGTATGCAATGGTAATTGATATGAGATAAGGCGTGGTAAGAGAGAGAAGAGTGAGAGGAGAGAAAAAGAGGAGACAGGTGATAGAGGGGGTTAGGAAAGAAAGAAGACAGAGAGGAGAGGGGGGAGGTAGGAGGGAGAGAGAGAGAGAGAGAGAGTAGGGAAAAAAACACACATACAGCATATTATTCTTGTAAAAATAAATGTCATTTTGCCGTGTTTGTTGTATTTATTATCAAAATCTTGTTCTCTCCCGAGAACAAAATACAAGATTGCATCGAGTGAATCTGTGTAAGATAGTGAGGAATTCTTGTTTCGTACCCTTAAAAGTACATTTAGAACGTGGATTGTGATGCAGCTGAAGTGTGACGTGTGAGCTTGCACAGGGCAGACACAGGCCTGGGATCAGGTTGGTAGATTTGTCGCTGGATTTGAAAAAAAGCTTCTAGTCAGTCTCCAGGATACATATAAACACATTCTCGAACGGAAGCATCTCTGTTTGATTCTTGATGAAAGTCACGTAAACAGTCGAAGGCAGTCAAATGTCGGTGAAATGGGGCACGGTGCAATAAGCAGCAGTTGGTTCACCTATCCCACAATCCTCCCCTCCGTAACACTCTTTCCTCCCACGCATTTACCCCGTGGGGTCCCAGTCGGGTGGAATACCAAAAAGTGGATGTGGCAGGTTGCCATAGAAACATAATAAGCCTCTGGCTGCAGAGAGACTTCGCTGGGGCAAGCACTGAACCGTGGTTTTAAAAGGTAATAAATTGCAAGCAGGGCAATATGCTGAAAGAGAGACGAAAGGAGAGTAAATGACAAACAGGAGGAAATGTGTTGTTTCTTGAACTGGGATGTGGGTGGCTCGGCTCGAAACTGAATTAAATGGTTTGTCAAGCCTGGTCCCGACTGTGAACACCACGGGAGCAGAGAGGCTGAAGGTTAAACGGCTGTCTGTGATGCTGGTGTCGATTGCGTCCCGCTTGACGTGTGTCAGCGTTTGTCTGCGGCGTCCCATTCTTTACCCTCTCCTACAATTGTCATTGCCTTGGCTGAACTGCCCATCATGTGAAGCCGTCTGCAGGCTAGAATTGATGAGAGGCTTGTTGTCATACCTCAGATACCTCTTTGGCTCCTCTGTTGCCAAGTATCCTTTGTGGCTGTAAACCTTTCATTAGTGCCAGGGCTGTAAATCTATCAGTAATTATTGGACTTGGCATTTACAGAGGAACGCTGATTGATAGCAGAGACGGCTGCAAGCGTGCTGCGGACTGTAGAGAGAACAGATCCATAACGGCTGGACACAAGCTCTTTCGTTCATCTCAAAGTATTAGGTCTGCAGTGCTGCCATCGGTTCTCATCCAGTGGTGGTTTTACGCCCTAAAACACCTCAAACATGACCTTAATGCCCCCTAAAAAACAAGCTACATGTTCTATCCTTCCATCACAGTTTCAAGATGAGGTTCTGCTCCGTGGCCCAGTGGCTAGTGCACAGGTGTGTGTGTGTGTGTGTGTGTGTGTGTGTACGGTTGCACAGGGCCATGTGAGTTCGAATGCCGAGGTTGACGTTTGTTTGGCGGTTCCGCCCGCTCTCTCACCAGTTTCACGATGAGCCAGTACTGCAGCACTCCCAGTGGCAGATCTCTTCAGAGACTTTGATTGACAGCTGAGTCACCCAATCAGAGAGCAAATAGTGAGCCTGCCACTGGCATCTCCAGAAAGATGTATTGGCTTCCTTGTCAAAAACATCCAAACTGGTCAGATTCTGGTTACTGTATCTTTTCAGATTGTTACCACTGAAGCAATTCTGGGAAATTGCTAGGAATGCAGGGAAATTAACCGGGGTCAAACTTTGCAACACTCCTAGCATCTCAGTGTCTGTGTGATCGTTCTTCGAGATGTTGATCATAGAAAGTTAATTTTGCTCCTAGCTGTAAACAGTGGTGCATCTCTCCTTGTAAATCCTCCTTCAGATCCCGGAGTCGATGCAGGTGATGGTAAAAATGCTGTAGATGTGAGGCTTGCCGTGAGTCTCAGGCCGGTGGCAGTTCTATGAAAGCATGGGTTGTTAAAACTATTGTTGCGCTGTGCGTGGGGACTTGACCACTCAGCAGATTTGATGAAACCGCTGCTCTGGCAGTGTGCTGGAGAGAATGGGGTTATGCTAGGTGCTTCATACAGTAAGAATTCACTACCCTGAATCAGCCAAAACTGTTTATTTTCCTCAATGCTCTCGTTTGATCACGGATGGCACCTCAGAGATCTTTTAAAAAGCTTAGAGCTTGTCACACGCTCGCTGGAAATCTGCTCTTGCAATTTAGGGATGCTCTTCATTTATCAAGAGTCTGGAATACTGTCAATTAATATGATTTCACTGTGTTCATCGGGGTTTGAGCAATATGCATAATAAATAAATGCAATATCAATTTAATGAAGCCTAAAACAGTAGACACTTCCAGCACAGATCTTTTCAAAGAAATAGTTTGAAGTGGTCCACAGTCTCTCGGGGGTCTTCTCGACTCCTCCCCAAAGACGACTTCACAGCAACACAAACCGATCAGAAGCGTGTGACAACTCTTCCTCTCATCTCTGTAGGAACCTCCTGCGGCTTCTTCTTGCAGCGCACCTGGCCTGCAAGGAATCGACTAGCGCAGCATACGTAATGAGCTAGTTCTCCACGACCCTGTCCAGTACCTCTTGATCCTGGCTCCCAGCAAAGCCCGTTTTCAACCGCCCCATTATTGCTGGAAGAATATGTCTCTCTCTCTCTGTCTGTCTCTCTCTCTCTCTCCCTCTTCTTTTTATGTTAGTTTTAGCAACCCGATCACCCACTGTGTGCTTCTTTTCAAAGATAGCGGCCAGGGGATGTGGTAAAAATGGTTTAAATGGAATTTTCACAATTTTTTTCTCTGAATCCAATTTTTCAAATGTCAGACAGAACCAGATGTGCACAAAAAAAAAAAACAATTTGGGGATAATTACAAAACCTAATTTTGCAGCCGAATAAAATCTTTTTTTAAATCTTTCCAGTAGAACATTGAGCTCAAACAGTTTAGATGAAGGTACAAATACATAAATGTAATTCACAAGCAACAAACATTAGCAATATGTAACTGTGGTGATGCAGTGAGGAGCCCTAGTGATTCACAGTCCAAAAACCTACTTCTGATGATCTGAAGACTCCCAGGAATAATTGTAGGCTTCCAATGACCTTCCGAAAGTGAAACCCTCCTTTCATCCAAAGAAATATATTCTCATATTCTATTGCTAATCATCCAGCCGTAAGACCTAAATATACCAAACCATTTACATCTACAATATTTATTTTTTTTATTTACAATTTATTTATCTTCTATATATATTTTTTTAATAATTCGCTAATTCCCGAACCCTCATAAATGCCTGAGTTGTTGAATGATGTCAAATTAATCTCAATTGTGTGTGATAACATCTTGAAAATGAATTCTACCATTTGTAATTGATACTCTTTGTCTATTTATTGTGATTTTTCCAAAATAAGCAACCATTTTAACACTAATTACACCACTGTTTCAAAATGAAATGATCTTCATTTTTATCTCTTTTCAAGCACCACCAGAACCAAAGATTCTGCACACAAGTGAAAAACACACTCTCATTAGTGAATGATGTGCTAAACCCCCCTGAAGCTACAAACACAGAAAACACCACAAACAGCTTTCCTTCATCATTAATTCAGAGTTTTACTAAAAGTTAATAATTCCACTTCACCATTTGGCACTGCATTATGAATGCGTTGTCTTAGCTGCGGTAATTTTAGGAAAGCAAAGCGAGAAGGAACCCCGGTGTTCGACTTTAAAGCTCGCAGCTGGAAATCACTACCATAACAAATAATACATGAGGAGCTAGCAGGAGAGAGCACAGTCTACACCGTAGAAAACAGGAATAAATCATTACAGACCTATTCACTGGGAAGGGAGGGAATCAGCAAAACCTGCTCAACTCCTCACCTCTCCACCTGAGCTTGAGCCTGCTCTATGCTATAGCTTACAATATCCAGATTAGTCTTTCTTCTAATTACAGCACACTGGAATTCCCGCTTCAGTAGCACCTTCATATCACACGAACACAAGTAAAGATCACAATAGAAAGAACGCGCTGATTAACAATATGGTACTCCGCTAGATCTTGAAGCAAAACAGGTTTGGTCTGCAGCTCAGGGTCCGTCTGGGACAGGTTCTGCATCTGGATCATGGGACACTGGTTAATTATGATCTATATAACCCGATACACACACCCCGAACCCTTTTATCACTCGCTACACAAAAGGCTTCCTAAAACCAAACGGAAAACAACAAATTGATAGTCGACACTTAATCAATGACCTGACAATCTAAACCAAACCAAATCATTAAACCCGTTAGAGTTTATGTTTGTTATCTTTTAAAGGGTCATGACATGTGAAAGGGATAGAGCATCAAGAACTGACAACAATCCAAACTAGATGGCTTTTTATAAGCAAAATGGAATGGTTGTCAAGGAAAACATTTTGGTTGCTAGGAAGGAGTCAGTGACACAATACAAAGTTTGTGATATTAACCAACTTCATGTCTCTGTGATCTTCAGTAGCTGAGATAGTGATTTGGAGAGGTCAGTGAGATAAAAAAAAAGTTGTTTTTATAATTAAGATAAAAAAAATGTTAAAACTGACTCCCATGACTCCCAAGATATTTTTTCTGCAGGATTTGCCAAGTCAATGGTAAACCTTCAACCCTTTCTAGGGCCTAAGGTTCAAATACTTTTGCACAGTGTTGAGTGTGTTCTTTGCACAGACCGATAATCTCCAGATGAGCCACTTTGTTGTTTGCTGGAAGTTTCAGTGAGTTTCTCAGATTAATCTTGAGCTTTACAAAGTGCAACCCCACGTTAAGCCGATAGAAAATTTTCCAGAATTCTCAGTGATTTCCCAGAATCTTTTAGTGGTACCAGTCTGAAATGACTAAGCAACTCGAGTCACACCAGTTTAGATGTCTTGGCAAAGTCTATGTCCATTTAGATTTTTTTTTTCTGTCTGAGGCAAAACAATTAACTTCATCTTTCAATCCATTTTCCATCAAAGGCTATTAATTTAGTTTAAAAACACACTTTTGATTGATACATATTCAAATTTTAGGATTTTAAATAAAAAATAAACTGATTCCGGCGTCATCATCATGTAGTCAGGAATTAGCGATGTCTATTGCAGCGCAAACAGAGCCAAGGACTCTTTCTGTTCTGGAGTCTGAGCTGTGTGGGGAATTCCAGATGTTTTCCTCTTTAAAACTGATCTGGCACAGTGTCATCCGAAGGGATTCCCCTACTTTAAGCAACGCTGAACTGTGAATAAGAAACAATGCACTGCATCCTTCAAAGCAAATATCCCAAACTCTGTTTTTATTTTTAGCAACACCCTGTATTTTCTGAGGAAATGTCCAGTCATGAGGTCCACCGACACCATAGAGCTACGTGAAGAGCAAACAAACTCTTATTAAACACTATATACAACAGTTAGTCCCATTGTATTTCAATGCCTCAGTCACTAGAGTCTTTCTCCCTCATTGGCCGACTGCTGATTCCGAGGGTTAATTGTTAGAGCACATCAATCATTCTTTAGCATTAGCATTCAACGCCAATTAGCAAAAGCTGTGAGACACTCAGAGTCACAGAGTGCAAGGCTTCGATTAGAGCCGGACCTCGCTGCAATCAGCATGGACAGCAGAGCATCAAATAAAAGATAGTGGATCTTTCACGTAATTACATCTAAATGGTTATTAGACTGGGATTGTTGAGTCTTCACTTTGGTATATAATGAGAAAATTTAAGGCACAACATCAGATCAATGGAACATTTAAATCTGGAGAAGGTTGATAACTTATTGACTGTACAAAAAGCACTTTATTCAAGGTTTCGAGGCCTTGGGGTAACATGGAGGTGAGGGAGAAATTGAAACCAAATGCAGAGCAGCCAGCGTTAAACTATTATTATAAACTATAGTTACAAAGCAAAGCCAGCAGCCATGCGACATCAGCGATATAAAAACATTTATATAAAAACACAACATCTGTTCTTAACACCCCCATGATTACTTCCTGTCTGCCATTTTGGACTTACTCTTGATTCTCACCAGCTTTAAATCAGAGTAGAAGTTACGGTGGTTGTTAACCGCCATAAAATAATGATTATTTTGGGGTCGTCTTGCCCCAAAAGTTGACTAAGAAATTTTGGCAACTGTTAGGAATTTTGGCACCAAACTTGGTGCAAGTCATCAGTACTTAAAGTGGACCCAGAGGAACCAAATTATCTACAGCGCCACCTGAAGGTCAAAATTAGTAACAATTTCTGCTTTAATCAAATCCATTGTAACACAGCCTCAGGAAACATTTAATGATGGCCCCATCAGATCGAAAAAGGTCATCAAATAATACGGTTCTTCAAATTTCATTAAGAATGTATGCGCTGCTTAGAATGGAGCTCATCCAAACAGAAATGAAATCGATCAGTTTGTATCGAATTTATGTATAAAGGTCTAGAACCAGGATTTGCAGACCCTCATAATAAAAATCACAGTTATTAGTTGCATTCATCGCCAAAAGAGTCGGTTCCCCACATGTGGTCTTTGTTTAACGAAGCAGAACTAATCGCGCAAGGTCATCTCAGTGGCAACCTGCCTTCACCTCTTCAGGCGAGTACAGCACTGTCCAGTCCGTTCTCTAATTCCACTTCTTTTCCTCTCTGTAAACTCTATTAAGTCCCAAATAATTGTGTGTGTTCTCCATGGTGAATATTTGATGCCCTGTTTGCCCTCTGACGCCGAGTGGAGCTGAGTAATCAGTGGTGAGTTTGTTGGGGGATAGACACTGGTGTGTACTCAATGGATATGACCGCTCGCTGGACCAATTATTTTATTAATTATTAATTCATCACAAAGGTCGACTTCCGCTCTCACGAAGCTGGTTGAGACAATGTGACTTGTGTCTGGTGGAGGGTTGTTAACGGTCACATCAAGGGGAGAAATGTAAAGTCTGTAGAGCTAGCTACAAAGTTGCCTCAGGGATTGTGTGTTTCAAGCTAATGGCTTCTGATAGAGGGGTCTGCTGGCGCCCATCTTACATCACAAGGGATCAAAGGCACAGGTAAGTCCTGACATCACAATGCAACACTTACTTCTGGGTGGAAGTAACTTCAAATCACTAGTTGGTCCTCAAACAAAAACAAAAAAAAAAGTCTGAAAACAATTTTGTAAAGTGTTGTGGGTGGAGCTTGTCAGACATTTCAATCAGCTTGTGCCCTAGTCGATTTTATGAGATTGTGGTTTGCTGCAGCAGTGTTTACTCCAATAACTGAAAGCCTTTTTTTCAGACATTACCTTAAAAATAAAAAATCAGAGCATCTGATGCAACTTTAAAAAATTTTCTGATAATTTAAAAAGAAATTAAGTGTAAAAACATACATTTGTTTCAGAAACTGTTAACGACCTGGTGCTACATTATGTTAACTTTCGATTTCGGAAAATTAACCATCAGTGTAAAACATGCTGTTTCAGTAGATGTTCATATCCTGCTGCTAGCTTAGCATCATACTAGCTAACTGGAGTCAAAGGTAATTTTTTTAAACAACCTAGCACCACTTTAATGATGAGACATCTCCCGAAGCTCAAAAACATTAAACTCCATTAGATAGAACAGTTAGCATGATGCTAAGCTAACAAAAAGCAGCTATTGGAATAATAGTTTTTTACTGAATATTAATTTACCAGATCATTTAAAGTGAAAACAAAAGCTAAATGGATTTTTCTTACCGTGATAATCGAAGACATCAGACGTTTAGAATTCGCTCAGAGCTGGTTTTGTCTACGAACTGACATTTGTTCAGTGTTGATGATCAACGCTTGATTTCTCGTCTGCCTTAACGTGGCCTCGTTGGTGTCCCGTGTGGTTCTGGAGGTCGGGCGGTTTGTAATGTTTAATGTGTCATTTATGCTGACCTTTAGTTAATGCTTCTGCCACGCCACTGAAAAGGTCATGTCTCTATTTCCTCTTTATAGCCAAAATGAGATGCAGAGTGACCCTTTGCCCTCTTTGGTGGTGACCAGCTTATAATTAAAGCAGTGACTGATTAAATTACCACCTCCGCTCACCATTTATTCCACAAATACTTAATTCCTTTCAAACGATCAGACCTGCCACCAATGCTGCCCTGGGTTCTTCCACTGAAAGGAGAGCACCTATACGTGAAGCGTCTGTGAGAGAGGGAAGAGGAGCGTGGTTCGTGATTCATTTTTATTATATTTAAACAAAGCATGTTAATCCACCCTGGTAAATTATAAAGCGTCAAGCCTGTCTTCATTTACATTGTATTAAAAGTCATATTAGCATTAAGTGCATAATTACATTTGATCACGAATAATTAGGTTCTGCTGGAAATTGCTCCTGTTTAAAGTCTGGAAAGCTATTTATAAACGGTTAAATGTATTCAGCGAAAGCTTTTAGTATTCGCATCGCCTGTGCTCTGGATAGATTCCCTTAAAACGGCCGCACTGATGTTAGCATCGACATGATTTAGTCCCCAAACAAAGAGTGTCATTATTTTAAATACAGTTGTTCTGTTTTTATATCGTCTCCATGCGCAGTGTCCTTGAGTACGGTGTCTTAAACAAAACATATTCCCGTTCTAAGAATCTATGAATCTTTATCTTCTTTAGCGGCTACTGAAATCAAATGAATGGGCGAGAGGTCCGGGAGGAGCGGACCCAGCTAATATTGGCTTGGTGGATGCAGAGAGTTGCTTTTGTCTGACTTCCGTTAGCGGCTGGCTCCAACCCACACAGTATCTTGCCCAGCTACCTTCCGTATGTGCCACAAGGAAATCCCACAACGTGGGCCAAGTTTCACGTTCCTTTGCCCAAAATGATGCAAACTTTTGAATATCATCTGCATTTATTTTGGCAACCTACAGGCTGAGATACTGCAACTTAAAGGCATGGAATATTGCACATAATATCCCGCGGTGATTCTGGTGATGTTAGCATTTCGCTTAAGATCGATGAATTGATAAACGTTACAGAAAGAACAGTTTGTAAGCTCTTTTATTTACTGGTGCTCTGTAAGAAACATGCAATGAATCTCAATAAAAGCCCACACCAGAGCATCTCAGATATACATCACTGCAAAAGGGGCATTTTATAAAAGATAAGCTTGGAATAAACTCCGGATAAAGATAAGCTTCTGAGATGTATGACCACTTTGGAGTATTTTTACCCTACTGATACTTCAAACATTGTATGGGGACTTATTTATCTTATCATCAATATCCAGATTTGATGAGACCACACATGTAAATAGAAAAGAAACCCGTTTAGTTTGGTGCCGCGTCATATTGTCTTTTAAATGTCTCCTCAGCCCCAACGAACCATCAGGAAACTAGTTTTCTCTGGCGAGCTCTACTTATTTCACCTCTAAATGTTGCTTTCATGGTTTTACAAAAGAGATTTGTCAAGAATGAAATAAATAAAAGAATCCAGAGAACAGTGCAAATCAACCCAAATACTACAAAAGACCCTCCAGTGTGTTTTGTTACGTCCTCTATTACTGTACCTCGAACAGCATTATACAATGACTTTCTTCCTCCGTGTGCTTTGCAGAAGGTAATCATTCATAATAATGGATTCGGCACACTCCCACACTATGAGATTTGAGTCACAAGGTATAATGGTAAAAAGCCTGTGGCATAAACAGAGATCATCCTGAAACCTTGCCGTCACATTAGAGCTCTTATCGCTTGAGAAACCCTGTTATATTAATTAAATCAGAGCGACTGTATTGATTGAGATACTTTCTCTGGTGTCCGCTTCTAGCAGAGCAGGTCCAGGAGGGCTTTAACCTCACCGATGCTTTTCCCCCAGCGTTCTGCAGATTCGCCCTGGGGTTGAAAGTTTACCGCTGGCACACAAACACAGCAGCACGCCACTAAAAGCCCCTGGGAGAGGAACTGAATGAAGTGTGAGGGGTGAAAGAAAGGTTGTGGCAACCCAGAGCCAAACTCGCAGTGAAAACAAAGCCTAAAATAACCGCCGCTTGACGTAGAGCTCTTAGTTTAGCAAATAGACACAGCAATACAGTAAGAATAGATTTTACAAAGAGGCATCAATTAAATGGTAAAAATTGATTAGATTAGAACAGGTACACCTTATAGGCCACTTTATAAGGTACACCTGAATGATTACCTTCTGCAAACGAAGAAAGTCATTGTAAAGTGCGGTTTGAGGTACAAATATTTTTCTAAATGCAAATTTCTAATCAACTAATCACATGGCGGTCTGAGCATCAGATGGGGAAGAAAGGTGATTTCAGTCACTAAGTGAACGTGGCATGGTTGTCCCAGCCAGACGGGCAGTATTTCCGAAACCGCTGCTCTCTTGGCATCTCTGAATGCACAACACATTTTGAGGCGGATGGGCTACAGCAGCAGAAGATCACTCCTATCAGCTAAGAGCAGGAAACTGATGATCACCAAAAATTGGACAACAGAAAATTGGAGAAACGTTACTTGAGTCTCGAGTTCTGCTGCAGAATGTGGCGTCAGCAACATGAAAGCATGGAGCCATCCTGCCTTGTATGATTGGTTCAGGCTGGTGGTGGGCGTGTAATGGTGTGGGGGATATTTTCTTCGCACACTTTGGGTCCATTAGGACCAACTGAGGATCATGTCAGTGCCACAGCTTTCCCGAGTATCGTTGCTGACTATCTCCATCCCTCCATCCTCATCTTCTGATGCTGCTTCCAGCAGGAAAACGCTCCGTCATAAAGCTGGAATCATCTCAGACTGGAGATCTAATTAACATCTAGCATCTAATTAATGGATAATTTGGGTTTAGCTGAAATAAACCCATTGTTAAATATCAGAGACGAGGTTAGCACATGTGCCTTCACACCTCCGTCTTTCAGAAAGCCAGAATCTTTTCACGCCGCTTCAAGGACACCACTGCACATGCTCTTTCCATCTGAACTGCATATCCATGGCAACGAGGATGTGTTGCAGCTCCGAGAGAGTGTTCAGTGATAATTCATTTAATGAAAATCAATGAAGGTATTACACAGAACAGTGCAGGTCAACCTTACACGGGTCGTGTTTTCAGATTACGAGAGGCAGGCTCCGAACGAACTATTAGTTCTAATGAAATCTCATAAGTACATTAAAAGAACAGGCTTTGCTCCTCGTCGTCTTAAATGAGCTCAATAAAATCAGGGCTTTTAGCTCTATAACAAACAGTGTCAGCAGATGCTAGCTTTCGGCTAATATAAAGAATTAAAGAGACGGTTCACGTAAAAATGACGGTTCAAACTTGTGCATTTGTGTTTTTATGAAACATATTAGAGACAGTCAAGGATGATCGGATAAACGTCAGGTGCACATGCTAAACCAATCACATCACAGGGTGCACTTGAGCTTTCAGAGATGTAAAGCGGTTTCTCTCAGAATGAGGGGATTCTAGAGGAATCTAGTGCTTCCATTAGATTTTCTGGATCTTAGGCTAAATTAACGTCACTAAATGCTACATGCTCATTTCATGTGAGCTGGGCACTCTTAACCAGATTGGTTAGGAGGTGGGGGAGGAGTTTTTAAACTGATTGGATAAGGCAGATGGGGTGAGGCTTAACATGATTGGTTAGTGGATGGGGAGAACGTAACACAATTGGTTATCGGCTGTGTGGAGCGCTCAATCTGATTGGCTAGTGGATCGGCTAGTGGATCGGGATTGGAGGTTTAGAGCATTTGGATGTCTTGTTTTTGTATTTGTTGAGGAAACAACACTAGAACTCAACAACTCATAAAAGTTGATTTTGCAGAGTTAACTTTGAGAAATCCCTTCCTCCTTTTGGTTTGCAATTTGCAGCATTTTTCCAAAACGTAGATGCACAGGGATTCTATAGAAACATGAATCACTGCAGCTAATAAATCAAGAGTGATGTGATATTATGAAACAAAAATAAAAGTTACGATCACCATGATGCATCAGTCACAACTATGAAGAAAGTGCCTGAAAAAGCATTATTTATCTCAGAGCATTGGGTTTCCTTCTGAGGATCAATGCGTCTCCATATTTTACTGTCTGGATGGACATCATTCCTATAAGAGTGTCAGATGCAGCTTCTGCTGCTTGCATTGCTTTAAGTGTGGGTTAAAATGCCTGACTCAGCATCGTGCCGCCGGTTCAGTGAGTGCATGTGACGGGAGACTGGAAAACACACCAGCACCTCCATGTGTTCGATTACATGTACGTTTCTTCCCGATCTTACAATCACGGAGGGGAAAGGGTTTGGGGAGTTTGAGAGGTGAAGCCATCAAAGGGGTTTCTGTCCTCAAAAACAAAACATCTCTCGTCATTTTCTCAAGCTCAAGCTATTCCACAGTCCTCGCGTCGGCTGCCATTACGCTTCTTGATTGTAAACATACGAGTGAGAGAGCGAGACGACATGACAAACCGTGATGTTTGATAGGGAACTATTGATGATTGGTAATTAAATGTTTACAGGAGCTCTCCCCTCATCTCCGTGCACTTCTGAAGTGATCAATAATGACGTTTGTCTTTGTGTGATTTGAACTATATGTAGCTGAGGTTTTGGGGCTAATTCGATCTCCACAGAGTTGGAGAGTTGGAATCATTTCAAACAAAGAAGCCACTTACAAGCCTCAGCGGCAGTGCGCTGGCCATCTCCAAAGCAAACCAATTAAACAGAGACTCAGCATCTGTCAGGCAAAGAGCAAATCTGTGGATTGCTGGGTGGAGCAGAAAGACCAAAGCAAGCGTTTAGGAATCGTATCGTTGACATGAAAGGCTTCAAGAAGTCGAGTTTTCAAAGGCAACTCTGTGTCAAACGTTCCAAAACAGGCTTCAAAAATCACAAATGAGCTCCAGCGCGGATATTCGGGAGGTCAAAGGAAAGCCGTCCCGCTAAACTGGTGAAAGCCGAGAGGTTTTAAAGTGTTTAAAACGACGCCCGCATCCTCCATAGGGAGCCAGCATTGTGTGGAATTGCATTGGCAGCTGTAAAGGAGTTTTTAATTGGATGTTAATTAAGGGCAGGGGCTGATTAATACCTCTTTGAGCAGAGGAGTCAAATACGTTTCCCTGATACATTTTTGGTTTAAAACCAGACCAAAATATAGTTTTGAAACGGAGAACAGCCAAGACTCAGACTGTGTCACATTTGTTGAATGGTACTTGAGCAATTGGCAAAAAGATTCCGTGACATTAAAGGGTGTCCAAATTCATTCCTGGAGGACACACCAGTCTGGATTCCGACAAGCCAAGCGGACCTTAATTAGTGTGATTAGCAGCTTTTAATGAAGGCGCACTGTTTAATGAAATGACTTTAAGAAACGATTCATCTTCTTTACTCACTTTGTCAGGTTCACGAGGTTCTGCTGGTGTCTATCTCCTGCAGGATGCATCCTGTCGCCAACCCGTACAGAACCATTTCACTCACATTCAATCCTGAGGGACAGAGTTCAGCTGAAGCTTGTTTTTTTACTTGCAAACTCGGCACGACATGTACAAGATCTCACTGGTCCTCACTGTGTATTTGGTGTTTGAAGCGGTGTGTGTTCATGACAAAGCTTCCAGTGATGTATTTATGAAGCTGAGAAATCAGAAAGTGAAACGTGATTTTCCTCCTCGGCGACAGTGAGTAATGGAAGAGAAGCAGTCGAGTCGTCTGTCAGACTGGGGTCTCTCTCTTTCTCTGTGTGTAAATGTGTGAGTCTCGCTGCCAAGATCTTAAAAACGTTCCTAAAGACTGCTGCATTTCCACAGGCTTCAGCAGACGAGGCGAACGGCAGCCAATCAGAGTGTTTGTCTCTCTTACAGATGGCAGCTTTCTGAAGCAGATTAGCCTGGCTAGCCTTTCCATTACCAAACATGAACAAGCAAAACAACCTGGAGGACCTGGCAACATAAACCAAATGTGTGCGCGGAGATTATACTCGTGCTTAGGTTTATATCTTCTCGAGTTAACGTTCAAATCAATTGACAGATTTTAAAAACCTCCTTCAATCAGAAAGACCAGTAGTGACTTTGGAATGGTCCCAAATATGCTCTTGGTTCAAAGATGCTTGTAGATTTTATGAACAGAAAAAGTCCCATAGAAATATTTCCAGAGCATATCAGTCAGAGAGGAGGAGCTAACCAAGATGCTCTTCATCATCACCAGAGATTCTCTCTGCACCTCCACAGAACAATAAATAAAAGTTAATCTGACTATAAAAGCTTTCTGTAAGTCTGCCGTGGTTAAAAGGAATCAATCCCAGAGATTATCCAGCAGTAAAAACATGTGAAAATCTGATTTAATGAGGGGTGTGGTCGCTCGAGACACGAAAGCTAGTCCCACTTCTGCATCTCCACTTTCACTCTAGAATAAACCAAAGGGATCCTGCAGTCCACGGCTACAGAGGATTTCAGAAGTCACCTAAACAAGAAAAAAAGGAAATTAATTTATTTGTCAAAAATGAGGCGTTTTAATTCTAAATGTCTTCCTAATCTCTAAAGTCAGATGTCCCTGAGCAGCTGATGCCTTGTAAACGTTATAGCGCAGCTTGTCTGCTGAATGAGGCAAAGTTAATCAAGGAATTGGAGCGTTCATGGTGGCAACAATCTCAGTCTCTCTTCACCATAGAACTTTGAGTTGCGTGATCTGGTAATGGAGAGAGTCTTGTACAGCAGCGGTGGGAGACGACTGAACTACAGACCACCTCAAATTCCACTAAGCTAAAAGTATACATCACCAAATAGAAGAAAAGTACATCTTCAATGAGTGCCCAGGTCAGGATGTGCCTCAGTTCTTTTAAACTGAAACCTTCAAACATGATGAAAAAAACCGCAGAGGAAATGGTGATTGTTTCTGGGAAAAACTACTTTTTAAACACACATGCCACCAGAAAACGTCCAATATTGTGCATTTTCAGCTTGTTGTTTAATAATTTACACCTAGAATATTTAAAAACAGGTTCTATATTTAATCCAAGTTTCCCGTGTTCTTTAGATCAGCTCATGATGTGAGCTTAGAGAGCTGCATGGTCAAGCAGCTGCATGAAAGCCTTTCATCACCAAGTGCAATACAAAGCATTTGAAGCAAACATGTCGCAGGTGAGGGTGGTTACCTTTACTTTGTGCACGCACAATCTCCAGGGGTGTAATGTACATTTGATCAGGATCAAGTTTCTCTTCTGATTATGATTTAAAGAGACGGCTTTACCTAATCACTAACTGTGATCGTACGTTATCAATCATATTTTTTTTTATGTCCAATGGATGTATTCTTGGTCTTTATGGAAGTAAGGTGATGATGTCATCTAGTGACTTTTGGGCCAGCCAATAGCAACTTTCCTTACTGAGGACTGTCTACAACAGATCCTCTTTTGGAGCTCAGTAGCTCAGAATAGTCTAATCTCATTTCAAACCTGTATAAACTTTGGCAACTGGATTACCCAAGGTTTAAATCACCTCTAACTCTCTGATTAAGGCAATAATTGAATTGTTCCAATTTATTCTGATTGACATGTTTACGTGTAGCGTTTGATTAATCTGATCAGGTCTGTAGCTCCATTCAAATCAGATTAGTAAGCTCTGTACAAATGCATCTGTACCTTTTACCCAAAATCCCAACGATATTCAGGACTCCATGAGACATCTAACCTTCCTTTAGTTAAAGGATAACTCGCCGGTGGTAAAAGTACAAATAAGCCAGTCATATTTGAGATTTATCAGCCAATCTCCCTGAAGACTAAAGATTAACCAGAGCAGCATTGTGTCGCACTGTATTCACCTTCCTTTCTCAACGTCCCATGGGTAAACACACGCAATCATGAGCAAAGCACAACACGGTTCATGGTATCAGGCCTCGCCGTGATTAGACATAATTCAACCCTGGCGCTTGCCAACAGCACATTCTGCGGCGCTGTCAGGATGGAGGTCAGCGTGTGTAAATAGCTTCACACTTATTAATGTGTCAATGCTCTAATGCGGCCACTAACAGCCCACCGGGGACCTGTGGCCAAATCAAAAAGGGTGGCTGAAACAAGGTTCGCCGAGCCATTATTTTTACACGTCTTTACGACTCAATTTAGGCCGTGAGGAAATAAAAGGAGTCTGCGTCAAAGACAAGGGTGCCGATGATTTACTGTGTGCGACCGCAACAGCTCCCGTGGATGATGGCAAGCAAAATCTGCTAATCTGGAGCCTATCGCACCCACTTCTCATAAATTAGATGCCTTCTGGTCTTCAATTTAATTTCTGCTTCAAAGGAAACCCAAATTAAAAATCCCATTCACAGGGAACTGAACAGAAATGTATCGTCAATAAAATGCATCTTTTTTTAAAGGATACAAATTAGCATGTTAGCATCTCAACGGATAACACTGAGGATCGAAGATTGTAATTCAGAGTTAGATTAAAATGTGTGTTTTGGTATGAAAATCTGGTATTAAGCCAAGGCATTCTGGGTAATGTGGTGCTTTTTGGTTGGTTCCCGTCAATTTGGTTGTTTTAATTATTGTAACTGCCGTCGCTTTCTACGGATGGTCTACTAAGGACTACTGAGAGCTGTCTATTAAATAGATTTTTTTGTAGCATCATAATGCTAATGCTAATATTGCGGTTGAATGTTGCTGTTAGTATTTATTTTTTTTGGTGATATGCTGCAGCACTCTTAAACGACCCAAGGACCCGTAAAACAGAACGTTCCATCATATATTCTCCTGTCAGTGTTTCAAGATGAGCCAAGCATGCAGCACTCAGATCCTCCCGGCAGCAGATCTCCTCTGACTGAATCAAATAAAACAAATTTTTTTAATTCTTTTAAAGAGTTAAATGTATTATTTTTGAAGAACGTTGACTGTGCAACCTCGCGAAAGCTTCTACGTCTCAAAAGAGAAAAAAAAACTGCCGTGATTTCTCCCTTTCTAATTATCCAAACACTCTCAATTAAAATTCACATTTTAATTGCAAATTAATGAGCTGTTATCAAAAAAGTATTTTTCCCCACACAATCCAGATTCATATTCCAGATGGACGCCATGGTTGGGAATTGATTAGGGTTTTTTTTCCATCTCAGTCTAGAGCTCTAGGTGGTACTCTATAATAGCTGCCGGGTTT
This sequence comes from Danionella cerebrum, assembly GCA_007224835.1. Lineage (NCBI taxonomy): Eukaryota > Metazoa > Chordata > Actinopteri > Cypriniformes > Danionidae > Danionella > Danionella cerebrum. The sequence continues at coordinate 48,942 of SRMA01027190.1, read as the reverse complement.
TTAATTGTGCTGCATCTTTCTGAGGGGAGCATTCGAGGCTGTAATGATGGTGACTTGCTCCGCGTCTGGTTATTTTGCAGTTGTTTGGGAGCTGCTGGGGCGTTCAAACACTGGAGGAGAGCGACAGTCGCTAATTAAAATTCTGTTCAGCATGACAACGCTGTTTCATGCCTCATTTTTCACACGCAGGAGGAATACACAATCCACACCATGAACACAATAAGCAAACACAAGAGCAGTTATCGTCAAAGCAGACATGCAAATGAGAGGAGGGAATTGAAATCACAGCATGGTGCGCATGGGGGTCGCATAAACTACAGTTTTACGTGTTCACTGTACACGTTGGTTTGGTGGACCTGAAGACAAGTCTGGGCAGGTTATGTATTTAGTCATGCGTGGGATGTTTAGGTTAATTAAACATCGTCGTCAACATCTCGTTCTGCAATAATTAAATGCATTTATCCATGTTCTACTGACCAATCACAGAGCCTCCATCTCTTTACCCCAAAAAGCTATTTGGCCTAAATCTTATTAGCAAAGTTCGGGGGAAGCATGTTATATAATTAGCCTCATTCTAATTAATCAACGTTTTTAAAAGCCGCAGCACACCTCCAGCATCTACTGTCTTTAACTTTGTTCTCTGGGGCTCCTGTTCTGATATCGTGCCTTGAAAACGTAGAGACAATCGCCAAATTCATTATAAATGAAGCAAAAATCAAGTATCAACCGGTGACTTATCTCCAGAGGTAAAAATAAAACCCAGTTAAAATCCAGATTTAGTGAAGCGCATACATGTACAATCACATAAAAGAAAGAAACTAAGACACACTAAGCACATGCTGCAGGCTGAGAACTAGGTTTCGTTTTTGAGTGTCGGCTCACTGATGGAAATCGTACCTCTGTCCGGGTCGGCGTGGCCAGAGTGGGATTTGTATTAGAGGACAGTGGCGAGCATCAATCACAAGCATCCGCCCACACGCGCGTGGCATGGGCTGGTAGTATGGCTGAAGCCAGATGTTCATGGCTCTCTGGGGAGCACTGGGGCTTATTCTCAGTCAGTTATCAGCTCTTCTCTGTGGCTGATCAGAGTTTAACCCGAGCTCGTACGCTTGCACTCTTTCATCAGAGGCATCCTCGGTTTCCCAGCAGCGCTCACGAACACAACTGCACTCCTCCAGTCCCTGCCTGGGATTGTGTTACCCTCTGATATTCCAGCACTCCCCATAAAATATGCATGAGCCCTGGAGATGAAATTAATTTTGGGAATGTTCACTTTTGAACGCTACAACATGCCTCCATCTGCTTTTATTTTAACCCTGTGATTTCGGTTAGGAAGGAGGTACTTGATTAAAGCAGCGCAGTTTGGCTGGAGATCAATGCAATGCTGAAAATTAGTCCAGAAAGTGATCAATATCTGGGGTGATCGGGATGAAAACAGCGTTCTTCGCTTCAAAGGATTTCGGATTGGTGTGGGATGGAATACAGGAATAGTAGAAATTGCACGTTTCGCCATTTTTGCTTTAAATATTTATGTTTGAAGAAACGTGTTCCTTTTACCATGTCTTTGTTCTACTTAGAAAAATTCCATGGCGAAATGCATTGAGTTGCTGCCGTGTGATGGTGTACCTAATAAAGCGGCCGGTGAGTTATATCAAATGTACAGACAATACATGCAGAGCTTGGGGCTCCACCATGGATTTTGGTCATTCCCACCACTGATCGTAATCCTTCTGATATCACTGAGTGCTCCAGCTGCGAAGCTTCCAGTAAGTCCCACTTTCACAGGGGTCCAGTTCCAGCATTAAGCAAACACACTCTCACACGTTCCCTCTAACTACATCTGCATAATTACATTCTGCAGCAGGCAAGTCTCTGTGGAGCCATACTGTTTGGAGACCAGTCAAATCCCCTCTCAGGCAGATAACCCAAGGCTAAAGATTCCAGAGCACTGCTTTTTTTTTTTTTTTTTACCTTTTCCCTGCAGAGATTTAATTGGAATCTGGCTGAGCATCTTTTTATCAACGGTGAGCCGAACTGTTTCCCTGATTGGGCCGGGTCAATAGCAGTTTGGGCTGGAGCAGCAGGTCGTCCATGGCCGACCCCTCGCCTCTTATCACGTAAAGTGGTTTTTGATTAGTGTTAATGGGGATGGCTAATGGCCTTTGGCTGTTACATGGATGGTCATGCCTCAAGTCAAGGCGCACGGTGGGAGTTGTTTGTTGTTGCGAATGCACATGCATAATTAGTTTCCTCAAGGGCACATAAGCCGTGCCTCGTTCGTTATACTGGGTCTGTGTGGAGAATGTTCTGAATGCATTTTCAGGGAATGTTTTACTACTTCAGAATCAGGTTTGCATTTATACATGTGTGTCTTCTGTCCGTCCCCAGAAGAGTGCGCAAATTTGGCTGATGTAAACTGAAAAATCAACTGAAACTCACACAGTGTTTGCCGGCTATAGAACTCTGGAAGTTGGCTGCATTGGTTGGCGATTTGTGGATTGGTTTCCAGTGATAAGGGGGGATATTGGGTGAATTGGATGATGGTGGGAAACCCCTGACAGCTGCTTTCATCCCTGATTTTATTAGTTTGATTCAATTGAACTAGCGTTCGCTTTTCCTTCTTGGTTCGGTTCGCTCGTGCAGGTGAGAAGGCAGCAACCGAAGTCTAGATTAGACCAAAAGCAGACTAAAAAACTGGCCCAAGGCCTGTTCGAGGAAGTGGTCTCGGTCCGGATTGGTTTGATCCGGACTAAACGCTCTTGAAGACGACAACAATGCATTCATCGTGCTATAACATACGATGAATTTAACATGGACGGAGTGAATCCTTTACAGACTGACATAGTGTGAGTGTAGACCAGCAGCAGATCAGGTGTTTGTAGCTGATGTTGGAGCTAAACTGTGAAGGTCCTCCAGGAACCAGTGGAAACCCTTTAAATGCACACACTGCTCACTTCTGCAGCATTAGAAGCTAAATCACTGAAAGTTGCTGAATATGATTCACTTCACCTTAAGAAACATGTTGCGGTTTAGTTTTATTTTTGCACTATGTGTGTTCGGGATAAAGTAACATCGAAGAGAGAATCATGAAATCCACTGTGTTTTGAGGATTCATTAAATACTTTTGTTCATGCAAAATCCTCACCAAGCAAGTGCTCTCGTGCCGTTTACACGAAGCTCGATCCTTGCATTCTAATGAAAGCTTAATATTATTCTTATGAACTGCCTGTGACTTCATACATTTGCCAGCACTCTGTCAAATTAATGTCAGTTCCATTAATGGTGCTGTCCATTGCCTCGCTCTCTCCCTTTCGCCGCTCTGAGTTTCTTAGTCGCAGTGGGCAAGCGGAGATAAAAGACAGAGAGGAAAGAATTAACGCCAAGGGTCATTTATCAAAAACGGAGCCCAAAAACTCCAGATGAAAATCTGTTCAGGGAATGTCACTGAGATATTAGCTTTAATAAATCAAATCACGGATCTTCACTACAATTCGAAGCCAACACTGGTTCAAGGGCTTACATGTCTTCGGGTTTATAATCTACAGGAAATGGTCAGCATACAATGGAAGCATGGAAGTTTTGCAAAATGAGGTTCAATCTTTAGTTTTCTTTAGTTTTCCATGAGCAGTGGACTTCATTTCCCAGCGAGCCTCACAAAGATTTTTATTTTATTTTTTTGCAGAATCACTCACTAACTCGACACAATCAACATCTGTTTTCACTCAAGCGATCAGTTCATCAGAGTTTGACTGTACCGAGCAGGGGAAAGTGCCAATGAGGGAGGAGTCAAATCATAAACAGGAAGTGGTGCATAAAAAAAATAAGAAAGGTTTTCTGTGGAAAAACCAACGTAGCATCAGAGTGTACAACCAAAAGTTCGAACAGATTAAAGTGATTCGATTTCCGGGTGGATGGATGGACTCCAAATTCCTAACTGGTTGAGCTCCAGTTCATCAGAAAGACTTCCCATGCAGCAAGAACAGTGAAGTTGTTCAGAGTCCCGGTGAAGAGCATTCATCAAAACTAGCGTCATCTTCCAGACAATCACATCTGCTGTTCTGAAACATTGCTTTCTAAAACGAAACATCGATCAGCTCCATGAATACTGCAGCGTTCACAAAGAGCTCATCCCTCACGGGGCAGATAGTGAACTGCTTTGCTTAGAGTCTCACATTTTATTTGAGGCTGGATGGTAGCTTGCAAAACCAGACATCAATCTCAAGTGCTTTAGCAGCCCTTTGCATTTCTGCCACTTTAACCATTTACTGTTCTTTTTAGGGAAGAAAGCGTGGTTTGGGCGATCCATGATTTGATATATCTTTGCTCTTATCTCAGGATTTAAACGCTTGGATGACAGTGGTGGGCACGGACGGATGGGTTGACATGTAATAAATGAATTTAAAATATTCAGTTGTGCTCTTTGCCACCATGCTTAACATAGACCAATAGAAGACCTGACGGTACCCGAGGGTCAGGGCTCTGACTAACCTGAATTTATGATTTTTTTGCTAAAAGGATGGATGCTGGAAAATTGGCAGCAGAGACAATTCTTGTGTTGCATTACAGTCACCACAAATATTACAGGAGACCTAGTGGAGCCCGCATGGATCCCAGATTCACCCAGAAATCTGTCTGATCTAAATCATGGTCTGGGTCTAAAAAATCTTAGCTTAATCTTATAGTCTCAACACCAAAAGAGGCCAATTTCCCCAGCCGGATGGTGCTACATCGCAGACTCTAAATCAAAGTTCCTCAAGCCGAAGAGGATCAAGATGCTCCAGGATTGGCTGACATCATTGAGCATGTCTGGGGTAGGATGAAAGAAGAAGCATGGAAGATGAGAATATTGATGAACTCTGGGGGCTGTTTTCTATTTTATTTCATCCATACATTTCAAGACTTGAAAATCATACGCGGTGAAAGTTGAATGACAGGCTGCAAGGTCAATCTTGGGTCAATTTTGTTTGGCCACAGAGAGGTCCATATATACCTTGTTAACTAATGGTGCTGTTTTCACAGTACGTTACAATAACACGCATTCCTTTCAGTGCAGGGGTGAATCTGACTAATTAAAGTTTCATGTACTTTACATCGTTCCTCATTTTCACCACCACAGTGCATAACTCTGAAAGGCTTTGTCTCTTTCTTCTCTTTTTAAAGAGCGAGTGCTGAAGAGAAGATCTGCAATAAGGCTCTTGATATCATCTCCAATAACAGATGAGGAAGCACTGAAGCGTACATCCTTTAATCAATGAACCAGCCAGCATTGGATACTGTACAGCAGAGTACAGTAAAGTCCTGCAGAGACGGGTTCAATCCACCAAGAAAGCATAAAAATCCCTCATTCATCACCCACTTTTTATTGAGCTGCAAAAGCTGGAACATTACGCCGCTTTTATTTCTTCATGGATTTATTCATTCATAAATATTCATCCTCCACATGTCACACACAGACATGATTTATCTGAAAGAGAAATATTGCTTTTCTAATATTACACGCTGAGATTTATAGTCTCTCATTACCATTGTTATCGCAGTAGCTTTCAAGTCATCTATTTTTACCACTATGGGCATTTGCTATTTACTGCGAAGGAATATCTTTCAGGAATCATACATCTTTCTAGAGAAATCCATACAAGTCTGAAATCAAAGGCAGAAATCTGCAGCACAAAGTATTCTGCGAGCCCACACTGACTGAATTAAGCAGCTCTTTAATGGCAATGGTCTATTTTCCAGGGCATTCGAATGATACAAGTCTGCGGTTTAATTGGAACTCTGCGTTTAAGTCCGCTGATGAATTAAACCAAGTTAAAAACAGCCAAGTTCTTGAGACTGGGCCCCGACTCTCTCACAGTCAACCCAGACTTAATCAGAATGAGATCTGCCTCTGATTTAGGATGGAGGGAAATAACAAGGGAGAAATGAAATGGTAATTACTATTGATTACCTATGTGCATATGACCCCGCAGGCCTTGCTTTGCATACTTAACTCAACTTAAATAATTGGATTTGCTAATTTTTGTATGAGTAAGCAAGAGTATGTGTGGATGGGTTGGTGAAATGGAGAAATGTTTAGTTAAAGAAAGCGAAAGCGACTTAGGAAAAGATTTAACCTGACATTTGTGATGCATTACTGCTTGGCTTCTGCACATGCACTGATGTACAAGATTTACACCATATAAGAAATCTTCAAAAAAGTTGATATTAAAAGATTAGAGAAACAGTTGTAATCTTTCAGGCAGACGTGGTTAATTCACAAGCGCGATACAATGCTGCCCTCTAGAGGAATATCAGCGAATCACACGTTTATAAACTTTTTAATGAAATGTAGTATCGACAGGTCCCAATTCTGCTGCCTCGTAAACACACGTTTTGTTGAGGGAAAAAGAGTTTTGTGTAAGCGGTTGCAACAGAAAGTAGGAATGTTGGTTGCCTAGTAACGTCCTTGTCAATCATCTGGTCAGATTTTCGCCCCCCCCCCCACTTTTTATTTCCTGTGGCCTTTTTAATGATATATTATTGTTTCCAGCTCATTCACGCTGATAAATATGGTAGGGAATGTAAAAAACGACATTTTTTGTTTAAATTTCACAAACAGAAAACGTCACCCCAATTATTTCTATATAATATCAAAAATTCATTTACATTGACACATTTAACACTCAGTTATATCTCTGCCGATAACCAAATCAAACCTTTTACCTTCACGCGTCACAATCTGCGAAGTGAACGGTCTGCCCGTGCGGTACAACTTCCGGTTTAACTCACTTCCGTTCACAGGTGTGACGATTCTACGGCTTAAATGTAAAATGTCTTTTACAATATGGTGTTAAAACACAAGTTGTAAAAAGTGGTTGACCAAATGATCCCTTTGAGTTTCAACAAACGGATATCAACATAAATATTAAACTTTTACCACCCTATATAAATATTGCCATTGTGTCTGTGATGCCACCCAAGTGTTTCTAATAAAACGCTAATGGGATGAAATTGGTTGTAGATACAGGTCAGTGTCAGCTCGGATAGGAACCTGTGGACATTTGTAAGTAAATGGAGAGAGGGTAACTCGTGTTAACATTTATATTCAAACAGCAGAGTTGTGTTTCACACATCGTGACAGTGGTTTATTGGTCAGGCAAATGTTAACACTTCATGAAGCAGCACATTAAACATCAAAAGGTGCTCTAGCATCGTGAACTTCACTGCACACGGTGACTGTTGTCAGAAAGAAGACTTCTGACTTCAACATTCTGAAGATGAGAGTTGAGAGAGCTACGACACTATTGCAGTGCAACAGGAGCGTCAGGACGCATCACAAACAAACCAAACACCCAAATTATTCTGTCGTTATACATTTTCCCTCACTATGCCATCATAAAACCTACATAAGTTGTAACTCCTCAGTTGGCTGCCAATGCCATGATTTCATGTGACTCCAGTGGTTTAAACTCTTGGTTTAAACCAATAATGCATAAACTACAATCTGTTAAAAATCCTAATTCTGAGATTAACGTAAGATTTAGGGTATTAAATAGAATTATATTAACAAATTCAATAAATAGAGGTTTTGAAGTCTCAAACTTGGGATTAAAGTAATATTTGAAAAATAGTTATGGGGTGAGGGGGTCTGAGGTTTAAAATGTAAAAATCTGAAATTTAAAATTCTCAAGTCGGATTTCTGAGATTAAAGTAGAAAACCAAATTGAAAATGTTTCTGATCTAAAATATAATTTGAGATTCTGAGAGTAAAAATATTAAAATAAAAAATATATATATATTACACAGACATTAATTGTAGAAAATCTGAGATTTAAAATAGTAACTCTGAAGAAAAATCATAATACTAAGATGTAAATAGATTTAAAAGATTAAAGCTAAAAAAACTAAGATTAAAGCAGAAACATTTGAGATTTAAGTCAGAAGTCACGTTTCCTTACGTTGGCCCTAATCCTGCCATATCAGTATATATTTCTAAGCACGTCTGCTCACACAGAATCATCTCCAGAGCTCGGTTTTATCTTGGTTGAGCCACTGGAGTCACATGGATTGATTCGATGGTTTCTGGAGCCAAAACAAAACTGTGTTGCAGAGGAGCAAACACCTCATGATTTTAACAGAATCTCCTTTGGGTGAAGTCTCACTTTAACACGGATTTCTGTAAATCAAAGAAAAGGTAATAGAAAGTGAACGGAACAGAAAATAAATAAGAGCAGGAGAGCGGAGAAGTGTCGGCGGCGGTTGACAGGACAGAAGGCTTCATCTGAAGCTAGCTGCTGCGGTTAAATGGCCTCGGACTCTTTGGGTCGGGGTATGACCACGTGCTCCAGCTGACCCGAGTCAGACACGTCATAGCTGGTCTTGTACTTGGCCAGGATCTTCATGAGCGGACGCAGCTTCAGCCACCACTGCTCCTTCGGGATTCTGTGACTGCGGAGGACGAGGGGAGTCAATACATTTGGTTCGCGTTAACTTTTCTAGATGCTTCATCATGCTTTTCAGAGCTGTCGTGTCACAGATCTTTACATTCTGCACAACTGTCTGGGGCAACATTCAGTCACTGCTTGATTTCACTGTGTAAACTTTCTCGAGAGAAATGACAAGAGCGCTAGCTCGAGATTATCATCAAAAATGGCTTCAATGATGGAAAAAAAACCTGGAGAAATTGCAGAAAAGTTTTGAAATTGATCAACTTTTTTCCCCCATAATAATATGCTAACAATAAAAACAAATATTTCCTCTGTGCCTAAGCATTCTATACAATGCTGTGATGTCACTTCCCCTCAGCGAATCAAATATAGGTTGATTTCTACACCTGAACTAAACGAACAGCAGTGTGTGTGTTTACATACACAAAGTCCGTCTCGTCTTTTAGCTGAGGCACAGGCTGGAAGACCATGGCCCGCCGCCGCATCCCCAGCAGACACGCCGAATCCTCGCTGTTTGCAAACACTCGTCCTGCACAACACAATCAAACAAAAAGATCACATGATCACCAGCCGGCGCTTAAATTCTAAATAAAATCATCATCGCAGTCAGCAAACGCATGTAGCCCATGTTCGGCATCCGTCTGGATCACATATGGTATGGGGTGAGTGAGAGTGGGTCTATAACTATTTTGTTTTTAGCCTCCATGGGGAGTTAAACTGAGCCTTATCCAGATGCAGTACAGAGAAACTGGTGGGCGGAGTCTAAACAATCAAGAGAGTTTGTGGAAAACAAACAGAAATTCTCCAAAATGGTTCAGTCCTATCAGATACAGTTTGTTAAGTGAGATGTAACACTTTGAAGTGAGAGAAAAGCAGATTATGAATATTAATACTGATATTAGTGCGCCTGCTAGTGGATGCTGCTCTGAGGGGGTCATTGCAAAGCAGGCTACATACAAATATTACTAACCTTCATCTTTATTCATCCACAGCGATGGGCAAAAGAGTAAAAAAAACACACACACAAAGCAGCTGTAAATGTGTATTTACATATATTTTATACTATTACACTTTTGCAACAGGAAAAGGTCAAAACGAAGAGCCAAAAAGCACCAGAGCTCCCCATACCTCGTCTGTAGTTCTCGTTGAGTTTCCTGGTGATCCACTGCATGGCCTTTGCTGCGATTTTGGTCCCAAAGTTGCGATCAAATGGAGAGGGAGCACCACCCTGGGGAAATAGATTAGCTGCTATTTTAACATTTGTTTAAGATATAAAAGCATTTATGAATTCACATAATACAGCACTAATCGATCCCAGTTGGGCTCACAAGAGAACCGTGCGAACGGTGACGTCACTTCCACGCTAAAAAGGGTAAGGGCTGGATTTAGGGAGTAAAGCCAATGAGATGACATGTGGGCGTGGCTTAACTCATGAAGATTGCAGAGACGGGCCATGGAGGACTAGAGAGCGACGGAGCATGTAAACGATGGAGGGAACCGGTTCACACAATTCTCTTTTGAATGAAGCTGATCACCTGGACTCAAGCGTTGTACCAGATAACGGAAAACACTATGTTCAAAATGTAGACTACTGCCATCTGTAGGTGTGTAAAGGTATATCTCCTAATGCACACGCATGGTTCAGGATTCCATGGGGCCAGACATGACCCTAAATAAAATTACTATACATTTCAACTCTGTCTGGCGTCCGACTCTTCTTTATGTAGATTTCACACAATCACTGAAATGCCTTTTGGATTGGCGAGAGGTACCTGCTGCATGTGACCCAGAACGTTCTTCCTGCAGTCGAAGACGCCTCTGCCTTCCTCAGAGTAGAGCTGGTAGATGAAGTCTGTGGTGTAGTTCTCATTGCTGTTCTCATTCCTGCAGAGAGGAGTTTAAAGTAAATGATTTAAAGCATACTCAGGATTGATTTATTTGAAGATCAATAGAAAAAGACACTAGCTGTGATAAGCTAATGCTGCAATACATGGACCAGTAAATGGAAGGAAGGGCACCTCAGAACCAGTCCTCTCTGGATGCTGGTCTTCATTTTCTGGGTCAAGTGCTCCACGTTGGCCTGAAGCAGAGAAAGCAGTGCTTTTCTTTCACCAACAGATGGCGCTCAAGCTTTAAAATGCATTGAAAACATCACCAACAGCCCGGTTTCATAACAGAATAATATTATTAAAAGTCCATTTATTTGTTTTAAAATCTTTGTGTGGAGACCTAGTAATATATGTATCTTTTGAGAAACACATTTTAATTTAGTTATTTTGCTGGGTTTTTGTTTACTTTTGTGAGCGAATGAATGCCTTTGAATGAGCACAAACAACAATTTTTGTTCAATGTTTTAAAATGAACTCTATTGTTTAAAACATGTGTAGGTGAATATATAAATGTAATTTTGATCAATGCAAATAAGAAAACAAGAAATAATCTCCTTTATTGGTACATTAAAGACTAGCTAAAATTGAACTATATATATATATATCTTTGTTCACTGTATACATTCAACGTGATTATAATTTTTTTAAAGTTGTACAACTGTGTTATTAACTTACTTGTGGCTTAGTTACACTCCAGGGGGCGATAAAAGCACCTTTGAAAAGTTTCCTTAAAATGGGGAGATAGTGTTTTTGGCCAGCACGATTAGCTCAGGAGGGGATATAAAAACATTGAAATGATCTACGGTTTGACGACACATTCGCTCCACAGACACTGCAGAAATTCTGAAGCACTTCTCACTGATTTAGAACATCTGAGCCATTTACAAAGTCATTAAAATATTAGAAAAACTCAGATTTGGATCACTTCAGCTTTGAGAACCAGTGTCGTAGAGATGAATGGGTCATTCCATTAGGTTCCTCTAGCGTAGCATCAAGCCTGTTATTCTGGTGAATCAATGAGGTCACCCCCGAAGCAGCCGTGATTTTAACATAATGCAATTTATTTAAAAACAGTTGATTATCCGAGATGTTCTGACCTGCAGGTCTCGAATGTCAAAGGGCTCCTCAAAGATGTACGCTGCATCAGCACCAGCTGCTAGACCCCCAACGGTTGCCAGATACCCGCAGTATCCTCCCATGGTCTCGATGATGAAGACGCGGCGTTTGGTGCCGCTGGCCGACTGCTTGATCCGGTCACACGTCTAACACAAACACAAACAGAGTCAGAAGCGTTCCACAGGAAGGTTTACAACATGCTGAACCTCAGGCATGCCGTGCAACTTCTAATCGTAATTTCATCAACAAATATTAAGAATATATTTCCATCTGGAGGCTGGTAATATTTACAGAACTCCAGTATAATGTTTGCATTCCTTGCTGACTGTGAATGTCATCCCGAGAGAAATACGGATGGAATTAAAACCATTCCATCTGGGCTTTTAGCAACTTGAGAGCTTTCTCTTCGTAGATTTAAAACGCCCTCTCCATGATTTCAACAAATACTGCAAAATGACTTCGAGTCGTTCTTAGGAAACCGTAGCCAGTGCTGTCAGAATCGTTGATGCGTTGTCCCTAAATCAGTTCTACTTTTAAAATATTTACGTAGCATTTACTCTCTATCTGTCTGTCATATTTGTTCTGCGCATGTTTTACAGCTTTAAATATTTAAATGTTTTACAGCACAGTGACGGTTCTATGGTTGGTCCTTGGAACTCTTTACAAAGAAACTAAGAGTTGAAAAAAAAAACCCTTAAGTGCCGAGATCTGCATCAAATATGTTCAAACATATACAACAACTGTAAATGTCTGGCATCTGCATCTGCTTTTTTTTTGACATTTAGAGTTTTTGTTTTTTAACGCGTTTTGATTCTTTTGATTAAATGTTTCCTTTGAAGCATTTCCGACCACTTTGGTTCAGCTCTGATGTTTCCTAAGAAAGAGCTCTTTGTAGACGGGTGGAAGGTTTCTTTCCTTACCTCCACGATGGCATTGAGGGCCGTGTCTGCCCCGATACTGAGGTCAGTGCCCGGCACATTGTTACTAATGGTTGCAGGCAGCATACACAGCGGGATGCAAAACTCCTCGTATTTGGCACGAGCCTCATTGAGCTGCAGCAGACACTCTAGCGCCTTCAGAAATTCAGCACAACAGCAGGAAAAGCACAAGGGACACGTTAGACCAGCAGGGGCACACCACGAGTTCTGGAGCAGACCCTGCTGATCCCTCACCCACCGTCTGATGGGCACCATGGCTTCAGAGTGGGAACAGAATGAAGGGGATTGAAGCGACTCATTGGGAGACACTGGAGAAGGATGAAAGGAACTGTGCAGTTCAGTGACCCACATTTTAGACGTACGAGGTTGTGGTTTTATAGAGCTGTTTGAAACCGGTGGTTTGCACATGACGTGACTGATTCAACCGTTTCAAAGGAGAGATGCGGGATCCCTGCATGGCTGATTGTTCAGAATCCACGAGCCCATGCTGCACGCGCGAACAGCATTCGCATAAAACAACACCGAGTCCTCAAATTGAGTTATTCATCAGAACCGAGTCAATGCAAACCACCTAGAAGAATGGGTATCAGCACCTAAAACATCAATATTTTATTCACTCTCATGCCCTTGTAGACGTAGAAAGATTAGGCCCATTACATACTCGCCGGTCACTTTATTAGGTACACCTAAATAATAACGGGATGGACCCCCTGCAGAACTGAACTTCAGAACTCCTTTGATTTGTAAAAAGTTGTGCATGGAGTGAATAAAAGTAACTCGTGAATATTTTCGCACGAATCCTCGGTTTAGAAGAACTCTGTGTCAGCGATCTGGGGTCAGTGATCTGATATGATGTGATGCTCAGGCACAGAACAGCCACAGCCACACAGAAGCACAGCATGCGCCATCTTCTCCACTTACCTGTAAGCTCAGCCTGTGTTTACCAGCCGATGTGTTCCGAGGAAACCGTAAATCTCGCATTCTATCCCAATATCAGGTAATAAGTGGTCTTTGCACTCAACCCTAAATCTTTATGCTGTTTTCAATATTTTGTATTTTTGAACGGCCTTTGGAAGCCACATATAAACACATAACTTGCTTTATTAATATCGGTGTAACTCAATTTCCTTGGTGAGAAAAATCTTTTGTTTGCTTGTAGCATGAGCTATTCCCTCTACTCCATAAGCTTTTTCATCAGATACGGATTAAATGGCAGCAGTGCAAAGGTTGGGTATCTGCACCGAGCTTGTCCTGGTAATCCTAGGAACCATCTTTAGGAGCCAAATTCTGCGTAATAGATTCATCTCAGTGTTTGTGACTTTTGTTCTTTGGAGGGAAAAAGAGCTCGAGAATGTCGTCACAAAAATCATTGTCCACTGGTTTAATACGGCACCTGGCTCCAACGATAATTAAACTAAACTTCTTTTGGTTTCTCTGTTAGCGAAGGCTCCTTTAAATAATTCCAGCTAGACCTTTCAGCGGCCACTGGCTGGTAAACACAAGGCAGAGACTCAAGGATGGGTTTATAAAGTGAAATCTTACAGAAGTGATGGCGTTCAGAGCCGTGTCTGCGCCAATGCTGAGGTCTGAGCCGGGAACATTGTTGGAGACGGTGGCCGGCACCATGACCATTGGCACACACAACTCCTCATAAGTGCCACGTGCTTCTAACAACTCTGAGATCCCAAGGTAGGCCTGCAGGCACGGTAAAGCCAGGGGTTTAGAGAAACGGTCACCAGTTCTGATGCTCTCGATGGTGAAAGTGAGATGTCATATTATCAGCCAAACCGTGTGCTAGCAACAATCAAAATCATGTGTGTTTTCCCACTTAGAAACAATGGGGAGTCGAGTCATTTGATGAGTATGATTACAAAAGTCTTCGATTATGTACCAAGCAGCAAAAGGGGAGGGTGGGTGGAGCCACATCTCAAGAGATTTTGAGAAGGAACCTTCTCCACAAGTAAGAAACACAGCTGGCCCCAAGCACAGCAAGGTTAGGTGCAAGAGGGGCTGAGCCGGTCTCTGTATTTAATAGTTTAATGCAGCATACATACATTTCCCTAATCTCTATTTAAAATGTCACTTTTCTGAACTTTTTATTCAGGAAATGACAGATGAATTCTTTATAAGTGGGGAAACACAAAAAAGTACCTCTGATGTCTGGTTTAGGCTGACAAAGGGACATTATCCTAGCGTAACTCTTACGAAATGATGAAAAGGATAAAGGAGAGACTAGGAGAGAAGGAACCAGGTGGAAAGCCATGGCCATCACGACGGGGGCATGAGACAGAAGATCCACTCCGAACACACACGTCAAATAGAAACACTTGCATTCATTCACATCCCGATGATTGAAAGGTAGATGAGCTTGAACCTGGCAGCATGAAATGACTTTGGAAAAGGGTTTTTGTCCGTTCAGCTGAAAGAGCAAATGATGCTGCGCAGAATGCTCTCCCCTTGCTTTAAATTCATTTAAAAGTGCCCCGATTATGGCTTTTTCGAAACGTAGCGGCTTGTAAGATGACTCTAAATGAATCAAAACGTCTCTAAACACACGAGTCGACTCTGAGTTAAATGGATGTTTTGCTGGTCTGTGACGTCGAAACAAACACCCTGGAAAAAAAAATCCCCAGAAGATTCCGGTTGCATCATCTTAAGACGCTGTACTGAGAGGAAACGTCTCAGACTTTTTGATGTGCATTTATGATTAACCCGAACGCTCTGAGATGAAGTATTCTACATGCCGGCGCTCCGTTTCCTCGCATCCTGCTCACCTTAATCCAATCACAGCAAAGAGGGCCACGCTTCTTTCAGTAATGCAAGCAAGACAATGATTGGATCTTTTGACGAGAGTTTCAGTTGTAGGGCATGACTAAAACCACTAAACGAGCTTCTGGAATCCATAACAGGGGCACTTTATTGTTCCTTATGAAAGGTACTGGAGCACAGGTGATGCCTGAAGGAAAATATGATGGAGAAGGACGTGTTGAACTGGTTGCATGGATTGATACTGCACAGAATCGAGGCGATGGGAGATTAATAAAGAACGTCATCTTAAAAAGTGGAACCTTGAAAAACAAGTCTTTGGTTTATTTGATGTTTTTTCAGAAACTTCATGTTTTTTCTTGTTCCCACTCTTGAGGATCTCTTCTTCTCCTGTACCCCAGCATCCATCGTTCTTTACTCTGCTCTTCTTCTGTAGCTTTAACCAAGTCCTAATTTTGTCCCAAAACGTGTCAATGCAGGGGGATAATAACAAAGCTCCTTGATTAAATTTGACTTGTAAACCAAGGTTCCACTCTACACTACATTAGTGATTCCTGCACGATTTAAAAAGAAAAATTAAATATTATTGTGAATAACGCAACACTAGATTGGTTTGAGAACATAAAATACAATAAAACACGGTCAAGGCACCACCGTAAAACCATACCTCAAATCCTCCGATCACTAGCAGAGCGTTTATGTTATATTTCCGCATCTGTTCTGCAATTTTGTCGATGTGCTTCGCAGGAAGTGTTCTGAAAACAACAGAAGCGGAAAATAAGCTCAAGCACACACAAATATCTCCTACAACAACATAAGCATTTAGAATATGGAACAGTACCGTTTAGTGCCCAGCAGGGATCCACCCTGGCCCGTCCATCCACCCACATCTGCCCATTTGATCTCCCGGATCTGAGGAGGAAGCACAGAGTCAGAGAACAATACAACGGATTAGTGGAGCTCCGGTGATTTTGAAGGGTTCCTCAGCTGCTTGTTTACAAACTTTAGGAGCAATGGTAAAACCTACTATCCTAAGGAGTAGGTAGGCCGTTACAACTTTATTCTATACACTTGTCTAATCAGCCAATCACACGGCAGCAACTGAATACATTTAGGCCTGTAGACTTGATGAAGTTCAAACCGAGCACCGGAATGGGGAAGAAATGGGATTTTAGGGATTTTGAACATGGCATGGTGGTTGCTTTCTGTTTCTCTACTGGGATTTTCATGCACACCCATCTCTAGGGGTTTACAGGGAATGGTCAGATAAAGAGAAAATCTCCAGAGAGCAGCAGGTCTGTGGGAGCAAATGCCGTGTTGAGGAGAATGGTCGTACTGGTTCGAGCTGATGGAAAGGCAGCAGTAACTGAAATAACCGCTCTACAGGTCTGCGCAAGAGCATCTCTGAATGCACAACACGATAGATTCACTGGACTCAAATGTTCTCCACAGTCACCAGATCTCCATCCAGTAGAGCATCATCTTTGTGGTGGAACGGGAGATTCTCATCGTGGATGTGCACATCTTTCCAGCTTGTTGTTGAATCTATGCCATGAAGAATTAAGGCAGTCCTAAAGGAACTAGCAAGGTGTACCTAATAAAGTAGCCGTGTCTGGACTGTGTATTGAAAGACACAGTTTTGTGTCAGGAAAAAAACCCTGCATTAAAGGGAAAACCACAGTGATTGGCTGAGAGCTCGACTGGGTAATCCTCCATTCATTAGTTTAGCAGGATAATTAGTAAATCATCTTCACCAGAGCTCAGCCGGTGTAATGTAATTAAATGCTTAGTGTTTATCTCAACTCTGTCCAGCACCAGGCGCTTTACTAGAAGCCACCGCCCCCTATCAGCGCAGTGAGGAACTTCACTCAGATGTAGGTTTGTGATAATCTTTTTGAATTCTGAGACACAGTAAACAAAAGCAGGCTGGAGATTACCAAGCAGCGCAGACTCGAGTTAAATGTGTTAGCAAAGCATCAAGTAATTCTCGTTAAAAATGCAATCACAGAAATATTAGTTAACCATTTGTGACCTGAACCAATTCCACCTGAGCCTAGTTCTACATTTCTACATACCTGCAGAATTTTCATTTACCATACATCCCATATTTCAAGGACATACATGGAGTTTTGTAAATGCTAACTAAAGAAAGTGCAATAAAACACACACCATGAAAAATACCAGGGAAGAACCTTTACCTGTCCCTTATAGAATCCTTCAAAGCCATCATTGACAGCAAACATTTTGTGTCCTTCAGAGATGCCGACCCTGACGGCAGAGCGGACGGCTGCGTTCATCCCCGCCGCCGGAGCGCCAACGTTCAACACCGCCACGTTGAAGTTACTCTGAGGGGAGATGAACAACTCTTAATTCTCTGATAAACTAGTCGATAAAACGATAGGAGATCGTTGAGGCTTCGGCAGCATTATAAACTCTTAATGTTAAATTCCAAATTTGTGACTTATATTTGCTCTTATATTCATAATTAAAACATTTATGAATATAAGAGTTTTGAAAACACATTGTTTTCTTGGAATAAATGTCTTTCTTTCAGTTTTTGGCCCTGCCTTCTGAAAGAGAAATCAGTAAAGTTTATATTTTCATTTAAATTAGGCTTTTTTGAGTCTTGTCTTGTGGAAAGTGTCAACTTTTGCTCACAATATTTATGATTTAAATAACAGAGTGAGGCTCGAGTTTAAAAAAGGTTGAGATCCACCCGCACCATCATCTTTTGTGTGGAATTGACCCTGCACACATTCGTTTGACAGCAGCTGACCCCTGCCCCGTGTTTACCCATCAACGCTTGGTCACACACATGGGTCAGCAATGTTTCACAACAGAGGGAGGGGAACCACTCATAAGAGTTCTTCTGAATATCTAGTGGTACAGTCCTGGAAAATTCATTACGTGTTATTGCACTTATTGTGCTGAGGAAGATTGAACTTTGGTGGAATCTCTCAAGAATCTCTGGTGGAAAACGTTCCTCAAATTTAAGCTTTCAGGATCCCTTATTATTAATATTAATTCTCATTATATTGGTCAGAAATTAACCCTGTCGTGACGTGAACAAACAAACATAAAAAAAAACAAAGGAGTGACAGGGGAGTGCAGTAAGGAGCGTGGTTTATTAACTCTTTCAGACCTGAATTATTTTCTAAATATCTGAAAAATCTTGAACGTGAAGCTTGAAAGTAGTTAAACAAAATTATCAAAATATCTAAAATAATACCTATTATATGAGTGGGGTTAGGTATGCATCTGGAATTGTGACAAAATTTTAATTAGTTTATTTGTAATAGATTGTTTTTTATTCACTGAGCCAGGCATTAAATGTGTTTTTATCTGCTGTGTCTATGGAGTCCCCCAGGGCTCTATTTTAGGTCCACTCCTTTTTAACATTTAAAGGAAGCCCAGATGTGAAATCATGAGGCATCATAACATCTCCATCTTTACAGGCAGTTGTTTAGGTAATTAATTGCTGCTTTATAAAGTCACTCGTTAAATGGATAGATGTCATGAATGTCGGTTAAATGTCAACATTTTCTCTGTTTTCAAGACTCACGTGTGGAAGCTCAGACTCGGGTTTACGGTGAGCCAGCAGCTTGTACGTCCTCAGGTTGTTCTCAAAGCTCCTGTGTCGACATACAATCACCAGAGTGTCATTGTGATGATGAACGAGAAAGATCTTTTATTTTTAGTCTTTTGTGAAATTCCTCCACCTCCCCCGAAGCTGAACAGCTTCTTCAAATCTTTTCTCATCCATGGCCTTCTGCACCTGCTGAGTCTGCAAAACAAATGCATGGTTTCTATAGTTGTTGTCAACTATATATGGAAATGCTTTATAGTAGCTTATTTCAAAGAGATCAGGAGCAGGAATAGGTGAGAAGAGTCAGTCATTTTTAGCTTCAGAATTGGAAAAGTTCCTCTCATTATCAAATCATTAAAGTGTGATAACTGAACCCGAACCCTGAAGATCCTCTGAGATGAGCTCATGGAGGCTGCAGTAGATGCTAAACCCTTACCATCTGCACACACTCCATCAGCGGCAGTCGCACAGACTGGTTTCCACACAGAGACACCACGTACGCCGGTGTGTTAGCAGTGGTTTCCAGCAGAGCCAGAACAGCCTCCACTCCCATGCGACTGGCCTGGACACAAAGACAGATTATAAGAACCAGATTTAAAGCTGGCGCTCTTCAGATGCTGTTTACGACGATCTAAACTGGGTTCTACAGACTGAACTATAAAATACTTTCCTCATCAAAGTTTTAATGATGCATCGTTGTAATGATCGTGAAGCTGTGGCTGATCGTTTCTCACCAGGATCCGGTCGAAAGCTGAGGGAGTTCCTCCTCTCTGGACGTGGCCCAGGATGGTCACACGTGTGTCGAAGCCCAAGCGGCTGACCACCAGCTGAAGGGACAGTATCAGATTTAGAGGAATCAAGAGGATTTCAGCTTCTCATTCCTCTATCAAGACATTTTGAAACTGAGTTTATTTTAATCCAGATCCTCTTTAACCTGGGGTTATGAGGCAGCATCACTTGGAGTCTTTAAACCTGATTCATGCTTCTGCCTCTTGTGCATTTCTACTTCTGAGCTCTAGCTGCACAGCTCTGCAGTAACTCTTCCTAGACACTTGGTGGTGCTAAAGCTTCTAGGTTCCTCTCTGTGGACTTCTAGCTCGTGTTTCTCCTGCAGCTCGAGCTTTGTTATATTTCTGCTATTCTTCGATCAACCGCTCAGTTTTTGGTTCATGTTGGGGTTTGTCGTGCTCATGGCGAAGGGGTTTCACAGGAAATGCTCAGTTAGCAAGCCGACCAATCACAGACCTTGTGATCTTTGTCAGAGCAACTTTTTAGGAAGCGAGCATCAGGATGAAGCACTGAGGTCTACGTCTAAGGGAAAGCTCATTGTAGGTGCACTGCCTCGACTCAGAAGCATAAATCAGGCTTTAACCCCAAGATTTCATCATTTCAATCCAGCCAACTGAACTCTACTTAACTTGGGGTTCAGTGCAGCATTGCATTTGGACTTTTCTAACTTCACATTATGGAACCGCACTTCCTTCACGGAGGATAAATAAATACATGTTTTTTCAGAATCTTCTTTGGCTGAACTGAAATAATTCGTAAACCACATGCTTTTAGCAGATGCAAGAAAGCTGGGATGATGACACAGAGCATAAATATTGAGCAATGATTCGAAAAAATCTGAAAAGTACTCCACAGTGTTCTACGTTTGACTTATGTTTAGCAGTTACAATTCAGCAATAGTCCCAATATTCATTCAAATGAGCAATATATTCAACTCCTGCATGAACTTTTGTCAGGATTATTTAAACTACTTCCCAGTGAACAAAAACATATGACCCAACAGAGAGACTTTCTAGTGAAAGTGACGTTATGACCAAGTATGGAGAGACCCATACAAGGAATTTGTGCTCTGCAATAGTATTCAACTGGGCAGCCATGGCTGCGGCGCGGGGAGCTGTGGGTAACTGGTGACTTGCTCAAGGTCACCACAGTCATGGTTGTCTCAGAAGGGAGAGAGTTTCAACACTCATCCCATCTTCGACCCCAGTGGAGCTGGGGATCGAACCAGCAACCTTTTGATCTCCAGTCAACCACCCTATCCACTAGGCCACGACTGCCACAAAACAAAATGATGTTAATTTAGTTGTAATATTAAAAGGTTTATAGGTTTTTTTTAGGTCAGCATTGGATACTGAAGATTTACACCAAGTTTGGTTCCAATTCGTTAAATGGTCGTTTCTGATAGAAATGGGCAAAAAAGGGTTTTCTGATTTTTGTTTGAATGAACATTTAACATCCGCAGACGGTTTCCATAGAGTCAAGTTGAGTCAGCCCTTCCCCTTGCCCTAGAGATACACAAACATCATGGCAGCAAGCAGGAAGAATCGTTCAGAAAAAGACTCAGCGTCATCAACAAAATGGTTTTAAAAGTTTTTTTTTTTTTTTTATTGGTTCGGTTTTTCTGCGTTAGACACAGTGTGTTTAAAAACTGCTGCATGCTGCCGAGTGAGGGAGATTTCATCCCAGAACACAACCTGCATTGATACAAACATTTACAAAGTCTGTCATGATGCAACTACATGGGAACCATGTTCACTGTCAAAAAATCTATTGTTTTTGAGATATTATAAAAAAAATAATGTTAATATCTCAAAAAAGGTGATGTGCTTCTTTAAAGAAAAAGATTCTATCAACGTGAATTCTACAACTTCCCAGTGTGGTCTGAAGATGATCCAATTCTAATCTAGGGGAAATTAGATGAAGAATTTATATTGAATTATCTTGAACCTGACTACAGAATATCATTTTGTAAAGATCTGGCCCAAAAGCCTTGTGTGTTCCGGGCCAGCTACACACAACAGACCCGAGCTGTTGTCGATGGCATGCCAGGATCCGTTTATCACATTCAGGCCAGCTTTAGACCAGATGCGCCTCAAACCAGAATGAATTGAGTTATTATTTAAATGAGCAGTTTATGTGGAGGAGTAAAACTATAAAATCAAAGTGTCCACAATAAATCTCAGCTTAATCTTTGGTGCTTGAGCGTGTCGTTTTTTGAACCCTACTAAAGGAACTTCAAAGTTTCCAAGTGTTTGAGCAGAGGACTCAGCATTTGTTTGCCTTCCAAACACTCTGCTCTGGATCAGACGCGCAGTGAAAAGAGGAAAGCCACAGCTGGTTACGCTCAGAGATGGTCGTGAATGCCTCACCAGGAAGAAGGCGTGAGTTTAGGACAGAGCCAGCGAGGAAGAGCAAACAGAGCTCAGAGAGGTCAAGGGTCCACGCAGGAGCTGGATCTCCATGCACCTCGTGTACTTACATTCTTTACATGATCTGAGGTAAGGGGTCGGTTGCTACGATCAATCGCACCTTCGGCTACTATAATGATATTCAGCCGTTTCATTCCGGCCCGTTTCTACGGGGGTAAGAGACACGTCACAAACTGATCACATGAACATCGGGAGAGATTCAAAAAGCTGGAAACAGAGTTTGGTTTCAGGTGGATTTGTCTCTTCAGCGCCGCTCAAGGACTTTTCCTTACAGCCGGGTGTGAACCAAATAACTAATCAAGCAGTTTGAAGCAGATACTGCTGCCATTTGGGGATCCATTGGGGATAATGTTCCAGATTCTTGCTCTCTCCCTGTGAAACACTCAGTACTCACATCTTTGACTATACTAGAAGTGATAGCTTTCCCGTGTCTGTCAATGGCTCCCTCAGCGACTATGATAATGTTCAACCTCGAACCCCTGGATCGAGTCTGAGGCAGTGAACACATTTTTCCACAAACAAACACATTACTAAAGCAAGAATCAATATTTTCAAAATTATTACTAAAATGATGGAAAACAGGAGACATCCTTCTCTAAAAATTGGTAAAAATTAAGGAGATTAATATTTTAAAAGCAACTTAACAATCTTAAAAACATTTGTTCAAATATTGGTTTTCATATGGTCAAAATGAAAGGAATTTCTTGTTTGAACTCAGAAAAGCTATAATATTACACGTCTATAATCAATTAATATATAAATTCAGAAGTAATTCAAGATATTAACGTTTGGGAGCTAACTCTGCTGGTGAAGTTTGATTAAAAAAAATATAACATAAATATAAAAACCCCTCAAAAATACAAAGTAACCTGAAACAAATATTGACACTCACTGGCCACTTTATTAGGTACACCTGTCCAAGAGCTCATTAATGCACATTTCTAATCTGCCAATCACACAACAGCAACTCAATGTATTTAGGCACGTAGTCAAGGTGAAGGTGATCTGCTGCAGTTCAAACCAAGCTTCAGAATGGGCAAGAAAGGGATTGACACTGCCTCAGTGCCTCACTGCCTCAGCCTCCCGGAGTCTTGTTCTGACCATCTCCATCCCTTTATGACCACAGGTCCCCATCTTCTGATGCTACTTCCAGCAGGAGAACGCTTCATGTCTTAAAGCTCGATCATCTCAGACTGGTTTCTTGAACATGACGATTAGTATGGATTCACCCCGGAGCTAGCAAGGTGTACCTAATAAAGTGGCCGGTGATGTATAAGCTCAAAATAATCAGAATAAAAGCTACAACTATAAAAGTGAAAATATAAAAATAGATGCCTTTTTTTAAAGCAGTAAAAAAGGTGTTTTTTCCCTACAGATACTAGGGGCTCTGCATAGGAAAAAAAAAAGGGAGAAAGTGAGGTCTTTAGGTTTTACCGCAGAGAGTTTCTGACACATTTTCTCTTCCCAGCCGTCCTCCGGGGGCATTTCAGGAATCAAAACCCAGTCAGCTCCACATGCCAGGGCACTCACCAGCGCTAGATAGCTTTATGTATGTATGAAACATGGCCAGGAACACAACACACCAAATACATAAACATTCCTCACAGCAGCTCACTCCAATCCTAAGATTGTGCAGCAATCTTACCCACAATGTCTGCCCATCACCTCCAGCACAAACGTCCTCTGGTGACTGAAAGCACATGAAACCACTCAGAACTCGAATGAGGAATGAGTAACGCTTCAGTTCTGGGCCGCGGAGGTACCTTTGAGCCGTGGTCATGATCGCATCCACCACCTCGATGATCCTGTGCAGGGCCGAATCTGTGCCGATCGTCATGTCCGTGCCACAGAAGTCATTGTCGATGGAGCCCACCATACCCACAATGTGAAGAGCAGAGTACTTCTGAGCTGCATCCTCATCAATCAGATCTGAAATCACAAAGCGATTTATTTTATTAGAGAATTTTATGACCTGCGGTGAATACAGGAGCTGGTCATTTAATTACAACATCATAAAAAGGTTGGTTTATTTCAGAAATTCCATTCCTAAAGTGAAACTTGTGTAATGTACGCATTCATTCTCAGGAAATTAAAATATTGTGAAAGACCCTTTAATCAGATAATTAACTCAAAACACCAGCAATGGTCTTTGAATGGTCTCTGGTTCTGTAGGACACACAGAAATGGGGAAGACTGCTGACTTGACTATTACCCAAAAGACAACAATTGACACCTTCCACAAGGAGGGCACAATTTTACAACCACATGTAGGTACCATTTTGGTTAAGTAATAAGCAATTATTTTAAACAACTGAGACATTTTGGTAAATACTGCCGTGCGTGCCAGACAGAACCCCCTGCCCCCATTCCCAGGAACAAACACCTTAAAATAGAGCAATATATAACCCCTCCCCCGACCGTGAACAAAGCAACAGCCCATTGACCCAGACCAACACAACCAAGCTCAAGTACCTTGCTGCACCAGCTCCGCCAGCAGGCCGCTCCACTCCTCCCTGAAGAGATTGGCACCGGTCAAGCTTCCGTCTCCACCAATCACACACAGGTTAGTGATGCCTCGCTGTATCAGGTTATGAGCCGCCTTCAGACGGCCCTCGTGAGTGCGGAAATCTTTGCATCGAGCGCTGCCGATTACTGTGCCACCCTGAAACACAATCACTTAACATTAACGGCTCTCCTAAACTCACCTAAGGCTACGTTCTCAAATGTTCTAAGACTACATCTGATTTAGGATCAGATATAAAAGCAGCCTGAGTCAGATGTAAAACAATCTGTCATGAAAACATCCACTGCACTCACCACTTGCAGCATGCTCGACACGTTCTCCCACGTCGCCTCCTTGATGTTGTCACCTCCATCCACCATACCCTGATAACCCTGCGAGAGAAACACAAAATCAAGCGTCACCATACATCCCGCAGTCCTTCGATGACCTCTTCAAGTGTAAAATGGATTTGGATTTCCTGACTTTTCCAAATAATAAAATGTTGTAATGGTATTATTTAGAATGCCATTAAATATGGTTTTTGTTGAGGGAACAAAATATATGTAAATCTGGAACGTGTTTTTATTACAGTGGGTCGGACAAATCAGAATTTTCATTTTCAGCTGCGAGAGACTGAATAAAACAGTCACTCACTCCACACTCTCTCCCTCCTCACTTCCTGTCTCACTTCACTGTTCTACCCTTTAGAAAAAGACAGTAATTCAAAGGCAGAACAAATAAATAAAAAAAAGGTTGTATTAATAAATAGCAAGTTAAAATACTGCAAGAAAATGCACTCAGCAGCTAGAAACCACCCTCTGAAGGACTTGGTTCTATGGCAGGTCCCAAAGGGATAAATCAGTCTTAACCCTTGGCTCATACACGACTTATCTTTCTTCGAGAGAGACTCAAGACATCTACCCTCATCCTGAAAAGACGGGTTTCATGTCTGTAAATGTTGCATAAGAGCCTAAAGACTAAAAATACTCTGTCATTGTGCAAATTATGTTTGTGACAGAGCAGATATTTGAGGAGACAACTTTAACAGAAACATAGATTTATTCTATTTACACAGCTTGCTTTATGTGTTTATAATTCCTCTTCCTGAAGACTTACTGTCACAGACACGGCAGCAGTTTGTCTAACTGAGGCAACATTAATGTGAACGCAGTCAGGTTTGAAAAGGGATCGTTCTGAACTGGAGACTGACCTCGTGAATGAAGTACACTTTGGCTCCTACATAGATTCCCATACGGACAACAGCCCGAACTGCAGCATTCATCCCTGAGCACAGAAAAAAACACAACAAAACTCATAACTGCATGTACACTCACCAGTCACTTTATTAGGTACACTTGTTCTAATCACAAATTTCTAATCAGAAAATCAAACGGCAGCAACGGGTAAATACGATTTGCTGCAGTTCAAACAGAATGGGGAAGAGAGGGGATTTAAGTGACTTTATAAATAAACAATTGATCAGTCAGTGATCAACAGGAAGTTATGTCATGCTATTCTTTCCAATTAGAGAAAAGTGACCAAACATTGCCTGTTTTTAAACCTCATCCAAATGACATGCTGAGGAAAAACAGCATCAATAGACTCCCAAAAGAATAATCTCTAGGCTCCAACTAATCCAGAACATGACCGCCAGATTGCTAATGGCACCTAAAAGTCAGGAGCTTATTTTGGTGAATATATCCTCTTTGCACAGGTTTCCTGTTGTTCACAGGAAGTCCACTTGTGATCCCTAAATCCAGACTGAAATCTTTTCGATAACTGTTCTACGGTTGTGGAATGCCGTCCCAGTCAACATCAGATTGGGTATCTTTTTACTCATATTTTTACAGCTTTAACAGAGGATTGTAAAAACCGGAATATGTCTCTGGAGTATTTATGTTTTAACAGGTTTACCAAAGAAAGCAGAAACAAAAACATTGTTGTATGTATCATAACCTAATATCAAAACCACCTGACACATCCAAAAGTCATGAACCAGCTTTCAAACCAGCGTTACGTTTCTAAGCGAGAGAAACGTGACATTAATTTCAAAAGCCATGTGCGTTAGTCACGTGACTCACTTTCCTATGACGTAACTCCGTAAAAAGCGCACATCAGCTCCTCACGTACACTTTTGACGCGAAGCTTCTCTCTGAATCACAAAAATTCACCATATGTGTTCTGAGGAAACGTAATAACGCACGCCTGATTCGTTGTTAGGAAGCTAAAATAGATAAATACACTTAGTTGTCGTGAACAAGTAACGGCTTCCTGGTTGAGGACATACACTCTTCATGTCGCTGACAGACAGACAGAAAGGGGGTTATATCGTGAGCTTAGACAGACAACAGCATTGGTGTTAGGCTGTTTTATTCCCTGCATTAAAATGTATGAGGTAACGAAGAGGCGGTGACACGCCAAACAAACACAAGGTAGCATCTCATTGATCCGGAGGAAGGTGTCGGTGTCAAATGCTAACGTTACTTGCCGAACGGTCACGTGATTCCGCAATGCAGTGACATGACTATGATCACGAAACATTTTTATTATCCTTTTTTACGTCCGTCATCCTCAGGTACGAGTGCAATGTTAAATCAGACCACTGTGTGGAAAATCAATGTTGTATTAATCACAGCAGGATGAAGGAATTTAACGTTTCCTCCTCCCCATCATCAACAGCATCATGTCAATCGCCACCGTTTTAGGCCATCATTTTTTTAAGTCTTCTTCAAAGCCAGCAAGGAGGGGGGGGGGGGTTAATATAATAACTTTGATTCTATAATTAAGTCATGAAAAGTCTGGCGTATTGCAATGACCTTGTGGTGATGGATGCTAAGTTTCCATCCCACTGAACAGTCAAGGGCTATTCCCTTAATATTGGTCATAAACAGACACTCCTGACATATACGGTGATCATATAATACAGATAAAATGGGGTTTACATGTGATGAATAAGAGTACTGTTAGAAATGTGACAGTAATAGCATGTAACGTTACCTTGCGCATCTCCTCCGCTCGTCAGCACTGCGATAGCTTTTCCAGCGCCCGTCAAGTTCTCGAAAAACCTTTTATTGTCTGGCTGTGTCATTTTTCCCCTTTCAAACGAACAATGTGCTAAAATAACGTGGAATAAATTAAATCCTATATGAGTTGTGCCGGTGAGGAGTCAATCCTCCTCTCTATCCCCTTTCTTCTCACTCTCTCTTGCGGGAGCTCAGTCCTCTCGCTGCACGTCCTCTCCACTCAACCTGTGATTGACAGCTCGTGTAGCCAATAGCTACTCGGATTTTTCACCGATGTCAAATCGACAACCAATAGAAAACTCTCTCAGCGTGGTTTCCGGGTTTGGTACTTTGCATTGGACATATATGGAGTAGATCCGGTACAAAAACCAACGAAATTGATATAGTATGCATGGTATTTATGGTAAGTTCATCCGTTGCATTGGGGGGATTTATTCTGTTGAAAAATGTTTCGTTTCTGATCAGTTTGTTATATAATGAATTTAGGTTCAGAAATGATGCAACCGTTATTGTTGAAGTGTACCGCCATCTGTTGGTTTGTGTAAAAATGCAATAAATATAATACATTAGCTGTATTGCATAATTTGTTTTGTACTTTATTTCAGCATGTCAATAAAAACCAATTGTTTAGAAAAATACAATATATACAGTGCAAATACCGTTCACATAATACACAATCTCACAAAAGATTGTGAGATCTTGTATAGATCATAAACATGTCGTAGAATATAATTTTATGGTCTTTTTTTATTTTGAAAAGCATATAAGAAATTTAATTTATTGATGCTTCATGACAATTCATTCGTGTAAAACATTCGATGCACAGCATGCATTTATAAAATAATTTAACAAAAAAAAAATTCACAAGAAACAAGCAGCACTTCCCATCTCTGTCATCGGCGTCTCACTGAGCGTATCTCCAGCCTCTGAAGAATCTCCCTCACTTTTAAATGAATGATCTCCCATGCACAGTGAGAGTTGAACTGAAAAAGAAACCAATATATTTATTTATATATATATTTATATTTATTGAGCACGACAGATGGTCAAGCAGAGAAACACACAGTCATGCTCATAGTTTGTACCTTTGAATCCTGAAGGAAAGCTTCAAGTTTGCTGAAACATGTGTCCACATTTTCATT
This sequence comes from Danionella cerebrum, assembly GCA_007224835.1. Classification (NCBI taxonomy): domain Eukaryota; kingdom Metazoa; phylum Chordata; class Actinopteri; order Cypriniformes; family Danionidae; genus Danionella; species Danionella cerebrum. The sequence goes on along the minus strand of SRMA01027190.1, from coordinate 20,335 downwards.
TTCAACATAGCCAGAGTGATGAACCTATACGGACAAAAATAATCATATTTACAATAACACACTGTACATTCTGTAATTATCCGTACAGTTCGGATTGGCATCTTTAGCATCACTGACACAGCGAATCATCTGCCTCCACCAACTCCGTCCTCAGTATCCTCTACTCTTACACCAACTAACTTCATGTCCTCTTTCAGTACATCCATATATCTCGTCTTTGGCCTCCGTCTTGCCCTCTTGCCTGGCATCTCCATCTCTAACATCCTTCTACCAATATAACCAGTATCCCTCCTCTGCACATGTCCAAACCATCTCAATCTGGCCTCTCTGACTTTGTCTCCTCAACGTCCTTATCTCTGCCTCTTGTCTCTTCCTCACTGCCACAGTCTCTAACCTATACATCATAGCTGCTCTCACTACTGATCTGTACAGATTTCCTTAACCATGATTTTTTTTACTGTAAATTACTGTGTTTTACTATATTTCACCATTTAAACATAATTGAAAATCAGTTATTGATTATTGCATTATTTTTTTATTTTTTTACTTTCATGACTTTATTAATTTTCTAACCTGATTAGCAGTTTTTCAGCAAATGACTGTATTGTAAGGTAGTTACCTTGTTATACACAGTTAACATTAAAATAAATATTGTTTATGGCTATTGTTACAATAATGGATTGATCACGGCTACATTTTTAAACTATAATTAACATGTTTACAATAAATTATTGTTTTTGAAGATATTTTGTGATTAACATTGCTACAATACATTACTGATCATGGACATTTACTGTCTATGGCTGTAATACACATTTTTAGATGGTTAATTACTTACTCCATCTTTATTTTCCTTTATATATATATCACCATATTTCACCACATTTCACATGGCGTGTTTGGGATATCCCGCTGTACATTCCTGAAGAGGATTACGGTAGCTTCTTGTCGATAAGTTACTGTCTACACCTGTGTCAGGGATTGATAGTTTGAAGGTTTCTTACACATTTGCTCACGGTGTGGTGAGTATGATGAAGAGCACGAATAAAATTCTCTGGGTCTGGATTCTTCATGTAAAGAGCTTCAGTTTTCTTGACAATGTCGATTAGAAACATCACATCATGTTCCATCTGTGAACGATGCAACATCAACCATAAAAATCATATTTTAAACCCTAATCATCAATGTAATGGAACTCAGGCACGGTACAAACCTTACTGAAGAGATGCTGAACTTCACACAAGCTGTCTTCTTTATAAGCAACCGCACAGTCGAGGGACATCCCAGTGCCCTGGGAAAAAGTGATTGTCATGCTTATGTAAGGAATATTGATCAGATCTATGATTTCTTTGTATATTTGTAGAATAACTACCATTGAGGTTAAAGTCTTGATGAGGCGATCCCACTTAACGTGTCTTGTACATATCATGTTAGCTTCCAACAGACAGATGAAGGTGCAAACGATGGCGATTCTAACCCAGATCATCATTCCTAAAGTAAAACAAATTCTGATTAACAAAGAATAAAACCTGGGTTTTTGTGGACCATGCATTAACATTGAGTGCATGAGTATCTTGTATCAGGATCATTTTCAGTTCGAACCATGCGCTGTTCTCTGTAGTGCTTTTAAAAGAGCCTTTTATTGAGAGAGTGGCATGTCTGGTATAACTTAATCCAAATTGTTTCAAAAATACTTTGGAAATAATACAATTCCTCAGTCATGAAATAAACCTAAGGGGTTTTCCAAAGAGAATTTCAAAGAGTGCCCATTAGGGTTAATTTTAACACCTTGTCATGCTGATGTCTGTGCAAGAACATTTCAAGCACACAAGGGGTTAAATATTTACTATCACAGCCCTTACAAACAAATTGGAAAAGGCTACAAAAATATGTTCAAGATGAAACATTAAAGAGAAGCGATAATTTGATTATGTTAATCATAGTAACAACTTACATTTTTAATCACTGATTTAGCTCCCTAGCAACCAAACTGTTTACCATAGCAACTAATGTCTCTGAACTATATCTAAGCTTTGGTAAATGATAGAGACCTGGGGGTTTGTTTATATCCGTGATAGTGACAAAGGCAACATTACCTCACTGACTGCTCCATAGCAACCTGACTATTTACCATAGCAACCACTTTGGGATATCTCTTTCTCAGATTAGGGAAATCATAGAGACATGGGGGTTGGTTTAGAGCACTCAAATTGGGATGGGGATCTTTGTTTGATGTCACTGATTCTTCCATAGCAACTACAGCATGGTACCTTGGCAACCGTTCTGTTTTGTTTCTAAAAATAGCTCTAGTTTGAATCTCATTTCTAAACTGATTGGCAACGTTATCCCTTAGATTATTCTGCATTTTTGCACTTGGATTCTTCTTGCACCCCTCTGCATGCTCAAAACACAAAGGAAAAAGAAAAATATACACGTATAAAAGTGAAGCAAGAATCTCAAACCCTTGAAATGATCTCGACACAGGAGTCTAACAATTGCCAGATATTTCAGCTCTCTTCATTACGTTGCCCGCAGAAGCGATCAGAAGTGTTTTAAAAGCTTAAAAACATTTAGCATAACTCATCTTTAAAAAGAAAAAGTATCATTGTTGACCTGTGCGGTAACAAAGCATTACATAAAAGAGTTTAAATGAATATTTCCGTACGGAACACAAACGTTTGCTCAGCTCTCACCTTTTGTTTGTTCAGACTTCTTCTCCAGTGAAGATGCTGCGAGATGCTGATGAGAACTCTGCTGCTGCCGCTGCGGTTTTTATACAGTGAGGTGTCGGGCTGGAAACAGGCCTGAAACACTGACCACACCTGTCGGGTGACAGAAAATGAAACTGGACTTTGTTTCTTTTCATCTTTTTTGTGGTTGCGGATGCCCAGATTCTGGATTCCCAGCTGAGGAAGTTCCTGGTATAGTGAAAAATATGGGCGAGTACAACTGAAACCGGGGGTGGCACCTGTTTCACCGTAAGTGAGGTGAAATTGCTTTTTCCACAAAATGTAAAAACCCAAATGGTTTTATTTATTAATTGAAATGAAATTCTATACAAAATAAACTAACTAATTAGTTTGATTGCCTTTCTCTTCTTTTTCATACATGCATCTCATTTCTAATTAAAATGAACATGTTAATATTTTAGTACATAATTAAATTATATACTTAGTCAAAATTGCTGTGCATTAATTAATTCTCTAATTAATTAATTTGTTCAACAGCCTTTTCTTCTTCGTAAAACATATATATATATATATATATTTTTTTTATTTTGAAATGAACAATAAATTAATAAATGCATTCATTCCCACAAAGGTTTACAACATTCCAATAATTTCAACAATGAAACATTTTATATAAAAATAAACAAACCTTTAATCATCAATTAATTGTTTTTCTTTCTACATTCATCAAATATTGCATAACATTTAATTGATAAAACTTATTTTAGTAAAAATTGTGATAAAATTATTCATATAATCATTTATATATTTATGATTTATTTAATAATTATTTAAATACAGGATTATCTCAAAACTTTCTTTACTTTTACTCCTATTTTTATTTTTAAAACATACCAAATGAAACATATTACTTTATTTTTAAATTACATTGTGTTAAATGGTAAGAATGTGCAGAAAGTTTACAAATGAATGATGCGAAGGCTGAACATTAATTAAAAGCAGAGCCGTTATTACAGCAGCTGTAAATAACAGCTCCTTTATCGTGACACCGTGCAGAAGGTTCCTGTAACACGTATGAAGAGCTGAAGACGGTTAACAGGATTTTTTTCATTTGATCAGAGCTGCACTGTTGAAGATGATGTCACTCGCTCTGGCGGCGGCTCCAGGATCCTGTCACACCTGAGACGTGTTGATGCTCTGAGGCAGTTTGAGCTGGAAATGAAAGTAAAAAGCCTCCGAGAACTCTCTGACATCATGCTCCATGTAGAGAAACCACAAGGAACCTGTTTCAAAAAAAGCCTCCGTATTAATGCCGTGATGCAATAGTCTTAGCATAGCAGAGGCGCCGCTGCAGCTATAGCGTGTATTTATTTGATTTTTACTTTACTGTGTTACTGACAGTAGCTTCGGTCCCTGCAGGTCATTCTCTGCAGTTTCTGCTCATAGTTCTGGTGATCAGTTTGGAGACGTTTCGTGGAGCCTCAGATTGAGGGAGATAGCTTCCTACTGCAGCTTCAATCCCAGCCTGCTGCAGGTCTACAGTTTTGTTCCTGGTGTTTGGAGTGAGACTATTTGAGGTTGTGGTTGTGTTGATAACGAGTTCAAATTGATGTCATTAATACAAGTAACAAGTGGAGGGCAGAGGAGCCTCTTAAAGATGTTACAGGCCTATGAGAGACTTTATTTGTAGTCGATCACTTTAGATTACACATGTGTTGATGTGTTGTGTAATGTTGTTGTTTTGCCTGATCCAAACGGACCTGGAGCAGCTGGAGGAGCAGCTGGGGGGAGCCTTCGATTCATCTGAAACATACTCTTGGACAGTTGGAGGAAAGCGTAGCACCGGGACCAGGCTTTTACCAGATTTACCTGAAATACATGTAAAATATTTGAGTCCTGAATCAATTGTTGAAAAAGAAAACTGAAATCAGAGGCGCAGGCCCTTACATGCGGAACCCGTCCCCTTACGAAACGGCACCTGTCCCAACGTGCACAGCATCTTTCCTGGAAACTAAGCTCGAGTGTTTCATCTCTTTTTCTATCTTCATCACTGAATTAGTTTTGGAACAAGTCTCTGCTGAAAGATTGTGGTAATCACAAGTGTTTGCAGAGGAGATTCTGGAAGCTCTCCTGGCAAACTTTCACCGGTGGCCATCATCCAACCTTCTTTGTAGAGCACCATACATAAACAATCTGAAACAAACGAAATAATGAGACGTAGACATAGAAAGTTATGCATAAATAGCTTAAAATCATACAACATTCTACAACCTCCATGATTTATAAGCAGGAGAACTTCCAAAATCAGAGAGCAATAAATAAATTACTGGCCTCACTGTTTCCAGTTCATGACCCTTAAATGGTGACTTTTGCTTTGCTGAGCAGGATTTCAGCTTTTCATGATTTGTTTCTGCTTGAAATGGTTGAGGACATCCTTTCGATGTAAATCTGGGATCTTCTCCTTATGATCTCACAAGGTGGATCTTGCTTGGAGAAGCCCCAGACCACAGGAAATGTTTCACTAATTCTTTCTTGTGTAGTTCCACAATCTTCACATCAGTGTCTTGACCATAATCACGATGCTGGAATCTGATTGATTGACTGATTGATTGATTGATTGATTGATTGATTGATTGATTGTTTCTCTGTAACAGGTTTTTATTCGAAAGATGACATGCCAAGAACCAAGATCCACCTTCAGGAAAGTTACACAAATAATATAAACCCTGAAACCTGTTGGGGCAGTAAAGCAGAGTGTCAAAAACAAATCATCTAAAAGTGTAATTACTCTCAGTAGTTTCTCCTGAAACTATATTTAGCCTATAGCCTGAAAACATTCAAAAGATAAACAGGAAATACTTTGCGTAGGGTTTGAGTAACGTTTTTTGTGTTTCTTGGAAAAGAGATCCTTCTGTTTGACAATTACGGCATCCAGGCATGTTCACGTGATTGACAGTTCATATGCTAATTACAGGTTTTCTTGGAGCGACAAATCATTGTAAAAAGAAACTTTACATTCAAAACAATTTTCCGGATTTAAATAATTTAATAACACATTTAGGAACATATAAAAATCTATAAGAGATAATAGCGTACTTAGCGTCAATGTTCATTCATTCCTTTTCAAACCCGCTTATTCCCTTACGGATTCCCTTAGGAATACCGGTGCCTATCTCCAGCACATATTGGGCGAGAGCCAGGGGGACATGGACAGCTGGTCAGTCTATCGGCAACACACACACACACACACACACACACGCACACACGCACACACACACACACACACACACACACACACACACACACACACGCACGCACACGAGCACACACACACACACACGCACACAAGGGGAATTTAGATTATTCAATTAACCTGACGCATGTTTTTGGGATTGTGGGGGAAACCGGAGTAAACCCGGAGGAAACCCACACAAGCACGGGGAGAACATGCAAACTCCTTCCAGGAAGGTCAACGGCAAGCCTCGAACTGGCAACCTTCTAACTGGAAGGCTACAGTGCTACCCACTGCACCACCATGCCGCCTAGCGTAAATGACTTTCTCTGTAAAACTAATTGCATTTTCCACTGTAAATTCTACAGTCTTTTTCTGTAGCTTTTATACAGTATTTTGCAGTTATATTTACTACCATTTTTTTCACGGTGTACACCGCAAATTTTTAAGATCCAAGTTTTAAAATGGAAAACTGAACTTTCAGGTTGGGATCGATGACGATACTTGTTCAATAAATATTACACACCTCGTCTTAGTCGATATTCACTGGATGTTTCTGAAATGAAAAACAGATTTACAGACAAAACTGGAAACTATGGAAACTATTGGAACTATTGGAAACTATGTGGCATCAAACCTTTAATAAATAATGTCAAACATTAACTTTTATCATAATTATAAGCTCAATCTCTAAGAATGCTTTGCAAACATTAGCAAGAAGAGTAAAAGGAGATCTCTGGAGACAATGCACATCACACTTAAATAAAAATAAAAGGGATTTTATGATGCAGTGTAATTTAACATTTGTTTGGCTAATGAGCAGCACACTGTTGGCCAGCCATCCGCAGGAATCCTCCGGACCATTAAATAAACCATCAGCCCATGCTAATGAGAATCTAACCAGAGCTGCACCGGGGTCTGATCCGGAGACTAGAGCTTCAGGTTTACCTTTATACTGTAAACAAAAAATGTTTTGTGTGAAAAACACAAATAAAGTGTTTTTTTTCTACCAATGAATAAAGGAAAATCTAAATGAAAAAGTAGCACTGATCGCTCCCCACCCGGTTTTAAGACTCCTACTCATCGGTTTACTCAGCATTAACAGCTAAAATGTTAGAACTGCCGGATCATACATCTGACTAAATACCTGGAAAAAACTTAGAATTTGTGCAAGAGCAGCTAAAAGAATGGAAGCTGGTTTCGAAATAAAAGGTCGGAACGCTTCTGTGTTTGTTTAAGCTGTGGAAGGTGGAGGAAACGGAAAAAGATGCTGTTTATATTTCAAGAACATGTTAAATTCCTCCCACACAATTTATTTCAGGCCGTTTCAGTTTTCTGCTTGTTATATGTGATGGTGGCCAGTAGAGGGAAGTAGCGACTCACAGAAACGACCTCAATGGAATGTTCAGTTTAATCCTCATCGTGAGGCAGGGAAATATCAAATATATTAACATGTATGAGGTCAGCCCAGCGGATATACACACGTGGGACAAAAAGCTACATGTGATTATTTGGTTATAGACATTAGTCGCTTCCTTTTCTCATCAGCAATCTTCTAAAACCTCTCAGCTGGAATTATGGAGCACTCTTGTTCTGCAAGCTTTCTCAGACTGTAACCTTTTATTAATGTTTTCAATGTGAGTTAGATCTGGACTTTTTGGGCTTTTTATGCATCATCCTGCTGGAAATTCCAAGATCTCGGCCGTGAACCCAGCTTTCTTTTCTTTTGTCTCATCTGTTTTTCCCAGAAGGATTTTCACTCACTCAAGTACATTTTGACAAACTGTGGTCTCCATTTCATTTAAATGATAATTCTTGATGACACTGAATTTAAAACTTGGGTTTGTTCAGCATCTGGACTGCTGCATTGTTTAATGACAAATTCTCTCCGTCCTCCGTCCAGGGAGACTGTAAAAATATCCTTAATTTGAAGAAAAACACAAATCCACTCGTCATTAGTTCATTAAAGTGAAGGTTCTGGAGTGGATCTTAGTGTCCAGTCATGTCTTCAAGGGGGAATAGAGAATATTAAGAGCGTAAATATTCCCAGAGGTGTATTATTCTCAAATATTTGATCAGGGTCATTTGGAAAGTGTTTGTTGTCATTATGATTTAATGGCTTCACCCATAAGAATGTGCTCCTGTTTATAGCCTTGCTATCCTCATCCGTGCATATCTGAGGGATAAAGAAACACCAGAACACAGCTCCTCCCTGGTGTTCTCCAGCCCAAATGGAGGATTTCACAAGTTTGGTCGCGATTCATCTTGCTATTAATAATGTCAGGGAATTTTAGGCCCTCCGAATAAGATAATGATGAATGGGCTCAGAGGAGCTAGCCCTGTTTATATCGGTGGGAGAAAAGTTCTGTCAGGTCTGATAAATCTGATTCTGGAAATAGTTTATAAAGTAAGGGATTGATGCGCCGGGGTCAGCAAAGGTGGCAAATTAATGTCAGGAAATGGGCTGCGGTACCTGGGTGCTGATGAAAGCCAGGGGAAAGTCTTTTATATAAATTGTCTGTGTGGGGAGATCGAGTAAATGGGAAGAGGGAAGACACAGGGAGAGATAATGGTCAACGAGGCATGGGTCAGCGTCTGAGAGGAGAAAGAGAGAGAGAGAGAGAGAGCGGCTGAGCCCTGATCACTCATAATGCAGCACGGAGGGCAGCCTGTAAAGAAGAAAAATGAAAACTATTAAAGAGCCCTGTGTGCAATGTTGGCTTTGGCGTGTCAGCAATTATTAGCCAGAGGCACGCTGGGGGAAAAGGAGGTGAAATGCCTCTTTAGGGTTTTGCTTGACTGTCCTTTTCATCAGCGATAGGCTCCATTGAGATGCAATCATGCAGCAGCTTCTGCATCAGATTTGCTCCTGCATCTTATCAGAGGCCGGAGGAGAGGGAAGAATGGGGAGAAATCACTCCAGTCTCACACGGAAGGAATAAAAGTGAGTAATTTGTGATCGTAATCAACGGCCACAAGTCAGACGGAGAGAAAGGTGCTGGAGGAATAAGAACGAGCAAATAAGCCAAAGGGTGCAAGAGTGTGAAGAATAACTCGCTTTTAAAGAAACACCTTTTGTTTTGTTTTGTTTTTTGTTTTTTTTACAAATGCCGTGTTCGGAGGTGTGCAGACGTTTTGGAAAGTGGCGACTCTTTGAATCATTAACATTACAAAAACGTTATCGCCTTAACAAATCACTGCTTTTTATATTTCAAATGATATATAACAAACTTGGCGGCCATTTTATTAGGTACACCTGTTTGCTAACACACTTTTCTAATCAGCCAATCACACGACAGCAACTCAATCTATTTAGGCATGTAGACACGGTGAGGATGATCTGCTGCCGTTCAAACCGAGCTTCAGAATGAGGAGAAACAGGGATTTAAGTGACTGAACATGACGGATCTACTGGAACTTTCATGCTCAACCATCTCTAGGATTTACAGAAAATCATCTGATGAGTCATGATTTCTGCCGTGACATTCAGATGGTAGGGTCAGAATTTTGCATGAGCAAAACAAACCCTAAGTTCAGGCTGGTGGTGGTGGTGTAATGGTGTGGGGGATATTTTCTTGGCACACTTTGGCTCCATTAATTCCAATTGAGCATCATGACCACAGGCTACTTCAGTATTGTTCCCTTTATGAGCACAGTGTCCCCATCTTCTGATGCTGCTTCCATCAGGAGAACGCTTCAAGTCATAAAGCTGGAATCATCTCAGACTGGTTTCTTGAACATGATGAGGAGTTCACTGTACTCAAATGTTCTCCACCGTCTCCAGATACACCTCAATACAGTAGGGCGCCTTTGGGATTCGCATCATCGATGTGCTATCGCATGATTTCATTACCTCTGCCAAGAAGGATCAAAGTTGATCTGAAGGCAAAAAGGGGTCCATCCTGGTACTAGCAAAGTGTACCTAATAAATTGGCCAATTTTGGCCCTCAAAGTCAGCCACAACCTTTAGAATCTCAGCCTACAACAGAATCTTGCACTAGATGAAAGAGAACTTTAGCCGTGATCTACAAGGAATCCAGTTAGAGAAGCATAAGAACACATTACGTCTCAAATCAAGTTTGTGTGAAACAGATGGCTCTAACTTTCAGCATTTATTTCCACCATCATTACCTTTGGAAATCATTACAGTTCCTTCTCTGGTAAATATGTCTTGATTAATGTAGCTAGACCTTTAAAGATTGCAGATCGCAAATGCCTCAGATGATGCTGAAGTGACTTCAAATGTTAAATGAGGCAGAAATACAAATTAGTCTGGGAATGCGCAGCGCTGTTTATTAATGGACACATTGAGATACACACAGTCCTGAGAGAGGAGCCAGAGTGCAGCAATAACAGCCGCGTTATTGGAAACAAATGTGGATCATTAGAAAGAAAAGGACGAGAGTTAATGATGGAGAAAACATTGAATCGTTTGTTGTTTATTAGTTCGTTTCTTTCTAAAAGTTTGTGAGAAAAATCACATATTTAATGCTGTAAATAAATCAATGGCAGATTTTCTCTGGAACATAGACATAATCTCGATCTGTACGACACCAAAGCAATACTCGTCTTTAGAGGTTCTGTGGTTGGCCACACAGACCCAAAGTCCTGCTCCCTTCAAGTTGCTGGAATGATCAGACCTCAAGTGGAGGAGTTTAATTCAGTAAGGTGAAGGGGTGTCCCAATTCTCTCTTGAAAGAAGGGGAAGGGCCTTTTAAACAAAGTGAGGATTCAACTCATTCTTCCACTAAACACTTGGCTGCAGGGTGAAGAGGAAGGCCATAGAACAAGAGATTTACAGACAGATTGGGGCAGCTACTGCAGTTTATCTGCAAGGTGAAGGTCAGTCTACCTTTCTACCCTCACCTATGGCCAAAACGAGATCCCGTGTAGAGGGATAGGCTGGGCGTTCTGGTAAGGTAGGGTGAGAAGCTCCGTCACACTGCTCCGCGAAGCCTCCTCATGTGCCTTGGGCATCGGTGCTCTTTCTTTCTTTATTTTCTTTAAGTGTTGATGTCATGGCTACGTCATGTTACATCATTGGAATGTGCTCCAGGGAGAGGACCCAGCACAGTCTGCAGAGATTAGGCGGGTGTATAAAGTTTGTTTGAAAAAGTTACATTTTTTTTTTCAAAAAGTCCCAGGGGAAATAATTCAATCGCTGCTGGGTATCTAACAAACTCAAACATCTTCATCTTTCACCCGTTTAGATAACTCACATTTAAATGGCAAAAACCATACAACTGCAAGGCCTTCTTTTAAAATCCTCCTTGTGCTTCTTTAGTATAAACACAAAAAATAATTAAAAAAATAAAACCACGTTCGCTTCCCATATTGTTAGGTACTTCGAGCCGGATACGGATGCATAGTTGCAAAGACAGACCCTGTTTGATTCCCATCCCAAATAATAAAATTTCATGTTAGGCCCACATTCTGGGGAGAGACCCTCACTAGAACACTTTAAAAGCTGATGAAGATCCTCAATTTGAAGTAATGTTAAAGTAAGAAAATAAGATTAAAATAGTAAAAAACTGCAATGAAGTCAGTAACGGAAAGCAAGAGAATTGATGGATGCTGGGTGCTGCGCTCGTGTTTAGTGCTGATCTAATGACTCAGGGATGACAGTAAACCCATCTGCTGCCTGAAGGCGATGAGTATTCTGATTACTCTCTCATTTCACAGATCCACCTCCCCGCGAAAGATTCCTCCTCCTCTGTCGTGAGTCGTTTTCTGGACAAATGCTTTTCAGCTTCAGCGACTTTCTCTTGTTTCCTCGTCATTTTCATGTTCTTTTATTCACATGGCTTCTGCTTTCGTGGCTTTGGCAGATAACCTGTCCCAAAGACCGAAGATGAACATAAATCAAAGCCATTTAGAGCTATTTCGTGAATGCATGCATTAGCGGCAGCAGAGCGAGGTATGTACGTATGCTTCCACCACAGAGGTACTGTATTTTACCATTGCAGGGAAAGAGCTGAAAAAATCAGGAGTTTAATCATGAAGATCGATTCTCAAGGGCTTTTTAAAAAATCTAAATAGATCAGGGGTAACCTGCAAGCAAACACATTAAACAAAACACATGCTTCGTTTGATCACTGGGGGAACACAGGATCAGGAAATATTTACAGGTTTTTACAAAGGTAATATGTTCAGAGTGTGTGCTTTGGGTCATTGTCATGCTGGAAGACAAGTTTGACATAAAGGGGGTTTGCATGAAACTGAGGATTGCTCAGATGCTTCCTGACTTTGTTGATAACGGTATTTGGTGATCATTGTTAACAGTTGGAGCACATTCAAGTAGGAAAACAAGTACACAAGGAAAAAAATGGAAATTTATTGCAGCACTCAAACTTACCAAATTTTATTTAACGGTTCCTAATCAATTTGTTGCTGATCGCACCAGGCCTTGCTGCAGGTTTACCAGATAACTTGTATTTAACACAATTCTATTTCACTTGAAATGCCACAAGCGTTTCAGTGGGATGGATCATTTTGTGCAGCTCAAACCTCAAAGCTGCTCTTTATAATCTCTAAAGACGTGTGTTTTCGTTCTATGATCTTAGATGCTTTTTCTATTCAGGATTCAAATCGTATCCAGTGCTATAGCAGCCGGTTGACCTTTGTTGAAAATCTATGTTTGAGCTGCTCCCCCTATTTGTCCCCTCACCACACTCCAGTGGGAAAGATAATTAGGCTTGAAATGAACTGTCTGTGTGTGGAGGGATCTACCCAGAGAGAAGGAGCTGGTCAGCCGGCACACGCTCAGCTCCTTATTTATGACGTTCATGTGTTTCTGATGTGAAATCAATGCATCGGTGTGAGAGGAAGCTAGAGCCCTGTAGAGAAGATAATGAGGAACCGCTTAACGATGCTTTATTACCAGAGGAGAGTCGGTGCATTCTCACAGGTTCTCCTAGATTTCTTGTGTTCACTCATCAATATTGAAACAACCCCAGAGGATTTTTTTGTGATCCTTTGCTTCTGATACATGTGTTTTTAACCCTTACAGAGATTGTAAAGTGGTAATGTCTAGATTTGATTGTTTTCATTTCATTCAAAAGTCATTTGAGGAGCTTTCCTCGATGTGAGACATCCATCATCGGCAGGAGATTCACACGACTGGAAATCCTTCATACGGTCATCCAGACAAGCAAGGTATAAGATCATTACAGCCTCATCAAGTTCAAGATCCTGGATTACCTTCATAGTCCCTTAGCAAAGTTGGTATAAAGATCTCATGATCATTACGTGGACCTTCTCACCAATCTGAGATGGGCCTGTAGCTCATGCCATCTGCAGGAAGCTTGTTCCTGATGTCCTCGGGCTGCTTGGTAATGGTGGAAAGAGGAGCAGCGAGCTTTTTAAAAATAGCGGGAGATGGTGTTCCTCGGGGGTTTCTGAGAGAGAAGCAGAAATATTTAATTTCTCTCAAAACAGTGACTGATTGCTGAGGACCTTTCAGGGAGTGATGTCATACGTCAATATTCTTCAGTTTTTCAGTAGATGGGAGAAGATGGGTGAACACAGAGAGTAACTGAGAGACACGAGCATTATTTGAGCTAAACTAGGTTCACAGTCTTGCAACTTCCTTGTTGCTAGTCATGTGATGTGTGATGTAATACCTAAACTCTGGCTCTTGTTTGTTTTGTGACTTCTAGTGGTGAAATGTGACATAAAAAGCCTTTAAAATGTGTAGATTTCAGGTGTTTGTTGTTGGATGCTCGTGTTTTCTCGGCTCTCCTGTCGGCTAATGCTAGATTGATGTGCTAGCAGCAGCGTTCCCCTCTGCCATCTGCTAAGTGAGCGAGCGCAGATGCTTCAGCTCCAGATCGGGAGTGTGTTTATATTCTCTCCCGCCCTGTAAAGCACACCTAAGTGACAGTGAATATTGATTAGGGAAAATGCAGTAAATGAGTAGAACATTCGCTGCTGAAATCAATCCTCGCTCATGAGAAACTTGTGCCACTGGGAGCGGTTACGACTCTGTGAAAAGGAAAATCTTATTTTGACTGGATCGGCATCGAGGTAATCGATAGTGCGACCCCAGCTTGTGTCATGGCTGCACATAATTCTTCATAGGACTTTTTTAGAGCCCCGGAGGCAGGTGACATTCTCTGCAATCAATTTCTATTTGTACGTTCATTGTGTAATGCTTGGGCATTCGGCTCATAAAAGACGATTAGCCCCGGTTTATTTCTGATTTGCCTGCAAGGAAGAATGTGTAATAAGTGCCTGGAATCTGTAATCTAAAGTTAAAGCTATTTATGGATACAATTTATTACTCGCAACAGTTTGTGTGTTGAGAATACAAAAGGGCCTAGCACAGAGCCTTGAGGCACGCCGGCGTCATTCAGGGTCGTCTCTGAAAATCTTTACAATTTTCCTTTATAAGTCATTGTTTGTCTGGATTATTTAATTACTGTTAAATATATCATACAGGAGACAAGCGCAGTGATATCTGAGAAGTGAAATAAAGTTGATATGATTTATGGAAGGATTATTTTAACAAAATTATTTTTTTAAGATTATTTGTTGCCTGTAGCCTTTATTGATTTTACTCTGAACTGAAATGAGAGTTAGAGGAAATGAAGAGGATGAAGAATGGGGCGGAATGGGCAAGACTGTATTTGAACCCGCGTCAGCCCTGCGTATTCACACACATGCTCACCACTGAACCACGCCACAGGACAACTTTTATTTTCATTCACTTCTGCTTTCATTGTTGATGAGCTTTAAGATTTTTCTCTGAAGGCGTTTCCTGTAGTTTTTCCATTTTATGGAAATCTCTAAAGCTTTAAATGTGCTGCTCTATGGGTTTTCAGACATTTTACATTAAATTAAGCTTTTTTTGTTTTTATTTGACTACTCCTAAAGTTTTCAGAATTACTGATAATGTCAGCACCATCAGGACCACAAGGATCAGTGTTGGCCGTGGGGACGTTAGCATCTGGTTGGTTTTCTGACAGGTGTATAAGAAGATACAAAAAAGAGAACATTTTAAATATGTTTGACATTCAATTCTTTTATTAATAACAGAAGGAAATTAGGGACCTCTGAACTAGACGATCACATTTTAAACACAGTGTTAGAGCCTGCACATCTGCTCACAACGCAAATCAAGATCACCTGCAACCACTTACCTCCTCCTCCAATCACCATCATCGAAGTTCCCTGTAAAAGCTCCCAACGGTTTCTGTTCTGTTCTGTTCTGTTGTCAGTGTTGTTACATGCGTCACTTCCTGGTCTCCCTCACTGGCTTTCTTTCTTTGCTATTCCTGATCCTGATCCTGGTTGGAATACTTCCCAAACCACATGGTTGCAGTTCTGTCTTGATTAATCGATACATCTTTTTTCAATTAAACTAAATATATATCAGTGTTTTTGGGAGTGTTTTAGCTTTTCTTTTGAGCTACTTGTAGCACCAATTGAAATGAATTAAAAGTCAGGTAAAGAGCATGTGTTTCTACAAATAGATAAAGACTTTTGTCAGGAACTGTAAGTAATCATCTAATCTGTTTCTCATGTTTTGAACAGGTTTCAGTTTATGTGAATAAAATGTTAAACTTGTCTGTGCTGAGCCTAACACAAGAGGACGGTGTAACCAAAAATAAACATCTGGGATGCCCAAATAGTTTGGGTCCCAAGGGAAACAACTGTATTCATCTAATGATCCGCCGCCTCTGTTGGCAGCCCCATTAGGAACTTAGCATCTGTCAGTGTCGACCAGTGCAGAGTGGCTACGTTTATGAGGAGGGTCAGTGCTGTGGTCACCTCTGTCTCGCAGGTCAACCCCCTCATTACCCAGCATTGCGTGTGTCGTGGCATTCAGAATCAGCTCTGGAGATGTCAGGGCACATCGTGTTTCATCGCTGGGGTGAGGGGACAGATATCTCACGAGGCCACAGGTAATCGATGTTGAAGGGAATCTGTTGGTCTGATGTGATTGCTGCAGACATGGCTGTCTATCTACTGGGCGCACTGTGACTGGATGAATGTTTTTTGCGCCATGATGGGCACTGGCATTTCAAGGAAAGCCCAGGCTGTTTTTATTTATTAAATTACTTGTTTATCTTCCTGTCGTGACCCATTCAAGCCCTGAGTCCGTTACTGCCAACTTGTCATTTCAGCACTTGTTTTCTTCCTAATTCCAGAGAATTTCAGCCAGTTTAGTGACCGTTTTCTGTTCGATGAGTCATTAACCATGACACTTTCATACCAGCTAGATATATATAACTATTGGAAATTATTAAAACCGTATAAATAATGTAATTTATGATGAAATTCATTTTAAAATTTGGCTTTATTGGAGGGAAATCATTCTGCAGCCAGCCACAGGGGGCAACAACAGCACTGTTTCGTTCAGTTGGTCCTGTGAGGAAATGTGTACAGTGGGAGCTAGACATAGTTCTACAAAGGGGTGAAGGCTGGTGATTGGCTGGTGGATTATATCAGGTGACCTTTCCTCACTACAAATGTGTTAGGTTCAGGATCTACTGATCTTGGAGCATTCATTAGGTGGCCAGTGAACTGGAGAACTCTAAGTTTGCAGCTTGGGTTTTGAGTTAGTTCACCTTACCTGCCTCCATGAATTGTTAGAAAAGTCAGCAGATGCTCTTAAGGGGGCTATGAATATAAAACATACTCCTAAATCCACTTTTCTGAGTCTCTCTGGATTTGAAGGACGTCGTACTTGAATGGCAGTTCACGAAAGGTCAGTGAAACCCGATGGGCCTCTTGTCTTTACACGGGGCCATCTTTATTTCTAACACCCAGAGGAAGTAGCTGTAACCTTGCGTCGACATGACATCAATCAGAAACTGTGGCTTGGTTTCAGGAAGCAGTGCCAGCTTTAAATTTTCAAGGTCAGGCTGTAGTGTATAAAGAACGTGTGTTCACGGTGTTCACAAGCTTTCACCCACTGTGAGGTCCAGCAGAACCCTGTGACCCAAACCAGGAACAAAAGGGTAAACAGATGGATAGAACCAGAAATAGTCCTATACGTTCATTTGCATCCGATTGACTGCTTTGAAACGGATGCAGATTAATTGAGAGAGTGTGTTTACTCACTGGCCACTTTATTAGGTACACCTGTCCAACTGGTTAACATATTTCTAATAGCAGCGACTCAATGTATTTAGGCATGTTTACATGGTGCAACTCTCTGGGGAAGGTTCTAGTACCTTGTAGCTATGAAGGATTAAGGCAGCTCGAAGGCAAAAGGAAGTCCATCCAGGAACAAGGTGTACCTAAAAAAGTGGCCGGTTAATTCTTAGTCCGACATTATAAAGCTTGACATTCAGTACTATACTCATTGTAAAAAATCAAGACGCATGACACAGATGTGTTCAAATAACTCTGGCAACTAAATTAATAATTGAAATAAAAATGAATTTCCCTGGCTAAGAATTGGAATGATGATGTAAAAGTGAAATGTGAAAATGGAAAGTCTATTAGTGGTTATCTTGTACAATTTAATGTGTGTAAATTAAATTCCAGACGCACAAAATTCAAATTTTAAAAAGTGAAAGAGGCCAGGGCGGATGCTATTTACAGTTTATTAAACGACATCCAACTATCTTCTCCCATAAAGTTTCCAGTGACATATGGAGCGCTCGTTTCAGGATCTGGGTACGCTATTAAAAACGTAATGATTCCTACTAAAATCCAATCATAAGATGTAATGAACCTATTATTTTATGTGAGGAGTTGTAAATAGGTGTGACTCCACAAAGAAATCCATCACGAGCCCGCTGAGCAACTCACACAAGGCATATCATATTTAATAAGCAAATCAATAACATTCATTATGAGCAGATCATCCTCGTGAGCAGCGGTACACCAGGCTTGTGCAGCCGCCGGCGCTGCTTGCTTTAAAGATAATGTAATTTACGGCAGTGTCAGAGAGCAAGCCTCTGGAAATGAGAGATTTGAGCTGCTGTGGCTGCAGCGTTCATTCGGGATCGCTTCATGAAGCCTGTTTGCGTTCGTACTGGGGTCAAATACTTGTTTTTCTGATTCTAAACCTTGATTTACTGTTGTCTACCGATCATGTCATTGTCTTTCCCACCCTGTTTATCTTATAGCCACACAGTATCCCCAGAACTACCTGCACCGAGCCTCGTGACGCACTTCCTTTCTGAAGTTGTCATATTTGCACCGTACTGAATGCTGCAACTTTTTCAAAGTAAATACATTTTTTGAATGCACATTTTTATACGAATATTATTATAATGTAAATATTTGTAATGCCAACATTTCTAAATATCAATGTTTAATAATTATTAAATGTTAATATTTTATCAATATTTTAAATATATTTTTTGTCAATGCAAATGTTTTTAATATAAATACTTTATAAAATAAAATCGGTTAAAATATTTTATTAGTTTTCTCAGTGTTAATATTTTCTTTATGCCAATATTTTCTTGTATACAAAAACACATATTTTTCAATAGTAATATTCAGTTTATTTGTATTTCAGTATTTTCTTTGATGCCATTACTTTTGAAAACAGTATTTCCCATTTCAATACCATATATTTTTTTTTTATTATTTGTCAGTTTTTAGTAATAGTTTTTAATAATTTGCTAATTATTCATTGCTATTTTTTCAAATATTTTTTTCATGTCGATTTCATGAAAAAAATCTATCTTTAAATATTTTATTATATGATATTTATCAATATAATATCAATATTTGTAAACTTTCAGCACGTTTTAATTTTAAAATTTTCAATACAACTTTTTCAAGTTTTGCAAAAAAAATATTTTGCCAATACTAATATTATCTAAAACAAATATTGTATTTTGCGCAGTAGTAAGCGCACTAACATCGCATAATATGTAAATACAGCCTATTTCGTTTCAATCAATCAATCAATGTGTCTAAACAGAGCTGGAAGCAGAGAGATGGTCACTAGAGGGCATCTTCTACACACCTGAAAGAAGAACTGTGCTATTCTCACAGTACAGTTGAAGAAATATTTACTCGTCTTGGTTTCAATAAAAACACATTTAAATCTGTGCAACACACACAAAAAAAGGTATTATAGCAGGTACATGTGCAGCAAAGTGAAATGCTCGCAGTTTTGAAAGTTTGGAATGAATTTGAGACGTAACCAACCCCTGGTTAAAAATAGGCCGCTCAAACTCCTAACGCATGTGTCCGTTTGACAGATGGATATTAAAACCATCCATGCTTTATGTAATGCTACATTAAGCGTTTCTCATCAGCCACAATGAAGGGATCTCCACACGCACACTCTTCCAGCTCATAATTAGCATCAGAATTATTCGTCTCCCCTCATCAGGAGCCAGACAACCTGTGGTTAGTCAGTACACTTCCAGAGGAGAACGTGTGAAGGGTTCAATTACTCCTGAGTGCACTCCTCAGCCAGGCCGATGGATTATTCTGCTTTACTGGATGAGCTGTGATTTTTCTTTATTGTTATTATTTTTAATGATAGGTTCTGGACGGGCAGAGCAGCCGTGGAGGATGCAGCCTGCTATCAAGAACCTGAGTCCAGTTCAGCTGAACATGGTTTACTTATTGTGATTTTCGAAATAAAGCAAAAACAAAAGTGCTGGAAGGAGGGAGAAGGATCCGATGATGTCTTCAGGAAACATGGAGAGATTAGTAGGAGAAACAAGAGATGGACTCAGAAGACACAACGTAGGAGAACACAGGTGATTCAAGATGGCGAGAAGCAATCATGGAGCGTCAGAAGGCATGAACCGTTGGACTAAGTGTGAAGAAGGGCAAAGTGAGAGAATATAAAGGGGAGGAGCAACAGAGAACCAAACACAGACAGGGCAAAGAGAAACAGCCAGGTGCAGCACACAGAATCCCCAGCACACAGAGTTTCTCGAGGAGGAACTCGATGTAAATGCCATTATTCTGCATGAGGGAGGGAGGAAATCAGAACGTCGTGTCGACCTGGTTGTTCACTCTGGCATCTCTGAACCATCTGTCGGTTCAGCACAGATACTGTACATCCAGAGATCAGGCCGTTCCTCTCCGCTGAGCTCTCTCCTCTGTCTCTCCCTCTCTCAGAGCTATATTTCACATGGAGCAACAGAAAATGTGATTATAATACTGAGCCTCCACCTGAGATTTAACCTCAAGAAGGAATAACATGCTGTGTGTATTTGATATAACGCACGATCCTGCAGTTAACCTTTCCTGAACTAGCTGTAATTCATAGATGGCTGCGCTAACCACCAGTCACCTAACACAGCTTTATTTCTGTATTAAGCACAGTTTTATTTTATTGTTGTTTTTTTATATTTTTAGCATTTTTACTTAATTTAAAAACATTTTCATTTTCAAAATAAATTTGCTTTGATACAATTTTATTTAATTTCAGATTGTTTAAAAAAATTGTCAAAAATGCATTTTTATTTCAACTATGATT
>SRMA01027189.1:29115-208451 GCA_007224835.1 Danionella cerebrum | reverse complement strand
GTCCACCAAAATAAACACGGGATAGTGATAGTTTGGACTGGATGCGGCAAGCAGTGTGTGGATTATGCAACTTTCATTGAGGAGGATTTCCCTCCAGGAGGGCTGAATCTAATGGTTTAACTTTTGTTTGGTGTTGTGAATTGTATAATATGAATTATGTAATGAGTTTTTAGCATCAGCAGTTATTCTTGCTACTTCTGGATCAGATGTAGAATGCACTTTAGCTCTTGCAAATTCACGTTGATCAGTTTTTCACATGGGTCGGTGCTTTTTTTATTCAAATAAATTCCCTGAAAGGTTATACTGAGTGCTTATGAGGAACTAACGGAATGTGCATCCACTTTTGGACTTTCCATTTAAATTTAAGAAGTGTTTACATTAAAAAGTACACCTATTACGCTTCAAACAAACTGTCACGGGTACAGACTCTTCTAATGTGGAACAATGAGTCCCATCTGTATAACGTTTCAAAACGTAGTATCTGCCTATCCACACGCGTGCCACGTGCAGAGTGGGGGGTGTGCAAACAGATGAAACGAACCAATCACCTTTAAAACATTTGGGGATTGGTTCCACTTTTTGTCCAATCAGCGCGTCGCCTCTGATTTAACAGCCAATGGAAACGCGACCTGCGTTGGATTTTTTTTCCACACGTGTAGAGGATCACATGTAGCCCCTCGCTGTAAAGTGACGTGAGGGGCGAAAAAGAAAAGGATAGAAGTCCACAATTTCACTCAGGACAATTGTGCGTGCGATCAAGACGATTTTTAAAGCAATAAAGTGTATTAAATCACTTTTACGCATAGGAACGGCACGTTAGCTCGTGTTATTGGCGCTGGACACGAGGTTGTAGTGGGACCGACCCGAAAACGAGCCAATATTAATTAAGGTGAGTGAATGCTAGCGTTTTAAACGCATATCCTTCTTTTATTTCTTTGATATTCATCAAAAATACTAATAGTTTATCATTATAGTTACATAGTGTATTTACAATCTGAGGATGAATGCGTTTTGTTGGGGCACTGTGTTTTTTTTACATTTCCATAGTCTGAATTTGTACAAATCGTACGTAAATTGTTTTAAATAAGCTGTAAATACCAATCAGGTGTTTAGTCGATGTGTATTTTGTCAGAATCACTGTGTATATAACATTGGTGTTATGTCACCATGTTGATTTATGACTTATTTTGTTGCTGTCTATATTTGTGTGTTGAATATTTAGTAATAATTTTCATTTTCACTGTATTTTTGCCCTGGTTGCGTGTAATGACACACCCACAGATCTTGGTCAACACATGATTACTAAGTTGTTGGTAATATCAGGACACTGTAGGTTTTGGAGCATTTGCTGCAGGTATAATTGGCTTTATCTTAGAAGAGGTTGTCCAAAATATAGTCATGTTTCACATGAAACTATGTAAATATTTTAAATACAACCATGAAGCCATCTGGTGAAGGTTAGTTTTTCCTAATGGCACCGCCCAGCTGTTTATTTTTATGAACCACATGCCCTCCAGTGGGATTTTTTTTACCTTCTTCTGAATTACCATACATGCATTTCTAAACTACATAGAGTATAGAGGAGTGGTAAGATTATATCCACGTGATCCAAACCTCACAAGTTTTTTTTTTTTTTGTGAGACACAGCTCTCTATTGTGACCTTTCACCTTTTGAAAGGAACTTGGTGTGCTTTTGATGAATAGAATGATTTTTTTTTTTTTGGAATAGGATGATGAATGCCATATCTCTGTCAGGTCACTTTTGTTTTTGGAAAGTATCCCATGTTCTTTCGGTTCGTTTCAGCAAACGTTCCAGTTCTTTAGCTAGTGCTAAAACCTCTCATTTCCTGGCTCAGAGAGCAAGGATGTTTATGTAAATTTTGAAAACCTACTGTTTTCAAATCTAGTCCTTGAGTTAGTACTTGAGCTTTTCTAAGCATAAATAGCAACATTGGTTTTGTGCGATTCAAAAAGAGTCATTTAAATGTGTTTAATTCCATCACAGATGAGCAAGTTTCTAATTGTAGGAAATCTAGGAAATGTATTCCTTGTCTGAAATTGAATACTAAAGTGTGAAATGACTGGAGAAGTAGTTTTAACACCTTAAGGCCTCTACACACCCATCCGAAGTTTCGTGCAAGAATGTGCCTCCTTCGAAAACCATGGTTGCCATCGGGAGCTCACACATCTGACCGAATGAGTGGTGCCAACGAAATAGAGACTCTGCCTCATCCATATGGCATTTTTCCCAAGGAGAATGACCAGTGAAACTTGCTCTTTTGATGACGTGAGTTGGACGTAAAAGAGCTACTCAGTGGTGCTCATCCCACATTCTCCTGCAAAAATGACAAATCAGACAAACCCGAAAGTATTTCTCTGTATTAGAGATTGAGTTTAGACTTCCAATTATATATTTTTTGCAAACCCGTGGTCATTTTTGGCTTGTGCTACCAACATGAATAAAATTATGGAAGTTGTGGAATTAAAAAAACAAAACCTTTTCTATTGAAATAGTAAAATAAATATGGATGAACTCCATCGGATAAGTATTTTTTTTAACATGGTAAATAATTTTTTAAAACAATAGCATACACCGGTTCTCAGGCCCCTGAGGGAAACCTCTTTTTCTCCCTACATTCAGTCCATTGCTTTTCAGCATTAAACAACTTTCTGTCTCACATGCTTCTGTTTTTCTCACCTCTCAGTAATGCTGTCACCGGGGAGTCCCTCCAAATGGCTAGCGCAAGATTCCCTCTCGTCCACCCCCAGTCTGATGTACAGCGAGACTGAGGATGAATCTGAGGTCTTCTCTTCCGAGAACGAGGCTGGAGGAGTCACGTCTGGGAATAAACCACAGTCTTTGGCCAATGGGAGCCTGACGAATTCGAACCTACCCCTCACGTTTGTAAACCAGAGGAGCGGTGGTGTTGAGGATGCTCCGACCGGATGCTCCTTCACTGGACCTACTGGAGTGCTCTCGGAAAGGATTCCTTCAGAAGGAGACCTGCGGTTCGCACGCAAGGTGAGACTGAAAATATGAAGAGGGAGAGAGGAAATGACATCGCTCCACCTCTGAAGAGGGCAGTGTTGAGCACTGAGGGATGTTTTGGTCTTGGTGAGCACATAGGTAAATATTTGAGGAAAGAAACCTTATCCTAAGTTTTAGACCTGCTGATACCATTGGTATGGTAAACGTTCAAACCGAGAATCTTTGTAGTTGATGTAATCCAACCCCAGTGTGTGAACGATTTTCCAAAGTTCTGCCAAATTGGTTGCTGGGGTAAACATTTGGTTAGTAGGGAGTGGTCACTGGCATTGTAGACATGTTAACTTGCCTCAGTGGTTGACCATTAGATCACATGATTTGCAGAAAAAAAAAAAAAAAAAAAATCACATTTATGTTCCGAAATGCTTTTTGTTGCCAATACTGTCATTTTACAGTTACTTTTGGCATTTCAGCATCATCCACATCAAAGGTACATCATCAAATGTACGTGTCAAAAGAGTAGTGATTACCTTTGACCATTTTGAAGTTTAAATTTTATTTTACGTTCATATTTAAATGTGCCCCAGGTGAATGGAACCTAAACGGATGCCATTGAATATCATTGTTTATCACCAATTGCTTGCATTCATGGGTCTCTGTGCTGTTGTAGGTGACCATGTTCAATTACACCCTTTCTTTTACACGTGATACGCTATTGAAAGTCTAAGGGGTTCAAATGAGGCAGACCTTCCCCTCATCTCACAATACACACAGAGGGGTAATGGGAAAAAATTAAAGCAGACCTTGACTTAAGCTAATGCATGTATATTTCAGTTTTTTTTAACAACTATTGCATAGAGTACATGTAGACATAGGAGCGGGATAAGGGAGGAGTCTTGAAGTCTGGTCTTTTAAAGCGACCAAGTGACCTGGATGGAATTTGAGCCTCTTGTAGGTAAACTTGTGTTCGTTTCTTTTTCAGTGCTCTGAGTTGCAAGGCTACATCAGGCCTCTGGCGGAGCTGTTGAATGGATTAAAAACTGGACGATACGATAAAGGTAAATATCGGATGGATGCCAGATTCAACAACGTTCCTAAACGAAACATCTTCAACTTATTTACCAGGTTATTAAATCTGTAAACAGACGCTCCAGTTGTTAGCTTGGGGTGCTAACACTCGGATGCTAACGTTAGCTTGGTTTGACAGATTGCTGATAAATAATGCAAGAAATAACTTTTGAGCAAACGTTAGCATTTCTGTAGCTGTTTTGGCTCTAGTGCCTCTTTTTGTTCTGGACCCGGGAGTAAAATAACCCTCCATTGCTAAGGGTATCAGTGTTCAAAGTGCCAAAAGCACACTTAAACTCTTAAAAAGACGATGCTCATCTGTGATTGGTGGGTCTTTGCTTGAGGTGCTGCTAAGTGATTGGTTGGTCTTTAAGATCTGCAGTGTAGTTGTGTTAAAAATGGATTTGTTAATGGTGTATTCACATTTTAAACTCCACAATACTAAAAGTTGTACAATATTGCTATTCTCATACAAACTGAATTCACATCAAGCTGTGGGGTGTGACCATACTCATCATGGGGTTTCTGGGAGATAGCGTATAATGGGCTCTGTCTTCCTTTGTAATGTTTATTTTTGAGTTTAGAAACTTTAATGCTGACCCCTAGAGGCTGGATGATATTTTATTTCCTGCGAAAATCAAGCTAGAGCTTTTGGGTTGATCAGTTTCAGGATTATTTTTACTAGATATTGTTATATGTACCATATTGTGTCCAGCCACACCCCTATTTAACGCTCTTCAACGCTGATGTTTTCATTAATGTTGTATCTTTTTTTTTATCTGTTTTGACAGGTTTGAGTTCATTTCAGCAGAGTGTTGCCTTGGACAGACTTCGAAGGATTGTGGGCGTTCTGCAAAGACCCGATCTTGGGTATTTAATTCGATTCTCTTGAACTTTCACTGTTACATGTTCAATTATTCATATCCAATGATGCTTTGATTTCCATAGGGAGAAGTATATGGGTACTCTACTGCAGCTGGAGGTGATGCTAAAGGTCTGGTTCCCTCAGGTGAGGCCTCAGCATCATCGTGTTGGCACCACTTCTCTCCAGAGTCTTATGGCTAGCCTCCCGCCGCGCTGGAATCAGGACCAGCTTCATATGCCAGTGAAGGTGCGTCCCACAAAATCCGAAATGTTTTATTGAGTTGGTTCTCTGTGAGAGAGAATTTTAGAAAGATCTAAAATACTTCTAAATATAAAAATCAAGTATTATTTCCTGGCAAAGGTTCAAATGAGTATCGATAGACTTGTATATCTCATGGAAACAGGTTGAGATTAGTGATGGGAAGTTCGGATCATTTTACGGATTCGGTTCTTTGAGTCTCGTTCAGTAAAATGAACAGATCTTTTTTCGAGTCATTTCGTTCATTTTACTAAAATATCAATAAATGTTGTGTGTACTTCCACATCTACTAGCGTTTTATACACAAACGCGAATCACACTACAAATAAGACAAAACTATAATGCTAAATTTAAAATAAATATAAATATATTACTAAAGCCTACCTGGGTCTTTTAGTCTGGTTTACCCAAACTCTGATCTGTCTTCTTTAGATTTAAATCTCTTTTGTTCGACACAAAATTACTTCACTCTGATGTTAACGTGTGCAGTCCGAGCACTCAGTCCGGACTTCTTTGTCACGTGACCGCTACAGTGCCGGGATCCGAAAAGATTCGTTCTTTTAGCGAGTCCGGGTCCTTTCGGTCTTTTCTCTTTCCGGCTCATGCTGCATTGGTTAACATTATGGAGTGGCCATGAGCCGGAAACAGAAAAGATTAGTTCATCTTTCGAGTCATTCGGGTCTTTTCGGTCTTCTGTCATTGATGATGAACGGGTTACGCTCGGAAAACCACAAGAATGATGCGCATGCGCCAATGAACGAATCCCTCTCCAACACGACTCGTTCATACGGAGTCACATTAAAGATTCGTTCAAAAAGAACGAATCGTTCTTGAACGACACATCACTAGTTGAGATGCCAAAAGTCGATGCAGTTCATTTCGTTTAGACTAGTGTCACCCCCTAATGCTGGTCTGGAGTTCACACTATGAAGCAGAGAGGAGTCGATATGTGGAACACCACAGCAAAATCCACATTGCTTATTGGCTGCGTGAACAACCAAGCTCCACAAAACCGTCTTTCTCTGAGCTGTTTGCACAATTGTTGACTATACTGGAATGTATTTTAATGTAAAATATTTAGTGAAACCGCTTTTTCTGTCATTTTAAGGCTTTGGTGTTTGGTGTTTAAAAACAGAAGGGTACTCTATCATGTCCTGTTTTTTTTTTTACACTTGTAAGTGATATTGGTGCATTAAGTTCACAAAAGTCACTCTGCTACTTGCGTTAGCTGCGCTAATGCTAACGTTTAGTGAAGCTTTACTGAAACTTGCCATCTTTAACTCTTCCAATAGGTCTGGGTCCTGGTCTTTGGGGTGTTTTTGTGATGTTTACTTGGTCATAAATCCAACATAGTTCCGAATTTTGGCTCTTTCCTCCTTTCTCGTCAACAACAGCCACTGCGTCATCAGGACCCTTGGTCGCTATGTCCATGTGTTTTCTACCTGCTGACCCGCTGTCGGTAACAGAACTATGTAATACTGTGGGGAATGTGTGAAAAAAGTCTTCAAACAAAGATTTAAAAATATCAAAATGATTGTTTTCCTTTTTAAAGTTACACAGTGAGGGAACAAAATAAAAATGTAAATCAATATTTGGGGTTTCCACCTTTTTTTCTTTCTTCTTCTAGTACATCTGCTCAAAATCAGAGACTTTGTAGGGTTATAATACAGGTGTCACGTGGGTTAAAACTTAGTCATGATCTGACACAGAAACAGCTGTGTAGGAGGTTTAAACCTACCAAACGCGCGGCAACAAGACACAAGTTGGTCATTCTGCATCAACAAGGTCTCTCCCAGACAAAGATTTCAAAACAGATTTGCTCTTTTGAACTAGTATAAAAACAACGAATGATCTCATTTATAGGTGTTTCTAGAATTTAGATTCTGGAGAGAAGAAAATATCTGAGGATAAAAGAAGGCGACTTGTTATTGTACTTGTCAATACCTTTTCTATTGCTAGATAAACATTCTCTTAGTTTTCTGCGTGTTTTACCAAACCTTTTAAATGTCACTTTTACACCTTCCACTTTTGTCCCCAAGTGGTAAAGCTGCTTGGTTGCTTTCATATCATGCGTTATGTCGATACTGGTTGACTGTTGTAGCTCGTTTGGTTCAGAAACCGGTTTGAGTTTGGATCAGATTGTGTTCTCAGTTACAAGTCACAATGGAGGAGAACATTTCTTTTCTTTAAATAAAACCTTGCTTGTGGTTTAATGGCATCTCTCTTCCCTCACAGAAACGCAGATTAAGTTGGTCAGACACGGACTCGCAAGGATCTTCAAGCAGCAAGCGCTTTCTTCAAGAGGACGAGCGAGGCTCGAGCCCTAGCAACTCCAGCTCGTGGCTCAGCAGCTCCGAAACCACATCAAGCGAACTAGAAGAATACAGTGCGATCTGTGCAAATGAAATGACTTCTGAACTCAAACTCACCGAGACCAGCCAGCATCTGGTTAACGAAAAGACTAAGTCCCCTAAGTCTGCAACAGGAAGACCTCCTCCACTTGTAATACCGGTGTTGGCCACAGATGGCACCATCGCAGGCCCGCAGGACTGTTCTGTGTCCTCCACAACTCCAACGTCTGACCCTCCTGCAAGTTTTATGAGCGGAAGTGGTTGTGTTAAGGGAGAAGAGGCAAAGATACAGGGTAATAGCAAATCTCGTAGCACAGAAGTCAAGCTAAGCACATAACAAAAGAACGATTGGTTTAATTTCTCCAGCCTATTGAAATTGGGAGCTTGTTGCTTTTCTGGTTTTGTTCAGTTAATCAGACTTTCTCTCATGCACACTAAGCAGAATCCACAGGAAGTACATATTCGGAATGTTTTAAGAGGTCAAACAAGTGTCTTAAGCTGTTTGTTGCAAATGTGCACCGCTATCCAACACTCTTCTGCCTTCCGTAATAAAACTACGGGCTTCTGAAAACAATTAACGAGCACGAGAAGCCCGCTGTAGCAGAAGAATCCAGAAAAGACCTTCATTTCCATTGACTTGAATCCAAAACCACTTTAACACCAGGTGAAGTAGAAGAACTTTATACGAGGAGGCAGTTTTATTTATTGAGTAACTACTTGAAGACGCCGAATTCACTCAAGCAGCCTTAAATGATCTATAAAGGTGGGACAATGGTTGTTTTTATTGCTCAACATTGTATATTTATTGAGATAAGCAAAAGAAACCTCACCAATCCTCAGATGGGAGTGTTCTTGTTGGAATGCTAAAAGACCCGAGTCATTTGCGCTGAATATTATTGTCGGAAAATGGCGCAAATCTGTTTTTTCTACAAGTTTTGAGATTTAGAAGTGAACCTTGACGATGAACAATAAGAGGAAGTTATGGAGCGTCACACACTGTAGAGATCACACTGAGGATGAACCGACTCAATCGTAGATGTAGAGATTCAGTATTAGAGAAGTGTCGTGATTTATTAATGGTTGTGATGTATGGAGAAAGTGATAAGGAAATTGATTTAACATTTAACGGCGACTCACGATGGGAAGGTTTTGTGGAAGAATTATAATAATTATATTAATAACGATTACTTTTTTTTGTTTTACAAAGGCAGACATTGTAACACAGTTCTGATCTGCTTTCACTAAGCCCGATTTCTGTACGTCATATCTGTTATTTTATTGAAGATCTCGTCATGGTTGTTGAATGTTTATAAACATGCTTCACTTTTTTGATATCATTAAATGTTTCAGTGTTTCTTAATTTTTTTTTTTTGTTGGCCTGTGCTTTTTTTACATATGCATTCTCGTACATATGCAAATATAGTTGTTAAAATGCTCTTTAAAACAACACATGCCACGTTTTAATATCGAAAAACACACTAGATTTACATCTTTTTAAAATGTACAGTAACATATTGTTGTTCATATTTTGCTTCAGTCAAAAAAATATCTACCCGGCAACCAAATTTTACCCTAGCAACCAAATTTTCTGAACTCTATCTAAGCTTTGGTAAGTTCTAGAGACGTGGGGGTTGGTTTATATGATGTATAATGACAACGGCAACATAATATTACGTTACTGTGCCATAGCAACCAGGCTGTTTACCATAGCAACCAAATTGGGAAATAGCTTAGGAAAATCCGAGAAACACGGGGATTGGTTTATTTTACAGTGAAATGTAAAACATATCATGTCAATGATCCCTTCATAGCAACCAGTTTGGCATATCGATCTCAGCTTAAGAATGTTACAGAGAAATAGTTTTATTTTCTATGTCAATCTTTGTGATATTGTCTTTAAACAGCACTTTTTGTAATTAAAAGTGCCTATGATTAATTTTGGTACAATTTAAAGCATTATAGTGAATCCAATTCAAGCATTAGAATGAAATTTTATGATATTTGTTTTACAACGTTTGTATTATTATTCTTAATTATTTATTTTAAGAAGAATTATCAGCCGATTTTGAATCTATATCTAGCTCATGTGACACGATAATAACATTGTCACATAACAATGAATTATATGATCTTGACCTTTAACGTGAAATACTTGTATATTGCCCGCAGGGTGTGTAGAACCTTCTACTGGTGCATAAAGAAGTTAAAAGTGTATCAGTAAGTACTAGATTGTGTTAATATGGTTGATTGAATGTATCCGAACCTTTATATTTCATATTTTCTGGATTTCTAGTATAAATTTCTAGTCAAGTGGTGAGTAAATTTAGAATCACATTTTTTTTGCTTTTTAAGAAACTGTCATAAAGAGCAATAAATCTGTTATTACCATCACATTAATTTATTTAAATATTAAGAGCCTAACATTTAGTAAATAAATTTTGCCCTTCTGTTCTTGAGTCACAACAATTTTGGGCTTTAAAAAAATCATACCAGTCTGAGTCCATCCCCGATCTGATGCTGTTGTTTTCAAAAAAGCAGAATCAAAGCATCACCACACCACACACAGTTAGCCAACACCTTTTTTCATACTGCAAGCTGGAAAATTAACAAGTTTATTTTTTTCTTCTGTGATTTGAATGCTGAGATATAAGTATCTCGGGCGATCCTGTCCAACCTTTCTCAAAAATCTCCAAACCGTGCAAAGCTTTCTCTTGCAAAAATATATTTTATTTCTCCTTTCCTAATATTTGCCCCCACCATCACAGCGGTTTTTGGGCTCCATAAATGTTATATATATGTATATGTATATGTATATATATATATATATATATGTCTCTTCACCTCTTTTCCACACTCCCCGTCGCACTGGACTGTTGACCCCAAATACCTAAACTCCTGCACCTTCTTGACCTCAGCCCCCTGTAACCTCACTGTTCTATTTCCCTCCCTCTCGTTCAAACACATGTATTCTGTCTTGCTGCGACTGACTTTCATTCCTCTTCTTTCTAGAGCTGACCTCCAACTTTCCAGGTTTTCCTCCACCTGCTCTCTGCTCTCACTACAAATCACAATGTCATCTGCAAACATCATTGTCCATGGAGATTCCTGCCTGACCTCATCTGTCAACCTGTCCATCACCATAGCAAATAAGAAGGGACTCAAAGCTGATCCTTGATGTAGCCCCACCTCCACTTTGAACTCCTTTGTCTGACCTACAGCACATCTCACTGCTGTCTTACTTCTCTCATACATATCCTGAACTATTCTGACGTACTTCTCTGCCACTCCTGACCTCCTCATACAGGACCATAGCTCTTCTCTTGGCACCCTGTCATAAGCTTTTTCTAAATCCACAAAGACGCAGTGCAGCTCTTTCTGACCATCTCTGTACTTCTCCATTAACAATCTCAGAGCAAAAATTGCATCAGTAGTGCTCTTCCTGGGCATGAAGCCATACTGCTGTTCACAAATATCCACTTCCCTTCTTAACCTAGCTTCCACTACTCTTTCCAAAGTTTCATTGTGTGGCTCATCAACTTTATGCCTCTGTAGTTGTTACAACTCTGCACATCACCCTTGTTCTTAAAGATTGGTACTAGGACACTTCTCCTCCATTCCTCAGGCATCTTCTCACTCTCTAAAATCCTGTTGAACAACCTAGACAGGAACTCCACTGCTGTCTCTCCTAGACACTTCCACACCTCCACTGGTATGTCATCTGGACCAACAACCTTTCCACTCTTCATTCTCCCCAGAGCCTTCCTCACCTCATCCTTTCTAATCTTTTCACCTTCCTGCTCTACAGTATTCACCTCTTCCTCCCTTCTTTCCCTTTCATTCTCCTCATTCATCCACTCCTCAACATCCTCCTTCCATCTTCTCAGCACACTCTCCTCACTTGTTAGCACCTTTCCATCTCTATCTTTAATCCCCCTTATCTGTTGCACATCCTTCCCATCTCTGTCTCTCTGTCTCGCTAATCTATACAATTCCTTCTCGCCTTCCCTAGTGTCTAACCTGGCATACAACTCATCATATGCTTTCTGTTTGGCCTTTGCCACCTCCCTCTTCACTCTGCGCTGCGATTCCTTGTAGTCCTGTCTACTTTCTTCAGTCCTTTCAATGTCCCACTTCTTTTTAGCTAGCCTCTTCCTCTGGATGATGTCCTGTACTTCCTCATTCCACCACCATGTTTCTTTATCTTCTTTCCTCCTTCCAGCTGACACACCTAGCACCTTCTTCCTGTCTCCCTGATCAATTGTGCTGTAGTTTCCCAGTCATCTGGAAGCTCTTCCTGACCACCCAAAGCCTGTCTCAGCTTCTGTCTGAATTCCTCACAATCTTCTTCCTTTTTCAACTTCCACCACTTGGTCTTCTTTTCAATCTTTCCTCTTCTCTTCTTCCTGACCACCAGAAACATCCTACACATCACCATCCGATGCTGTCTGGCTACACTCTCTCCTACCACTACTTTACAGTCTCTGATCTCTCTCAGATTGGCTCGTCTACAAAGGATGTAGTCTACCTGCGTACTCCTACCTCCACTCTTGTAGGTAACTCTATGTTCCTCCCTCTTCTGGAAATAAGTATTAACTACAGCCATTTCCATCCTCTTGGCAAAGTCCACCACCATCTGTCCTTCTAGGTTCCTTTCCTTAACACCGAACCTGCCCATCACCTCCTCATCACCTCTGTTGCCCTCGCCAACATGCCCATTGAAATCTGCTCCCACTACTACTCTCTCCCCTCTGGGAACCCTCTCAATCACCTCATCCAACTCACTCCAAAATCTCTCCTTCTCTTCCAACTTACAGCCTACTTGTGGAGCATAACCACTCACTACATTCAACATCACCCCTTCATCAGCTTTAATGTAATAATCTGTAAGTTATGGAGTGTCATGGCACCTATGGCCTCTGTTAATGAACTATGACCGTATGCAGCAATATTCTCAAAGTTCAAGAGTTGTATTGTTGTTCTGAAATGTGCTACTTCAGAGAACCTCTTTGTGGTTCTTCAGCATTGATCAACAACTACCTCAATACTTGAGTTAGTAAAGCTCTGTATTTCAGTTTCAAGTGTGACTCCGGCACTCCTCTAAAATGAGATTTTGAACATAGAAGTTGGGAAAGAAGTTGGTATTGGCAGATTATGCAAAGCAATTATAACCTAGTGTTGTCTAATAGAAGTACGGCCGGTTCACCGCTTTTAACCAGCCCACTGGAATTGGTGGGTGGAAAGCGCGGCCTGCTACTGGATTTGGTAAATGAGTCTCTTTCCCTCTCTCTGTTGGATCACAGAACAAGCACAAACGAATACACCCCCGTTGGATAAGTGGTCTCGCTGGGTGCGAGCCGAGCTGGTTCCCCGTCTCTCTGATGCAGGAGCAGGTTTGCGTGCACCAGGGGAATTGAGAATGTTCCCTGACGGATGATCTGAGGCCTCTTTCGTGCCCAAAACCTGCCTTCGTTACAGAGTCTTAGCGCCTCGTTCTTTGAACACACGGTTGTGGAGGATTGCTTGGGGAATGTTTAGCTTTGTGGATTAAATGGCTGTAAATGAGATGGGATCCAGTCTGTGAGACCTTAGAGATTCTGGCCTAGAAGAAAAGCGGAGCTGAAACCGTTTCAGAGATCTTTGATGTGAGGAATCGAGTCTCCTCAGCTGTTTGCTATGCTTCAGAAATGGAGCTCTCTCAAGATGATCTTGTAAATATGTGTTCGTTTGTTTTCTGTTGCTTTATTGGTTTATTGACCACTAGAGGAGTGTTGCCACCTCCTTAGTAAGAAACGTTCCTATTGGCTGGTGCAAAAGTTGCTAAAAGTCACGACTTGTACGACTTGAGTATGACTGGGACAAAAATCTCTAATTTCTGTTTCTGTTCTCGGTTGAACTGCTGAACAGAGTTCAAAAGAAAGACAATAACCTTTCTGCTTCCAGTAAACTGATTTCTAAGGTTCATGTGAATGTGTTCTTCAGTCAGAAGAGTTTGTGAGGAGAATATCTTCAACCATCTCTAGCCTTAGTTACACGATCACGTTTGGTGGGAGTAGTAAAGTGTTCTAGGCGTGAAAGTAGAGAATCCACAAGATCGTCTGAGATCTGAAGCGGCGTCGAGCATCGATCTAAACCTAAACATTCAACCGCCGTGAACTAACCGAACTGTAACCGAGTCAGGTGACTGCACCCATTGGCTAAACGCTAATTGATTTGCTAAACTCATAACCTCTGCTGATTTGACGTCTGGCAGTTCATTAGGAGGATCATCGACCCCTTGCTTTCTCAAACTCTGCAATTAATCACATCATCAGCTAATTACAGCGAGAGCCGAGCTGTGAAATCATGACTCATTTCACTCATACATCGTGACGCCTTTGATTGGCCGCTATTTGATTTAATCACTTTATATTCAGATTCCATGGCTAACGAGAGAGAAGAAACAAACTTTATGCATAAGTTCAGATTTATCTGCTTTTCTAACATTTCAAATAAAAATGGAACAAAAATGTCAATTTCCCAATATTCTCCTCAATCAAATATTTACCTTGGCTTCAATCACACATTTGTAGTTTGATGTTACTGTCATGCTGCCGACCGGATTCTCCGTAAACTCAAAGCAGCAATACTTTTGACTGAAAAAGTGACACATTAGTCATTGGCTCGAAGAGCACAGTCTCCAAAGCCAAGTTACAAAACATCTCAACGCCACTGTAAAAACGCCCTCTACTGTCAGAGTCAGAAGTAACACCTGACTCACGTTTGCTCTTTTTCGTAGCAGAATCAATCACTTATGCACATCATGACTGATAGCTTTCCATTCATTACACAAAACAGGTTAAGCAGGTTACAAAAACGAGAAGTACAACATAAAACAGTAGCCGCCGTTTTAGCTCATCCCCATTGAAACCAAGCGCTCGCTGAACAGATCGATCTGATTTTGATGAAGTAGTGAAGAGCTGGTGATCGCGCTCCGGTCTATTGGAAACTTGTTCCAGAGTCTAGGAGCAGCTGCACTAAAAGGCCACTCACTAAACGGCTTGTAGTCGCTCCAATGACGAAGAGCAGACTCTTGGATCACGTAGGTTCGTGAAAGTTTGCAAAGATAGCTCGCCTTTAAAAACAAAAATCTAAACCTTGGACTCAACTTTAAAATGAACAAGAAGTGATGTGCACTGCAACAAAGTATTTGTTATGAAACAAGCTGGACCAGTTGCAGACTCCCAAATAAAATGCACCTAAAAAAAACCCACATCCCGAACAAAACACAATTGAAGACAAACAAAACAAAAAAAAAATGCCAAGGGTCAGAACCAAGCAGCGGAGTCTGCCATTTTGATCGCAGTCTCCCAGTATTCAGGCGTTGTTTACTTCCGTGTGCGAATCTGCTGCTCCATTTTAAACCCGTGTTTAGTTTCACTCCCAAATTTGTCAACATAGGTTTGCAATGCAGTGATGAGCATCTGAACCAGGGCTTAGATCAGAGGGAACTGAGGATCTAAAGACAATACACTTTAACTGAACAGGAAGAAATGGTTTAAGGTCATCTGCAAATATAAAGAGAACTGAACCAGAATAGAGCCCTGCAGGACCCCAGAACACAAGGGAGTGGTAGAGGAGGAAACAGTCTCCACCACAACAGAGAAAGTCTTCTTTACTACAGTCCCGTCCAGCCCAATGACTCTCGACAAATGATTATCTATGAAATCAGAATGATTACGTAAAGTTTGAAAACACGTTGATTAAAGTTTGATTACGTAAACTCCCAAACAAGTTTCAGGAGTTGTGAGTTCATATGATTTCTCTCTAAAAAGAATGACCCTTTCATCACTGCTTCCTTATTTTCACCCAACAAAACGTAAACATTAAAAACGGGCTTCACTGCAGCATTAGGCTGAAGAATCAAAGACTCTTTTCTTTTGGAGCACGGGTTAACACTCCAGGTTTCCCTCATTGCTACGGGCCGCTTGGTTTTAAATAAACACCCATGTACATGATTTAATTTGGCTGAAATTGATTTGGAACCATGCAGGTCTATGATAAATGATTGCATCCTCGTGCAGAAATCATCATCTGGTAACAGAGGCTATTAAAGTGCAATGATGGATAAAAATTGAGAAGAGATGAGGAACGAGTAAAATAATTACAAGATTGTGTCTCATTCTCTTAGGACGCGAGTCAGGTGGGCTTTATGAAATGAGAGTCTATGCTTCATGAAGAAACAAGACGAGATTTATTCACGATGATGGAAAATCAGAATAAAAGGCTTCAGCCGTTCATACTCCAGCGCTTATTACAGAGAAATTAAGCAAGACCTTCTCTTTTGCAGGATTTTGCCTCGTAAATCTGCAGGATACGATTGAATACAGGAAATGCACGTTTGGAAGCTGAACATTCAAACCATTTCAAGGTCCGTGTTCAATCCTTTCCTGCACGGCGCAGCAGGTAAATTGCAAAGACATCGTTATCCAAAGTTATGCTCATCACTTGAAATGCTCAGCTTCTGCTCACACCCTGCTCCCGCACCCTCTTCTCACATTGTGCTCCCGTTCTGCTCATATTCTTTTCACACTCTCATGATCTTCTCAAGTCCTGCTCCCGTTCTGCTCACACCTTGTTCAATTTCTGCTCATGCACATTCATCTCAAGATCTGCAGCTCTGCTAATGTTCTGTTGATGCCTGCCTTAGTTACTTCATCCGCTGACCTGCACCCTACAGAGAGCAGGACCACCAGGACTCAGAGTTATGAGAAGAAAAAGGAGACACAAGGAGCTGATGAAGGGTCTCTTAATTAAGATCGAACCGGTCGTTTACATCTCATCAAGGATTCTCTAATCACAATCTCAGGCTGATCTCATCGTGAGGCCCGTCACGTACACGAATGTGGAATTTTATTTTAATATTGCACCAGTTTGAAGAAGGTCTTTCTATTCCTTCATTTGAAAACACAAAAGTGTCCCATTCTTCGAGAGTCGTAATTATTCACAGTGTGTTTCAACTTTATAAAGGTTTTTTTCTGTGACACAATACGATTTGGTCATGAAAGTCAATCAAGAACGAGTTCATTCTCATCATTTCAGTCGTTTTGCTGCCATTACATCACTAATAATTATAACATGAGAGGTGACCATGATGACGGGACACTCGTTGTATCACAGATTCTTGTAATGCTGTAGTTCAAGACCTTCCTCACATGTATCGCTCACACAGAGCACATCACCCCAGTTCTGCAACACCTTCAGTGCATACCAATAAACATTCAGATCCAGTTCAAAATCCATCCATAAACAGGAACCATGGTATCTCATTGAACTCTTTTCTCTCGAATTAACCTTAGCCAAACCATCTCTGGGTGTGTGTGCGCTTTTAGAGCCAGGACCTTCTGGAACCAACTCCAGCCTGACCCACGGAAGAGCCCTGACACTGGCTGCTGTTCGTCTCGTGTTTATTGCTGATGTTTGTGTGAATGCTGCCTGTGTGGCGTCCTCCAGAGAGGGATTTGCCACAGAGGGATGAAATTAGGCATGTGTCATGTGTATTGTTTGTTCTTGATTTCTGATTCTGTAACCTACTTTTGACCTGCTGATCTCAGAAGGTGAGGAGAAGGAGAGAAGGAGAGCCTGGATGTGACGAGTGCAAACAGGGGAATATAAAAATACAGCATTTGAAGGCTCTGTCTCATTGTGTCTTTCTCTTCTTCCTAAGAGCATGAGAACGCTTACGATCATCCAGCAAACACAGGGATTAGTTTTAGTTCAATCAATAAAGTCATTTTGTTCCACTCACCTAGGAATCAGAGAAACTACCATAACCATCTGCAACACACACAAAAGATGATGAACCTCCTTTCTTCTGATTATTGAGTTTTTTTAAACTCACACGTCACAAATAATGTGTGTACAGTTGAAACTGTATCTTACTGAAGCTCCTTTTTCACACTACGTCACAATATTTTGCTCACTATGTTTAGTTCAAGCACAAACCAGAGAAACAACCCGCTCCAGTCTGGTGCACAAATGAATGACCACTCACCTCTTCTGATCCCTCGTTCCCTCTCCATCCAGACCAGGGTTTCCAGGGCTTTAATTAGCCAACGCTTTCCTCTTCTGCTCCTCTGTGGATCTCTGTTAAGCTGCCAAAAGTGACCCCTCTCCTGCCCTTCACTGACAGAAACACAAGAATTACACCAGAGCAAACCTTCCCGACTGTCACAGATGGATCATTTAGAGCTAGAGGGAGGTTTAGCCAGCAGCATCCCACTGTAACCGTAGAGACGGAGGTTCATTAAAGCAACAACGGTTTTTCATTTTGTTTGCAAACATTACAGCAGTTATTCAACAGGAGAACGCAGGCCTCACAAAACTGCTTGCTTCAAGACCCGACGACCGAACAACAAGCACTTCACAACAAGCCATCATTTCAGCCAATCAGAGAGGCCGCTGCAACATCCGAGTTTGTTCTCAAGTCTCCAAAAATAATGTAAAACATCAGCAATTACAGCTGCGAGTCTTTCTGATTCTGGTTTGCAGTTCACTTTAATCTCCATCAGGCTGTAAACTTGTGGGAGGGGCTTAATTAGCATAATCAGAAGAGTTTGATAAGGTTTTCTCTGAAGTATTTATAATATCTGGTGTTTCAACCAGCATCATTTCTTCTAGCTGCACTTGTTTGTAGGACTGCGGTGAGTTTCCTGATCCACCAGTTATAACAACCAGCAGCTAATGATCATCAATGTCACATGTAGATTGAACCCCAGTCATCAATTGAAATAGAAACAGAATCCTTCATTTTTTTAAATATTCACTGAACCGTATTATTTTTTTAAACCATATGATTATTGTTAAAATAGCTTTCTTGTCCATAGAGAAAGATTTTCTTGGAGAACTTCTCTTCGGGGGATTAGCTGATCAACCCGCTTCAAAATACACTGACCCACAACAAACTACTACAACTTCCTGTTTACTTCCATCACCAAAGAGGTCCCTCACTCCTTACTGCAAGCTCTGGTAGAAGATACCTACATCCATCTCACCAGCGTTCCAGAGAGTGCAGGTTTCACCAAAGGAAAGTTCATCCTTCTCCTTCTGCTTCTCTCCAGTTTCACAGCCAATCACTGTGTGTAGATTAGCTAGCTAGCCAATCGTTACGCTAACAACCGCACAGATGCCTATAGCAATTATAAAAGTGCATGACTGGTTGGGATGGTCATAGATACACGAAGGTTTCCAGTCACTTCCTAGCCACACCCCTAGCAACCTTAATTCTACATAGCAATAAAAATCTCAGAAGGAATTATGGTAGACAGTGTCAGGGGCACTCCCTAGCAACCAAACTGTTTACCTTAGCAACCTTTTATAAAAACTGGGGTAACAACTGTACAATGATATGGAAGAGCCCTTCCCTAGCAACAATACTGTTCACCTTAGCAACCATACATTAGGTTTAGATTAAAAACTTGGGGGTAAGTTTGTCAAACTGTAAAATTTGATGATAAATAATCCTTCCCCAGCAACAAGGCTGTTTAGCCGATTGCACTTTTCCCATAGAGATTCCCCAAACCATGATCCTGTTCCCTGGGAAGCTCATGAGTGAACAGAAAACAGTGATTCTAGTTGGTTTTTTGGAAACTGAAACAGCTTTATGAAGCTGTGCCACTGGAGTCACCTGGACTGTTTCAATAGATTCCTCTCTGCTCTCCTGGAGCTTTGAAGCTACAGTTTCGCAGGACGTACGGCTCAGAATCTCTTACATTTGAACCCGCGGATGGCTGTCTGAAACAAAAACCGACAGAATTATCACGTTCGGATGAATCGTCTCTTAATAGACTCTGTGTATCTCGTCAGTAAACGTTCATTTTCATGCCGTCGCTCAGAGGGTCCCCAGGAGGCCCAAGAGGGATGAAAGGAGCCGAATTGAATTTTTCCTCTCTTTCTCAGCGAGCAGCAGCAGCAGCAGCCGTCGAGAGGCAGCCAGGCGCCGCTGGGGGAAAGAGTTCAAACCCGAGAGTGCTATTGAAGTTAAAAGCGTGCGGTGGCACTGCTCAGGCCATGAATTGAACATGCAGAGGTGCTGGCGAACTGTCGCAGGGTCACGAACAGAAGCCTGGGCGAAGCTTTGTCCTCGGGCTGCTTGCAGGACTGAGACTCCATTAAAGGTGAGTTTGAGAAAAGCCGAGCACAAAGGTCTCGCCTGCAGGAAGCAAGCCATCACTTTTATTACTTGAGCAGGTTCGGATATTTAAGGATAATAATACAGCCAGGAGCTAAAAGGCTTGATGCAGAAATGAAAATGTGATCTGTACTCGCCGTTCTCTTCGTTCAAACCTCGTCTTCTCAATAAACTTCTTCCCTTTTGTAATTTCATTTTCACGTTTAAGGTGCTGCTGCCATCAGTCTCTCGGGTCACCGGTTCGAGGAAAGCTATGAGCAGACGTTCTTACAGAAACATGTTTAATGTCTATACTTAAAGCCTATAGACACGCCTTGCTCATGCAATAAAAGCGTGTTTTCTGGAACGCGTCGGTCTATGTATTTGCTGCATGTGTATTTCTCTGGGATCTGTGCAGAAATTCTCCCCAATGTTAGATGCGGAACAACAGAGACACTCCTGGCCACACGGTGGCGCAGCACAACTTTGTACATGAAATTATGCAGAATCAGTGGTAAATGAAGCGTCTGGTTCTAAAACACTTTGAATTCATGAAGGTTAAATTGAGAAAAAAGGTTTTTATTTTCTCTAAAGAAGAAGAATGGTTATTTTGAACAGATCATAACGAGTCTGTAATATCAAAAAGCAAACATTTTCATTCAAAATTGTCAACACTCACCTTTCTATCCCCAATCAGAAGTAAATTTTCACCAGTTCTAGTGTGTGTAAACTTTTCAAACACGTTCAGACCCCCTAAAAATGCACCGAAAGCCAATGATCCGAAACAATGCTCTGAGCAACTACGATACGGTTCAACATATTGTTATTCGTCTTTTGCCTCTGACAAAGAAATTCTAAACATCTCCTCCGAGACCTAGACACTTTGCCAAGACATCCAAACTGGTCTGACTAGGGTTGCTATATCTTATCAGAGTGGTACCACTAGAAAGAATCTCATAGAACCTTCTACACTTGTGGAGGTAATGCGTCTGTGCAAGAACATACCAGCCACTGTGCAAAAGTATTTGAAATATATAATATTTGCAACACTTATGTCTCTTATGTTTTTGTCTCTGAACACTCCATAGCAACCGGGCCGTTTATCATAGCAACCAACTTGGCGTCTCTCTATCTCAGCTGTGCAAAGGCACTTTGGGAAACTACATGAACCCCAGGCTCTAGTTAAACTTCAATTATTGGAGAAAGTTTCTAATGTGTTAGTCTGGGAAACTTCACAGACTGCAAAAAATACAGATCATGCAAAATGTACAGAAGGTCCACGCATGGGAAAAAGAGAATGTGTGCTTTTGCTGAAAGAACTGGATCCTGCTGGTGTTTAAACTGAAGACCAAGTTTAGAGTACAAGCACAAAAACAATGTGCTTCTGTTAAAAACTCCAGACACGCTCAAAAATTTTGACAGAGGGATATACGAGAAACTTTCACAAGTTAAACGTAGACAAGCCAGAAGTGGCAAAAAGTACTTTAGCAGAGCAATCACCCTCCATTTTCAGTTTGGTCATGTGATGTTCGACCCAAGTTCAGCAGAAGTTTGGAGATTTCTGGTGTTTTAAAAGAGTTTGGAAACACCTGAGGAGACTATTCTGCTCTCTACAGGAGACTTCCTGTATCAGTAGCCACATCTCCAATGTGTCAGATGTGCAGCCAGTGCACGTCAAATAAAAGTCTCGGATAACTGTTTTCAACATTTCAAATGAAGTCCTCAAATCACTGAGACAAACAGAAAAGGCCTGACCTTTCAGAAAGGACCTGATCGATCACAGTTCACAAGCGAGAGAACGGATGCAGTCGCTAGCAGATGAACCCTAAGATGCTAATCATCAGCGCTAGACGTGCGCGGCCTCCACACATCTCCCTCACAGCTTGACAAACTCTCTTTCCTCCCCTCACCAGCTGCTCCGTGAGCCTGCAGTAAGACCCTCACTCATAAGCTCCATCTTTACTAGCATTACTCTCATTAATGGCTTCCCTCAGACTCCCAGCATGCATTGTGCTCATAACCTGATCTGCGCTGCGATCCAGACGGATGGCGTTACCGTAAGCTGAATGCTGGAGAGAAGCCCACAGATTTATTACAGGGCGCTCCTTTCGCTCAGTGCGGAGCCGCTCTTTTTACGCAGGTAGAAACTGTTCATGTGGTGAAAGATTCGTCAGGGGACACAGCATTAGTGCAGCTGATCCAGAGCCACCGGAACAGAGACGAATCTGAGAACAACTAAACATATTTCTTATTAATATCTTACTCCGTTTTTTGTAAACCTTTCAGCGCGTCAAAACATGGAACAACATTTTTTCCTGGTCGGCAACAGAAGTATATATTTATATATTTTCCCCAAACTCTAGAATCACAGGATAAAACAGATTTACAAGAATAAACTGAATCAAGACAAAGTGTCGACATGCAAACCTTTAAAAACTGATAAAGTCTGTGTCCACACGGAAGCATTTATTTTGAAAAGCCTCCATCCTTTAGAACAAAAACTTCCCACAGAGCTCCGCAGGAGCAGCCAAACCAAGAGGTTCTGAAATCACATTATTTGGACAATAACTCTTAACTAAAAACAAGTACAGCATCCTCAATATTTCTCAAATTCCCTTGTGCACGACAGCAATGAAGACAAAAACTTCAGAGCGACACTTCAGAAACCACGTGGGTTTTTTTTTCATTATTATTTTACTTTAATCCACATCATAATGTAACACCAGAACTTTAACCACTTATTCCTCAAATCAGGATTTTATAGCAGCATTTCTGACGTTTCCTGTGAAACCGTATACAGACCGTGTTAAAGAGCAGTTTAGACTTTCATCAATTGTTGAATATTTGATATAAAGTTAAAAGTGCTGCAGAAAACTCAAACTCCCTCTTGTGTTCAACTGAAGTTCATTTGAAGAGAAGAATACAAGAAGCTGTGTGTAAAATAGTCTTTTTGTTGTTTTGCAGATTTCTCCAGTGTACATGCAGCACCCACGGGGCTCTTCTGCAGGGAATCTAGGGGCATTCAGGGTGGACGAGTGGCATCTGAAGCGTAAAAGCAGGGGCGTATTGATCAGAACTAGACTCAGCGCAGTGAGCTGTGAACTCAAGAGCGGGCCGACTGAAGCCACGCCCACAAACACTGCTCTGGTTCTGATGCCATCAGGATAATTTAGAGGCTGCTTTCTTTGAAGTACAAATAACGTAAAATATGTAACTTGTCTGTTTATAAATCTCTTTAATTAAACCTGATCTAAGTTACTGGAGATGTTTTCAAGTACAGAACTCCTGTTAGAAAGTTTAGCTTGGTTCAGCTCTGACACCTCGGATCGTTTTAAAGAGCAGCATTTGTTTTCTAGAGCATGCACAGATGTCGAGTACAGTACAGCTCGTTTTTGCTTTTTCTCCATAAACCCTCTGGAGGATTTACAGTGACAGGAAAGCAACTTGAAGGTCAGGAATCTGAGAAACAGCAACTGATGGAGCAGAACACTCTAAACAAGGAATGAAAGTCATTATCTACTGTATAAAACATGTAGAGGAAACAGAAAAGAGCAAGATTTTTTTACATTTATTTATTAGACTCCATCATAAACTCTTAAGAGGTAGTGGAGGTTCCGCCCTGAACTCTACTAAACTCTCAGGAGGTAGTGGAGGTTCTGCCCTGAACTCTAGTAAACTCTAAGGAGGTAGCTGAGGTTCTGTCCGGAACTTTGGGTAAATGTGATTTCTTTCTTTGATTGTCTGAAAAAAAAAAAGCACGAACATCTGCACTTATAATACAGTATTTTTCTTAATGAATTTAGATATTTTGCATTTAACAAATGTCTTTCTCCAAAAACATAGGAACTGTTCTCAACTAAAGCAACAAACACCTCCTTTCATCCCATTTCAGTTGAAAAGAGCTCCGGCAGACTGTGGATTTGTCGTTAACCATCTCAACACGCCTCTAAATGTCCGCGATGAGATCCGGTTAATTGGTTCTTGAGAGTTACTGCCCTTTCCTCTCCTGCACTTCCCAGCGGGGCCATGATTATGAGACTATATCCAGAATATATCACATGTTTGACCTTTCATTCCTGCTGACTCTGCATCAGACAGCTCTGAGCTTAATATGTATTTATGATCTCAATATTATGCTAATGATATTAAATCACATCAGAGGATCAATCAATCAGCTAATTAGAGCACGCCAGATTTTCCCGGTTTGATTCAAAGGCAAGGGAAAGGGAATTTAGTCGTATATGCTCCCAGAGTGGTGAGAGCTAAGGGGTTAAAGATGTCTCTAAAGCTCGACTCATATACACGGCGTCATATGATCAGAAAATAGGTTTTCAACAATAAAGCACAGCTTCTGCAGAGACACAGAAGAAGAGTTTGTGATCTCCAGCTGAGAGAGAAATTGAAATTCTCTGTCCATAACTCTTGCATCTCGGCCAGAAGGAGCGACCATCTGTACCGACTGAAAAATGAGCAAGCG
Organism: Danionella cerebrum; assembly: GCA_007224835.1. Lineage (NCBI taxonomy): Eukaryota > Metazoa > Chordata > Actinopteri > Cypriniformes > Danionidae > Danionella > Danionella cerebrum. The sequence continues at coordinate 184,301 of SRMA01027189.1, read as the reverse complement.
CACATCCATCAGAGACGTACTTAACTGAGCATTTAGACGGCTACAATAACATACAGAATATTTCATAGCAGTCAAGCATCTTGAGCTCAAAGCTGAAATCTGTCAATAGCTAACGGATCTCGTCTCATTCAAACGCTGAATATTTCATTTATTTGTGTAGAAGAGAAATACACTAGGAGAGATCTGAGCCAATGATCAAAGGTTCAGAAGGAAATTAAACTGATAGTAAAACATTTAGAGTTACATTCATCAAAAATGAAAGGAAATGTTTCTGAGAAGTTTCCTTCAACAGCTTCATGGAACTTCGAAATGGAAGTAGTGAGGTAATGAAGCGCGAGAAGCTTCTCGATGAATTACACAATCTCTAAATGAGTTCTGGTTAAATGAATAAAAAGCACATTTTTCCGCACTCATAGTTAGTGTTTACTGTTTTTGGATCAAACATTTTCTGAAAAATGGCCAAGAAACCAGATAATTAGCCAGGGTGTGTAAACTTAAGAGCATAACTCATCCGCATTCGAAACACTGCACCGAGGTTCGCTGGGCGACGGAGTCTCGTAATGTTTGCTGTTGCTTTCATCTGGCTCCAGACGTGAAATTGCTTTTTGCTCCTGCGACTCTAAAGGTGTCACCCTCCAGTTTAAGCCAATAAAAGCCGGGCCGCGATCTTTTATTAAGTGCCAATGAATTGAACCTAAAAGCCGGCGTCTTGATTCGAGAAAAGAAAGCATGTACACATTCTCCCTCTGTGGTTTGTGAAGCGCATTGATCGCTGTCCTGATCAGATTTAAGAGATTGGCAAAAGCACAAATCAGATTTACTGAAGCTTCTGCCGCCTCATCTCGCTTTCATTCAGGCTCTGCTGAGAAGATCTCATTCGTGAGGCTGAAACACTGCTGAAAGCTGCTTTAATTCTTCATTTCACCTTTTCTGAGAAGTGGCAGAAAGCACCATTCCTGAACATCAAAGCCTGGAGAATCACCTTTCAGTTAATCCCGTGTCGATGTCGTGTCTAGGCACAGAGTGCTGCCAAAAGATTCCATGAGTATGAGCCAAAGAAACATCCAGCTCTCAGTCCGTCGGGTTTAGTGTGACATTCGTGAGATCCGCTAAAAATTTAACAAAATTTAACACAAAGCATCAGTTTGAGATTTCCCTCCATGCACCAGTGCAACTCTAGATTTCCTTCGAACCTCACAGAGAGGTTTGTGGTTCAAACCCCAGGGAAAGAACGGCCCAAACGTGTTTATTTAGAGAAATGCAAGTCGCTTTGTGTAAAGCATCCGTCAAATGCAAAAATGCAAACGGACAATAAACAGTCCCTCCAGGATTTTTTGGGTGATTGTTGCGGCCTAAAATGCTGAATTTGCTGCAGCTTTTTGAAAAGTTGTGATTTTTTTGACAGATTTTTCTCAACCGTGTTGCATTACCTTACGATTCTGTGTTCTTTCCTTTTATGATCTCTATTATCTTATACCCTCTGATCACATGCAGATCTGACAGCAGACAGCCGCTGCTTCTTCAGGAGGCTGCAGCGCAGGTTCAATTAAGAAAAAAAATCATGTTGTCCCTGTAAAATATTTAGACTTTTAGCATTTTATTGCTGCGGTTACGTCAATGTACTGGAATAAATGAAACTAGCGTGTGAAAGCATGACAAATAGTTTTATTGAGTGCCCCTCTCAAACTCGCTAGCACCTTCACCTTTGCCCACACAAGTACTGCCTGACGACTGACAAAAGCAAACCACCACAGACCTGGTTTTACAAACGTTATAAAGTTTTGTTGTTTCCTTGTTCCTTTTGCTGCTTGCGATGGATTTGGGAGCAACAGCTTCGGTGATAGTCACCTGCCGTGTCGGCTCTTTCCTTAAAAAAAAAAAAAACCTCTTTCTTAACTTAAAAACATTTCAGACAGCCATGAATCGAGAGAAACTTGATGAAACCCAGATCGGTTTTGTGTCTGTCTGGCTCTAGTGTGAAATATTTCTGCAGTGTTTCCGAACAGACAGCCATCAGCTTAATTTTTTAGGAGGATTATTCCCTTAATACACCCATCTCTTGAAAAGCAATCTGTCAGACACGGCGAAACCTAATAAAGGCCAATCTCATCGGGACGAAGTGAAGTGGAAGCCTCCGCTCTATTAGAGTATGAAAATGAATTGAGAGCACACAAACAACAGCCGGTGGCGCAGGTGTAAGCAGCTTGTTGATATGCACCGCGCCACAATCATGATAATAACAACAGAAGACAGAACAAATCAATAGAAATCAAGGGAACAATGGGATTAGCCTCCAACACAAAGAAGGTAAAGTTTGGCTTTTATTTATCAGCCGGGACCTTTTTTTACGAGACCAGTGTTATCATGGCATTTCCATAAAGCAGCCGGCAGCCTTTTGTGCCCCGACACAAAGCTTGATTGATTGCCTGCAGATTTTCGTCGTCGTTACACAATGACTAAAAACAGCGCACACTTGGCAGCACGGAAGGGAATAATGAATCGGCCTCGGACGCCGCGGCCTTCGTTAACCGTGACCCGAGTTAAGGGCAAACGCTGACTCTTGAAGGCATCAGCATTTACGGTAATAAACCATTTACGCTGCATACATTTGAGTCTGGAAGAATATAGACATTCCCGAGTGCCGCGTGTACATTTCGACTCGAGTGGGAGTCGTCATTAAAGCATAAGAAAGAAAAGGTTGCGGTGAATGTCGCGCTAAAGGAAACGGAGAGAGCAGTGAACCTAATGGTGTACATTGATAAACACCAGATCTCCGTTACACTTCAAGGTCCCTGTTGCATCAGTGGCATTTAAAGAAGATTGTTTTTCATAAAGTCTGCAAAAGCTTCTTTCTGCAGATATTTCGTATTCCTTCAGGAAGGACAGCGCTAACCCTAACCCCACGCTGTCCCTCAGAGAGGGAGGGGCATGAACCGCTCGGTACAGTAATGAGCTCCGGGAGACCGATGAGGAAAGTTTAAAACGAAGTCCTCTGTTCCGAGGTGTACAGCTACTAAATATCTGTTCTACTTTATCTGACACCTCCTTGAAGAAGTGTTGAGCACAGTGTCGTCGTCTGACCGGGGTTTTACCCCCGAATGCTTCATTAGCCTCGGATATTTAAACTTCAATGTCAAGAAATACACTTCAACTATAGAAATAATGTAGACCTGTTCTGCCAAGACCAATCAGAGAGAAGGGTGTGTTTTTATTGGCTGATCAGAAGTGTTGGTACGCTGGATTTAGCTTTTTAGAGACACTGAGAGAAATACAAATATTGAACTGGTTTTATCGCTGAAACACGACTAAATTAATCATTTATTTTACATTTTTTGTTTTACGAGTTTAACATAAGTTCAATAAACAATTCAACCACCAACAAAGAAAGATCTTGTTTTATTTGGTGAATGAAAAAAAAACACATTCAAGCAACGAATGTTTACAGGTTGTTTGCAGACAAATGCTGTTGAATCTACAAATATTGAAGCATTAGCAACACTGGGTTTATGTCTGAGATTATTCCGCTTTAGTCCCGTGCATCATCCGCTTTCTACCAATAGAACATACTTTCATTTTGACACGTTTTGAAGCAAATGTTGGGAGTATTTGACTGTAGACAAGATGCCACAGTGGTCTAGAAAGCATGGAGATCAAACAAGAAACAGCTCTGGTTGAACAAATATAGTCAGCGTAATGTCTTCTTCCTTTTTTAAGATCATTTGACATGACATGCGTGAGTTTTTTGTGTAAAGTTATTAGGCTAATAGCTACATATTATTTATAAAAAAAAAATATATATATATATATATATATATATATATATATATATATATATATATAAATGGGGCACAAATGGAGTTAAACAATGGGGTAAAACAATGGAACTCAACCTTACAATCCAATCAGAGTTTCTAATTAAAAAGAAAGTTGGCAGCAAGGAGCAAGCCAGTGTTTGGAAGAGCACATTTGTTTTCCAAGAAAACTATACAGTGTTTTTTCTGAATTTACAAAGAAGCAGAAAACCCTCCCCAGCATTTATTAGTGCTGTGTTGGTTGTTTTTCTCTGCTCTCTTGAGTCTGCCATTAGGGAAACCATAGCTGCAAATAACAGAATAGCCAAAAATTTCCATGGCAACCAGTTTCTTTCAAAAGATTCTTATTACCGCATTTTACCCTTTTTGCACACAATGTGAAAAGGGAAATAAAAATGGTGCCCAAACTTTTGCACATTAGGGAAATATATTTAAAATTATTACTTATTTAAATGCATTAACAAATAATTTCTACATGAATATGTCCCGATTCTCCCAATGAACGTCTACTTCCTGTAAGAGATGACCCTTGCCCTGATTATCCCTGCTATGAAAAGAATCAATATTTACCCACAAAAACCGAGAGCAACGGATGCCTCAAATATCTGCAGTTCTATGGATCATCCGCCGCTTTTTTTTTTTATTTGTATTCGAATAAAATTAGAGAAATCACAATCTTTCTCTGGTTACGTATTCCTGTGTCCTGTCCCTTTAAATTGACCAGCTTTAATGATCATCGCTGCCCATGAAAACCGTCGTTATTGTCTATTTTTGTCAGATTTAAATATATTGTCTGAAGTATCTAGCATTTATTTGCACTAATTAGCCATCTCTTGTTATGTTGAAGACATAATTCTATGCAATTACGCTTTCAGAGTCGTGATCCGCCTGACAGTTTTACTCGGAGGCAGGATTTATGGAAAGTTTCCTCGCTTGTGTTTGGTCGTTGAGTTTAAAGATCATTAACAGAACTTCATTGGCTCTCGGTGCATTGTTTTAGTGCTTTAATTATTTATTGTTCGTCAGCTTTAAGACCTGGTGTTCTTTTACATCGATTATTAGAGAAAGGTTCCGATTATGATCCAGAACAACATTTCAGAACGCAGAGTGAGACTTGTTGATGTAGAAAAGAATAATGTGAGAGGAGATTAAATCTGATCTCTTTCAGTGAGTAACCCCTTTGGAGTCTAAGAAAGTACAAATGATTTGTATAGATACTCAATGTCCACTTTATTAGGTACACCTGTTAACCAGCCAATCACATGGCAGCAACTCAATGCATTTCAGCATGGTGAAGACGATATGCTGCAGTTCAAAGGAAGGCCTTTGGTTGTTGCTGCTGCTCTACTGGGATTTTCGTGCACAACTTATCAAATCAATATGGAGCAAACTCTGAGGAATGTTTCCAGTACCTTGTTGAATGTAGACCACAAAGGATTAAGTCCGTCCTGAAGGGAAAAGGGAGTCCAGCGCAGTGCAAGCAAGGCGTACCTAATAAATTGGCCGGTGAGTGAATATCTTTTTGCAAACACAATCTGCTTTGAAAAGAATAACACGACTAACAAACAATCAAAAAAATGTACCTCAAAAATATCTTCTGACAACTGCAGTTCCATCCAAGGCAGCAGATGGCGCTAAGGTTCACTTTAGATTACACTCCAGCTTTGAAAGGTGTCAAACTACAGCGAACAAGAGCAACGAACGAAGGAGCTTCTGCTTAAAGGAGTCAACAAATCCAAGAATCATAAGGAGACACTTGGATGAAAAGTAAAACACCTTTGGGCGGTGCCATCCTCCAAAATCCACCCATGGTGCCAAGCAGACGACCTCCACAGAAAAACCCTCACCTCATTACACAAGAACACATTCGAGGGTTCCATTTGAATCTAATTCCGAGCACCAAAAGAAATGATGGACTCTCAGAACTAAGCGAAAAGGCTTTCTGTTCTGAAGCGATAAGAGCTCGAGCTCCAGCGCCAAGCAGGTGTTCATCTTTCTGTCTCCTCGAAGAAACACATGAACTGGAAGCTTCTGAGAACTTGTTTGAAGATGCTGTTGATGGAACCAAGGCCTGTAATTCCAGAGACACGTCTGGCAGTTGTTTTGTGGAGTCTTCTATCATTTTTCAAGGGGTTGCGGAGGTGAAGCCGGCCTCTTTGGAGCCCGAGGGCATGCTGACAATGCCTTAAAGTCGAGTCTCTACAGTGCAAATCAAATCCCTCAAGGTTGGAGACGCGTGGATGTAAGGACAGCCGCTGACTGACATCCTCTTCTCTCTCTCTCTCTGTTTCTGTGCTTTTTTTTATCCCATTTGCCTTTTTTTTTCCTCCCAAAAGCACCTCCGTTCAGAATCCAAGGCTGTCACATCCGTTTGGAGGAAAACAGTGATTGTTTTGTGTGAAAGTGAAGTTTCAATCACATTCTGATCGACGTCTGCCGTCAATGCTGTGAAAAACTGAAGTGACGTCTCAGTTTTGATGTCAAACACTGAGGGATCTTCTGTTTCTTGATGTCAAACATCACCCGCTGAGGTTCTGTCAGGAGCGCATGCAGGCCGGAGAGAAGGGCTTGGAAAGCTTCGGTCTTCTGCTTCCAGAGAGTTGTACACACACTGCAGGCGTCCATCTGATGGAGGACCTCAAAGCACCGCCTCTGTGCCAGAGTTTATCCCAGAGCGATGAGAAATTTTAGAATTTTAAAAAAAGTAGTTTTGTATAATTTAGCAGTGAACAAAAACACAAATGAATGCGGTTGATCAGCTGATCATTTTAATTTTTTTTTTTTTTCATAGATCTTTGTTGTTTCAACATTTTTCATCAGATATTATCATTTTATCATCTAATACATCTAATTTTTACAAGGATATTTTTATAAATTTTACTTGGAAATTTTTTTTATACCTGAGATTATAATTTTTTGCTAGATGTTTTTTTTTTTATCAGTTTTCACCTGATTTCACAGTTTTTCTCGTAATTTAATCAAATTTTCACCTGAAATTTTATACATTTTAACAAAAACTTCTGTTTCACTGCAGATTTTTTATCATTTTTAGCAACAGTTTTTAAAATGTTTCACCTGAGATTTTTATAAGTTTTCACTGGTTTTTATCCATTTTCACCAGAAATTTTTGTAATTTTTTGACAGAATAGTTTTTTTTTTATAATTTTGACAGGACAACATCTTTCAAAATACTAGAAAACTTCAAAAGTTTATTTGTTTACATAAAAACACATGCTTTATTCAAAACAGGTTTTTACTCATAACTTGTGTAATTTTGGCAGTATACGCTTTAGTGGAGGGCAAAATATTGATTCTGGAGGAACATTTTTGTTAGCTTTATTCATATTTGTCCTAAAAGGTTCGCCCTGCAGCCTAAAGAGAGCCTCCAATCCCAGAGAGAGCAGGAACGGATCAAAAGCATTGATTCCTCACAAGGCAAGTCACCAATAGCACGAGTTTACGCCATTAGCATCCACATGATTCACAATGTAAATCCTAGCATGCAGCTAAAACATTGAGTATAGCTTGAGATATGGATTTCTGACGGTTCACGGAGCACAACAGACATAAAAAACGAGCATCGCAGAAAAACCAGAGGGTGACTAAATAATGCAGCGCTTCAGATTGCGGTGCCCTGCACAGTTAAAAGCTCACCAGAGCTCTGATTACGAGTTCACCGTATTGATTTTATTTCTCACACCAAAGCAAAAATATTTGGTCTACTTCCAACATTGTGTGAAAGTCGAGCGGAGCTGCAGAAATGTGCTGCTTATAATCCGTGCATCCTCAAGAGCTTTCTCTGGGAGAACCAGGAGTTAACCCTGATCGAGTCTCTCCGATGAGTTCACACTCGTAAAACACGCCTCGCTCTCCATTTCTCATACGAGTTTCAGGCTTTCACGGCCCAACAGAGATGCTTTTGGCTGCTTTCCCAGACTGAAGCCATGGAGGATTGATTTAGATCCAGCGTGCAAGCGAGAGAAAGAAAAAGAGACAGAGAGAGGTTATCTCTGAAGATTCTAGAAGCTTCATCCGCTCTGGAGAGACACCGATGGTTTGTGTGAAATTGCCAACATGCAAACTACCCAGCATTCATAGAGGTCAGGGAAGCTAAAGGCCAGGAACGCAGAGAAGGACGTTACGATGACTGCATGGTCAAGAGTGGGCTGAAAGCTTGAGGAGTGAGGCGCTGTGGGGACTTCGATGGACATCTTCTGTTTCAGAACTCTCTGGATTAAGCAGCTTCTCAGCAAAGCTGGAGCTTTCCAAGCCTCATCACGTGTTACGCTCAGTACTTTCAGAGAGGTTCATTGGTTAGATCAGAAAAAAAACAACAACAATAAAAGCTACAATCGCCGGACACTTTATTAGGTACACCTCTCTAGTACCTTGCCTTCAGAACTGCCTCAATCCTTCGTGGCATAGATTCAACAAGAAACTGGAAACGTTCCTCAGAGCGTCAGGTTCAAGAAACCAGTCTGAGATGATTCGAGCTTCATGACGTGGAGCGTTCTCCGAAGATGAGAAGATGTGACCATAAAGGGATGGAGATGATCAGAACGATACATGATGCTCAAGTGGTTCCCAAACTGTGCCAGGAAAATACCCCCCCCCCCCCACCACCATTGCACCACCAGTACTGATGGATCAATGCGTTCATGCCAAAATCTTACCCAAACATCCGAAGTCTGCAGCAGAAATCTCTTGATGCTCTTCTTTGTGGTTATTTGAGTTACTGCTGCTTTCGATCAGCTCGGATCGTTCTCCTCACGGGAGATTTTCTCTTTTTGGACCATTCTCTGCAAACCCTAGAGATAGTTGTGCGTGAAAATCCCAGTAGATCAGCAGTTTCTGAAATATTCAGACAAGCCCGTCTGGTAGCAACAACCATGTGACGTTCAGAAATCCCCTTTGTTCCCTGTTCTGATGCTTCTGCTTGAACTGCAGCAGATCTACATGGTGAAATGCAGGGGCTGTAATTAATTTCATTGAATAAAGAATTTGATTCAGTTAAAAATAAAAATGTTACACAGAGTATTTGCTCATCATCTCTCTTTCGACACAAGTGACATCCTCTTCGTAATCCACAGAGTTCAGTATGGCCTTAAGCACGTTTAGCAGCTATAAGAGCTTCAGCCGTTCTTCAGGAGCGTGACGGTTCTTCTAGAAGTTTGGCTCACGGTCTCTGCTCAACCTCATCCTCATCCCAAAGGTGTTGGATCAGGAGCTTCGTGCTCTGGAGCTCAGTCATGTCATTCAAACTCAGAGCAACCAAGCTCCTCAAAAACAACCTCACACCAGAACTCCCTCCACCAAACTCCACACGCTTCTGCAACCACCTGAAGCAGACTCATGCATTAGTCCCGCTGCAGGAGAACATGGCTGAGAAGAAAAGCTCTCGCAAGACATCAGTTCTGCAGCTCTCTCTTAATGGATTGACTTGTTTTTCTTATAATGAAACCAATATAATCCACTGCTTCTGAACTCAAAGAGCAAGTGCTAAGCAGACGGCATGTCAATAACCTCAAATGTCACCGCTTCAGGAGCACCTCGAAAACCAAATGTCATGACATCAGATGCGCCTTATCTGAGCTTCCAACGAGCAGAAAAACACCATTATCTAACATCAGGAACTTTAAATATAGTGCACAAGTCAAATGGACTTCTTTTATAGTACGTTTGGTGCTTTTTGGAGCGTGACAGCAGTCGCTGTGACCTGGTGTTGCATAGAAACAAGGCTTTCAGGGAGAAAAGCTGCTTTTGTGTTTCTGAGAGAAAAAGAGACAAGAAAAATAAGTGCAGAAACGCACGGATGACTGGGAGAATCTCCTTCATGAAATGTTTGATATTTCAATGTTTGCTCCTTCGGTTTAATTAACCTGATCCAACAGAGGAGCTTCATTTGAGTGTCACACTGACAAAAGCAGAGTCATGGAAGGATAATAATCTCATGTAGAGATACTGGTTTGAGTCGGTTCAAGGTACGCATTCCCAGTAACTGATGGCGTGCATCAACCCTCGTTATTCCTCAAGAGTCAACACTCACCAAAGAAGATTTATTTTCTGATCGGATCCATGCTCTTTTATTCACTAAAGATCCTTTCACTGAAACATCGTCAACAAACAGGAGAAATTATCATTAAAGATTTACAGGCTCTGAATATCTTTGGTTACGTCAATCCAACAAAAGACAAACTATTGTTTCTGACAACGACAATTTATTTATGAAGCACAGAATAAAACGACTTCAGCAGACCAAAGCACAAGGACAAACTAAAATCAAACTGACATGAAAAAAAAAACTAAGTAAATATAACATAAGAAACAGTAAAAAGGTAAAATAAAGCTGAATACGTTTTGATGTTTTCTTTCCTTGATGAAAGAAATAAAATGTGCAGAGCATAAGCTTGAGAGTTTTGAGATTGGAATTAAAAGCAGATAATCCTGGTGCTAGTCTTAACTCGACGGCCAGGGAATTCCAGAGTTTGGGAGCAGCAACAGAGAAAGCAAACAAACAAAAGTTTGGTTGCACAAAAAGTCTATTCCATGGAGTATTCAAGTCTACTCTGGTTCTTAAACTGAATTAAGACGATTGCCAAAAATACACTAAAATTTAAAACCTTAAATGTCATTTAACTATTGTTTAATTATGGCTTCTGCCATAAATAGCTTTACAAAACCATTCTGTTCCACAAAACATGCTCATACTGGAACCAATCTACATCAAGCTCCTGCCCCTGTGAAGAACACTCAGGGCTCGTGACGCGTTGAGCCGCTGTTGTGGCTTTTTGGTGATTTCTGAGATTAGATTGAATCAAAAATCCAAACACGAAAACACAAGTTTATTTCTTTTAAAAATGGGTTTTATTCACACCGATGACGAAGTCACACGAGTTTCATTGTAACGTCACGACCGGACATGAAAGTTTTCAGATTTCCCTCCCTCGAGAGTGATGCACTACCCACAATTCAATGCTTTTTCTAGTGATATCCGGAAAGAAATGCGCGAGTCAAATAGAGGGAAAGACGACGCAGCCTATAGGTCAATACTGTCTTCCTACGGTTACATTCATGAAGATGGTTCGACTCCCAGTAGGGCCAGCCTCACATTTTAAAATTATTTCTAGAGTTATTATTATTATTTTTTTTTAATTTTGCTAGAATGTTTTTACTCACAAAATAAAACAAGACTTTCTTTCATTGATAAATGAATTTTTGTTTATTAAACTAAGAAAACGTTCGGGGCTAAAGCTTTGGATGCCCATGGGGTGAAGGTGCGTTTGCATCTGATTCAGGATCAGATTGTGGCTCAATCTGGTTGAGGTACGGTTGAGGTACGGTTGTACAACACTTCCTCCAAATCCCACTGCAGCGTCTCTCAATTCAATTCAACATTAATAAAAAAGTTGATCAGTACTGAAGTTGCTCGTGGTGATTCACTCTAATCTCACTCACATCTATGTTCACCTTCAGACTGTAACTTTCTACATACAAGTCATGAATATGCAAATCAGAAACCAGTAGGTGAGTAACTGGGGAGTAGTTACAAAGTTTTCCGAAAGAAAATCTCAGCCCATTTCCAGAATAATTAGACCAATGTGAACAACACAAAATTAAAAGAATGGCATGACCCCTTTAAGATACTTTAATTCATAGACTTTAAGTTACTTTAGTTTGAATTTCACGCCAGATTTAGCACCTTGTATCTAGGAATGGGTTTACGATGGTTAATGGGTTTCTGTATTCAATCGGTGCTCTATATTTCTGATTTCCTAACGGTCACAGCTGCAGGGCAGTCTGGTGAAGTATTACTTGGGGAAACCCACTGACAGATCTCAAGAGCTTTGGTGCTTCAGATTTTCGTTCCAACATGTAAATGTTTATGTTCTCCTACACTTGGTGGCAAGTCTTAAAATCCGACCCACTTCAGGAATGTACTGCAATCAGAGATAATGCAGCGGAGCCACATGGCGGGAAGAAATCAGAAGAATAGTGCGTTTCATGGATACGTTTTTGTCAATGCTTCTGAAAACGTTCAGGCAGCAGAGAAGGCCTTGCAGCCTCTGAGCCCAGACACTGATTGATGTTCCAATAATGTTAGGGTTCTGGTACATTTTCATCAAGGCTCCAAACAAAACCAAGTGTTGTGAGACTGAAAATGGCCGTCGAATTTCTGACATCACACGATGATGTTATTTTTCTCACGTCTAGCTACAACATCTCTCTGCAATCCATGTTGTCCCAGGAGATTATGGCGGGCCAGAAACCTGGGTCAGGGGGTGGCATCCATCTGAAAGGCCACCATCGCTTCAACCCACCAGTGTTTCACTTTCCTCGACGAAAGACAATCTAATCACAACAGAGATATGGACGATATTGATCAGCCTTCAGCTGCCGAGGACGTCTTCATTCTGTGATGTTGCCATGGCGACAGACATAATGTTAACACTGTACAAGTGAGATCTGCTCTGAAACACACGGACTGACCTCAAGTGCCCAGGGCTACTTTTGTCTGGATGATAAGTCTCTATAGATATGAATGTTTCTGTTACAATCTGCCCAGGACAAAAACAGAACTCAGACGCTATTGTCTGCCCACAGAGCTCCGGTCAGCTTTAACTGTGAGATGATCAAACTCACCTGTCTGCAGCTCTATTCTAATTCAGAACCAAGCCAAGCATCACTTTTACAATAGAGAGAGAAATTATGAATGATTGCTATGGAAACAATATTTGTTTGAGTGCAAAATAATGTGCCATTGCAATTACATAGCACCGCTGTGAAAGCCCTAGAAATGTTAGAAGATGTCTCCTAAAATGTGATTAAATTGGCTTCTGTTAACCATGGAAACAGTGGAGTGTGATTGAAGCCAAAGCTCGGTGTGATGTTATCCGATTCTGAAGCAAAAGGAATGATCGAGGCTTCAAAAGAATACAGGTAACAATTACCTGAGATTTCTCCCAGAATCTGATGGGAAAGACTTTTATGAGGGAGACTTCTTACAGCCTATAATTTACAAGCAGAGCGAGAGAAAGAGAGATAGTCATTTTCTCAAAGTTAGCGACAACTTCATCATCTATCCATCCGACTTTCTTACTTCCTTTCAAATATTTCCTTCCTTTCAAAAACTTGCTTTATCTTTCTTATCTATATAATGAAAGTGGGGCCACTGATGGAAAAAAAGGTGTTTAGATTATTAAATCTTTTTTTACATAATTAGATATTTAAGACTATTTTTACACGGATGAAATCAGTGCTGTTCCACTCAGACTCTGACTTGGACTCATTTGAGTCTGACAATATACATCAGCACCTTCAAATAAAGCATTGATGGATCGTGTTGATATAGGAAGAGGTAAACTTTATAGACCAGATTAATTTGTTCAATCAATAATTTTTTCAACACAATCAAACTCGCCTCCAGAGACGAGGTCCGTTACATCAAGAGAAAATGTTGTCTTTGCAAAAGAACAATCAAGTAGAAAACATTTACAGAAAGGATCTTTTTTTTACTTTTAGACTTGGAACCGAACTTGACAATGATTCTGGCTGTGATGGGAGTGGACAGATTACCAGTTTATCCACTAAGCCTCGGTGCTGCTGCTCCATCAGTGATGGCGGCTCTAAGCGTAAGCAGCTCGACTGAGGGAAACTAACAGATCTTCAAGCTCCAGCTCTTGAGCCTCGAGTGTGTGCTGTGCTGCAGGAGTGTGTTTCTGGCCCGACACAAGATGCATCTGCTGGGAGTGAACCTGGCGGAGAGCTTCAGCGCACCGCTCTGTTTATTTCACAGGTAATTTAATCTAATTAAGCAGACAGCGCATCTGGCATGTTGCATCTCGTATCAATGCATGAGGGGAAACAGCCCATAATGAACGCAGAGCTCTGGAAAGTTCAGAAAGATGTTTCCCTCATTGGACTTGCATCGAGAGTCTGGGTTGTGAAGACGTGTCAGATGCTAAAGAGTTTGGATTCGAAAGTGTTTACACTTGTTCGTTCAGAGGCTCCACACGGTCTGAGTGATCACCTGTGGAAATATCCTTCAGTTTATCAACATTCCTCAAAAGAGGAAACTCTGAAACCGCTTGATTAGAGCTGCTCAGATCTGGTTTTCAGAAGCAGGTGTTAAACCAGGACTGAATAGACTCTGGCCTAGGAACCTTTTAAATAGTATTTACCAAATACTGCAGCGAGGAACTCTGAGAGCATCTGGATGTGTGTTGTCAGCATGCCGCTGGAAACTGATTGGTGGAGTAATATCACAGTGCATTTTATTTCATCTTCAGCTTTTGTTTTTGTTTTTCTTTATAGAATGAATCGATCACATTGAGCACAACTACAGGTGGCTTTCCTAAAATAAATCATGTATAATTATAATTAAATATATTTAAAGTTTAAAAGTGGGGCAGCACAGTGGGTAGAACTGTGGCCTTCCAGTTAGAAGTCTGCCGGTTCGAGGCTTGTCGGTGACCTTCCTTAGGTGTGAATGTTGCGCTGCGATGGACTGGGGACCTGTCCAGGGTGTACCCCCTGCCTCTCGCCCAATGTGTGCTGGAGATAGTCACCAGCAGACCCCCGTGACCCCAAAACGGGAATAAACAGGTTGAAAAATTAATGAATAAAGTTTAAAAAAAATAATAACTTGTTTATGCTTTCTAACTATATAGTAGATAAAAAAAAGTCAAATTATGTATTTGTACATTTCAACACATCTCTCTTTTTTGTATTTTTCTCTTTTACTTTTTTTATTTATTTCCATATGCTAATAACGTGGGAGGTCTAAGCCAGAATTGGACACATGAGAATATTTATTTATTTTTCACATTTTATTAATTGATCTATTTGTATTTATGTCTATTTATTTTTACACACGCACACAGCTAAACATCCGCTTAGCAATTATCTAAAAGGTTTTCATATTGAAGAGTAACAGCCTCCTGTCAAAACGAACCGATGCAGAAAGAGACAGATCTCCGGAGAAGGACGTGATGAATGTGTGCGTCACGCTGAATGTTACTCAAGGGTCACATGATTCGATTTTTAGGATCTACACGTGCTCCCTGCAGGACTCTCCACTGACTCTTTGCGAAGCATGACTTTTCATCCGGAGCCTCGGGGAAGGCCAGTCTCGGAATATTCAAGCTGACAGGAGACCAAGGGAAACACGGAGCGGTGACCCGAACGGTTCACGCTGGGGTCGTCTGACCTCACTTCCTCTCAATGTCAACTGTCCCTGGATCTTTCTGCTCTTTTCAGAACGTCTGCTTTGTGGTGGAGAAGTGGATTTGTTTTTTTGTTTTTTTTTTTATCTCACAACACAAGTCTGTCCTGATACTTTGGTTTATTTCAAAAGTAAAAGCAAAGCCTGATTCACCACATTAGCGCTGTGGGTATCTTTACCCATAAACAAACATTTTCGACCCTCTGGCATGGAGCACGTCACTGCTGCACGCTGGTTATGTAACAATGACGGAGGGATGTTTTCTTATTCACTCGTTCTTCTGACTCCATCTCAAATCGAGATCTCCTTCATCAACGACCAGATTGGGCAATGACCCTCTGATCCAACGGTGGCACTGAACACAGCCATGAAACATCACAGGAATAAACAACAAAAAAAACATCCCTACGGCATGGTGACAAAGCCTGGCTGCAAGTCCACAACGAGGAGTTCTTGGAAACTTGGGCTGAGTCTGTCCCTTTTAAAGCGGCACACAAACACATCACTGACCTCACCTTTATCTGGAGTCTAGGCGTGGCCCGGTCATGTTCGATAATGGATACTAAAGCTGGGTTCAGACAGATATACATTATAATGCGGGCTGCTAACCAACTATTTAATAAAGCATTTTGTTATATTTGTTCACACAGTTGCTCAAAAACAGTGGAACGGCTTCGATTGTAATATTTACGCAAAGCAATGTCATCTCTTCTGCGTCTCTGAACAGAATTACAGTGAAGTAAACTCTTCAGCAATTTGAAACAGCAAGCAATTTGAAAACGAAGCATCAGTTAATCAGCAGAAGAGCTGTCCGCTTTTATTCGAATGAAGATGTTTTTGTCGTGTAGAAACGGAACAGAAAAATCTTCCGTTACCAGACAGTTAAGCGTTCGTGCTTTCATTGATTTTGAGAAGCTCACTAATCCTCCAAGTAGAGTAGTCCTCAGCATCTGCATAATCGTCTTTCCAGTTATGACTATTTTCATCATCATCTTCATAATAATCTGCATTTTTATTGTATTCATTTTTGATTTCCTGATCAATGCTTTTGTCATTATCCTAAATATTATTTTCATCGTCTTTGAAATTAGCGTTTTTGTCGTTTTCATAATCATCATTGTCCCCATAATAATTCAATTCTATTTTTAATAGAAATGCAGCGTTGGGAAAATATAGCAATGACCCGATTGGCCAGTGGTAATTACAGCAATCTGCTGGCGTGGCACGGCCAGTCAGGCCTCCAGCGTCTCCGGGCGTTTCTCCTGGCCTTTCCTTTGCACCCATTATTTAATTACCTCAATTAAAGCAGTAATTAATCATCTGCCAAGGAATCCATGACCAAGCGATGATGGAAACGGTCCTTTAATCCGAAGCCTCGGTTTGACTCGCGGGCCGTTGGAAAGCGGCCGCTCATCGTTTGCAGATGCAGCTGATGAAAGATTGGCAGATTCCCATTTCTAATGAGCAAAGCAGAGCTCAAGGACCTGAGAGAGAACCGCAAGGGGCCTCATTAAAATGCCATAAGTTATAACCTCTGCTGAGCAATTAGCTGTCTCCTGTCGCTGTTTACCTCAGCGCTCTGGAAGGGAGGGTGGAGCACCAGCGGAAAGAGGCCATCGTTCCATTTAAAGATTATTGAGCGTCAAAGCAGCTACGTCACCACCCAAACACCAGGCGTTCTCATGGTGGTGGGCCCATTGGGTCATGGCAGAAGATCTGTCGAATCATAGCAGCCGGTTTTATTTTTCAGGATGAAATGAAACAGATGATTGCAATGATCACATGGTCACCACATCTAGGCCGGTCTACAGTTAATCAGGGAAAGGACTTCAATGTTCACATTAGATTTGTCAAACAGAAATCACAAACGTCATGTGATCCAGGATAAACAACAAGGTCTTCGAGGAAGGGCTCTTTAAGGAGCAGCATCTCTGATGGAGTCTCAATGTAAACCGGATTTTCAGAAGGAACTGCGAATGCTGAAAGTTAATGCGGAAAATACAAAATAAGTTTTATACAACTGGCTGTGTGTGTGAGACGAGGCGGAGCTCTGAAACCATGACAGTTCCATCCTTAACAGGAAGTCATGTGCAGCGGTCAATGGCAGCCTCCTCTTCATATTAGCCCGATGGCAGTAGGTGTCCCACTGTCCATAGTTTTTACAGTCTTTTATTTGATAAACCCAATAGTATGAAGTCAAATATGTGCCAAAAAATTGTAAGCAACAAAATAAATAAATAAATTCATAGAAATAAATCAGCAAACAAGAGCTAGTTTGCAAAAAAGAACGAGGGCCAACAGAATCAAGACCTTTTCCCCAAAATCACCCTCAACACACACACACACACGCACGCGCGCGCGCGCGCGCGCGCACACACACACACACACACACACACACACACACACACACACACAAGCTTGGGCAGTACATTCTTTCTTAATGTGCAATATGGTATACAGAGGTCAAGGGTCACCGAGGTTGCCAAACAAATTTTGATTTCCAACAATTAGTGCTAAATTTATTGAGATCACTAAAATAAAATTTATGCACAAGCCTAACTCTTTTTAAATATTTCTTGCACATTTCCATAAATCCTAAAATTCTATTTCACTTCTCATTAACGACAATAAAAGGAATTCTATTCCATCGGAATCTCTCACTTTAACAAAATGAACATTATTGAGACATCTGCTCCTCCATTCCAGAACTAATTATTGAGAGTCTCAATGTTTAAATGTCTGGTGAGGTTGTTATGAAGTCACAGAGTCAGACAGGGTTTGACACATAGGTCTACATGAATATGTACATTCTAGCCAATCAGAAGTCGGAGCTGCCAAAGATCAAGCTGTATTATCACAAAAGCAACGATAAAATAGTTTTCTTCAGTACAATCGTGCTTCTAAGTAAATCCAGTTCATGACCCGCAAGAAAAAGCAAAGAATGACTAAATATTAAAATCACCTTAATTTGAAAAGCGGTTACCAAAATGTGATTAAAAGTTTATATAAAACTGTGAGAGACGGAAAGATCTGTGTTTGTATCGTACAGTATAAACATCTTCCTCCGCTGGAGGTCATCATCCGCTTATCAGCTTGAACATCTCCATTCTTCTCCAACCCTCGAATATCTACATCATGCAGATCATCGAGTCGCCTCGGAACGATAAACGTATGTTTCCAGGACAACCTGAACTCAAACAGCTCATTAGTAAAAACAGCAGCACCCAGAAGCTTTTATGATGCTGCGTGCGCCATGCCCTCGATGGGCTTTAAAAAGCTTAATGGATCCTTCAGCTGGGATCACTGCACCTGAGGGAATACACTCGCACACGCCCCTAGATCTGTGCGTCGAGATGTGAGATGTGTGAGTGGCTCGGGAAACATCAATGCATTAGAGATTATCAATTATTATAAATATAGAACTTCTGAACGCCTCATTGATTATCCTCGTGAGATGAGGACGCTCACAAATGTGTTCATTCCTTCCTCTGTGCACGCAATAAATCATTTACTTTTTCAACAATTATTCATTAAAAACATAAGCTTTGAAAGAGAGCTCGTTTCTGCTAAATCTAGCCCAGTATTCATGTCAAGATGTAGAAAACATTTATTTGTAATTATAAAACGTACAATACGTTCACGTCATTTTCAAAATGTAGACGCTGCATATGGAGTTATACTGGAACACATGGAGTTCAAAACTGTAGAGAAAAAGAGATTAATACGTAAAAGTTGATTCATTCATTCATCTTTTAATTCTGTTATTCCATCGCAGGGTCACTGTCGCCCAATCTCCAGCGCACATCGGGCAAGAGGCGGGGTACACCCTGGACCGGTCCCAAGTCCATCGCACATCATAATATTAGTTTGTATAAAAATGCATTAGTTTATTATATATGTATAATAGATTTGTTTACTAAATTTGATAATTTTTTTATTAATTTTGATATTCATAAATTAATATTTCACTAATTTATTGATTTATTAATTCATGACACATTTTTTATTAATTAGTTTATCTACTTGTCTTAAAAAGATTATCTATTTCAATTAATTTAATATATATTTATTTACTTTAATTTTTTTCTGCATTGATTTTTTCAAAATAAATGTTTTTATGAGTTTATTTATTTATCTTCTACATATTTATGTTATCTACTCCAGTGTTTTTAAAAATGACAATATATAATCACATGTTTAAATATATTATTATTTAATATTTCTCATGTGTTACATATCTCCTATATGTAAATATTATATACATGAATAAATAAATAGATTATATATAGATTAATAAATCATTATTATTGTCACATATTTATTTTTTGATTTATGCATCCCTCATTTTTCTGAATTAAATTAATCTGTTTAGTTTATCTAATTATGAAGTATTTCATGTTTTCTATCATGTATTTATTCATTCATCAACTCACATAAAAATCTAATAATTGATTTATTCATTCAACACAAATCTACTCATGTTTATTTATCTACTCATAATAAATAAAAAAATGATAAACTAGTTATTAAATTGAAGAGGTGTTTGTGTTTTTTTTATTTGTGGATATTTATTTATCTGTGCATTTAATTCATTTATTCCTCATTGCGTTCCTTTCTTATTTATTAGTTAACCCATTAACTCCCTGAGGCGCTCTCATACATCGGTGGATTTTTCGTGTCATTCATGGTTCCTTCACTCCCTGCAAAAATGAAAAGTAATTAAACCCTCAGAAATAAAGCGGTTAAGGTGCATCTCTGAGGTCACAGGCCTCTAACTCTTCGAGGTAAACTTGTGCGGCGTTGTTATCACAATGCCTGGGGATCCGCCCTCGACCTGCTCGCTCCTCATTATTCCGTTTGTACATCACAGCGTTCCGCAGCTTGTAAATCTCTGGGCTACACAGATTCACGCTCGCAGCCGGGGCCTTTAATGCAGCCACTTCAACTCCAGACGCTCCTGACTCACAGATGCTCCTCCTCCTCCTCCTCCTCCAACACTAATGTCTCTTTCTTACCGGCTGACTAGTGCAGATAAGAGTCAGGACCCATCAGAGCCACTGAAGCGGGCGGCCGGCCGAGTGCCTGACCCATGCGCTTGAGTGCACTTCAAGCTGTGAAGCTGGAAAAGCCCCGTTCAGAGGCTGGAGGGGGGCAGGAGGCTCTTCTCGGCTCTAAATTGCTTGCTCGTGAAGGTAAACTTAATCCAGTCTTTCTGGGAGATGTTAGAGAGCGAGACACTCCTGAAATGTGACGTGAGGACTGAACTGAAAGGCCTCATCTTCACCCGTCTGGCTCCTCCGCTCCGCTCACGCGTCTGAGGAAAATTGAAGGGTTTTAGTTCTCAGATGTTATATTAAACCTATGGAAGCTGCCTGTAAGGGATGTACGTCAAGGTGCAGGAATTGAATGATGTGACACAAGGCAGAGAGAGAGAGAGAAATTAAGAGTTTGATGTGCAAAGTGAACGCTTGGTAACAGTGTTGAGAGAAAATAGGTTCTTCGGTTTATAAAATGTTGTCATTGTTGGAACTGGACCAAGTCTCCTTCAAACCAAATGGTGACCTCGAAGCAGCAAAGAATGACATCAAGTTAAACATTCTATTTGCTATGGGAGGGGGGGGGGGGTAAAGCATTAGCATAGATTAGCATATCTTAAGTGTATGTGGTTTGAAATGGTTTAGAAGAAGTATAATGAACTAGCGGGGGTGATTGTTTGAAATTGATACGGGGTAAAAGGATGAGGCGCTGGGCCGCGCTGCGTCACTTCTTGGGCGAGACCCCATAGCATTTACAGTTTTGGATTTCCTACGCACAGAAATAAAATAAGGCTCCCTAGGTTTCACTGCTGTATTGAAGGAAATGAAAAGCTTTGAAGAGAAGCAAAGACATCAACAAGAATAGCGTTGCTCTATCCTCTAGCAAAAATATTACAAGACTGGATCACTTCATAGAGTAAGTTGTTATCGCCAGTAATGTTAGCTAGAGAATGTTTAAATATCCCTAATGTCAGCAAATCAGTCCTATCATAAATAAGTACACCCCCTTTAAATGTAATCAGAGTTCAAAGAACTTTTCACGAGTTTTATTCCATGGCATGGAATGAAGTTCTAGCAGCATCTATCTTTCTAATCTCTTTTAGAGATGGACGGAGAGTTTTTTTTGTTGTAAATGAAATAATTCTATGCTTGGCAGCATGTTTGACAGATGAACTAATCTGTGTTCATCTGAAATCAGAAATACAACTAATCTTAACTTCTTAGAAAGCATCTGCTAATTTCTGAATCTTTAGATGAAGAGGGACGATGATCAGAAGCGTGCCGTGGAGACGACAAAGGTTAGATCTGCGACTCTTTAAGCTGAAATGAACTGATGAGAATCAGCGACACACAGAGCCTTGTTCAGCAGTTTCCATAGTGATGAAGAGAGACCGATGCCTTCAGCTCGACAGGAACGAAGCGACAGGTGGAGGAGAGTGACATTATCACTCGGTCTGGAACAGCAGAGGATGGAGGATGAGAAGATACTCGAGGCTCCATCGCTGCTGACTCCGGCTGATTGAAACTGACCCTCCGTCTGGAGTTAAAATCATTTCTGCTGGAAACTGAGAGCAGTCGCCGGTCTTTAATCTGATTCGCTCTTGTGTGGTTCGATGGGGTCAGCGTTTACACAGAACATCTCAAATTTGACGGAGGAAAAGATTAAAGACAAAAAAATACATTTCTGTCATTCACCCTTCCTTCAGAACTCGTTTTTTCTGTTGAAGGAAAGGAAGAACCACATGAGGAAGCGGAGAGGTGGCAGAGCACACAAACTTGATCGTGTAAAAACAACCTGTGATTAGGCTCCACAAAAACCCTGTTTTATCTCGAGTCACGAGAGGTCTTGGATCAGGTTCTTTCCAGGAAAACACGTGTGAGCTTTGCTGCACAGCAGCCTTTTCCCATCTTCACAGTATTTCTAGGAAATGATCGTCTCTCATCAGAAAATCCTCCACGACTTCAATCAATGCTCTTGAGGCTAGGAATCGAATCCATTCAAATCCACAAGGTCAAGATTCGATTCAATACATATTTCTATGTTTGGGACTAAAAGAGATTGTAGAACCCGAGCATTTTGAGAATAACTCATAAACGGTTGTGCTCATACACTCCCTGCTGAATTTTCTGATTTCTTTACCCTTTAGCAGAAAATGTGAATGATAACACAAACGCTGTTGCTTAGAATCAGAGTCTCTGTCTCCTGATAGACCCTCGCCTCTTTCATCCAGTGATGCCATCATTTCTGAATTTTGAGCGATGGAGAAAGCAAAAGAGCCGTCGAACGATCTACAGGAAAAGAAAACTGTACAAAACAGGAAAGCGATATAGAAAGAGCTCAGGGAAACTAGCAATCAGACAATACTGCACAAACACCTCAGAGTAGCCAAATAGTTTAGTGAGGGAATGAAATCTGTGTCAGAAAATATAACTAAAGACAGATGCTCAAGTTTAGAGAGAGGTTCACACAGAAGAGCATCAGGAAAATTTAGTAACAATCTCAGAAAAAGACGGTCGTAAAATTCGCTGTGTTCAAAAGACAAAAAAAGAGATGGAAAAAGAAAGTGGTTCTGCTTTTGAAATAAAGGTTGAATAATAAAAGTCTTTTTAATATCAGATTCACAGCCTAAACCCAAAGCCTACTTTCTTCTATCTCTACATCTCGGCCCCTTACATGATAAATCTCCTCGTTACTGTTTCACTTTTGCTCGTCTTCGTTCAAGCTTTGTCATCGTATAAAAAGATCAATCGCGCCTTCAAATATAAAAAAAAAAAAAGTGCATCTGGACTTTAATGTGGTTTGAAACAAAGCCGTTATCTCTCCATCGCTCACCTGCACATGACCAGAATTACGTCACACTCTGGTCACTGAGTCACTGGTCAAGGGAGCCGTGGGGAATTGTCGAGAAACATCCGTGGCTCAAACTTTCGCCAGAAAAGACAGAAGCAAGCTCCAGCGAAGAGAACCCCTGCATCCCTGGAGGATTCTTTTGATATTATTGGATGCAAGAAAAAAAATAGCAAATTTCTGACACACTGTACATTTAACTGATGATTTTTTTAAAAATATGGCTGAAACAGAGTTTATGATTTTACACTCTAAGTAGTTTTAAAAGCATTACTTTTATACGTTTACTAAAGTAAGAATTATAAAATTCTCGTTCTCGTTCTTATGCTTTGCATCAGGGAAGGATAAAGCGATTAAATAATAATGGTTGTATTTTTTTTGTAGATATCAAGAATCTAAAATACTTCCAGCAGCATGAGATTAAAAAGTATAAAAACACTCGGAGGATTCTTCATTTTAATGATTTGAATAAAATCAGTGAAAATGTACTACTTTGAATTGAATACTAATCAAATATTTTAGTGATTTCTGCCGTATGTTTCTCTTTAGTCCAGTTTAGATGACAATAATATACAGAGCTTTTACGATCTCACAGTCTAATGAAAACCATCGTTAAATGCTCCCGAAGCTGAAACACGATGAGCGCAGGGTCTGAAGGGGTTAATGATTAAATTACAGCATTTATTCCTTCTGTGATGCCTCCTCCGTTTCATTTCATTTAGCACTTTTTCCAGATAAAAATCAACTGCCGCCATTTAATGAAATCTGTGAAAATATCATGATTACAAGCATCTTTTGATAAAACTCTTAACGATTCTATTTTAAGATCATAATTCTGATAAATCATTAAACTTTCCGCCACAAAGTCAGAGCCCTGAAACAGATTTCTACTTTTTCTTTTCCACCTTTCACCTCTGAACATTTCAGGGAGGGGCCAGCAGTCACCCGTCAACTTCAGACAGGATTAAACAAGATCAGATCATTTAACAAAATGAAAAGCAGAGAATATTCTCTTCCAAAATCCTGGTCCTGTTGCTCATGCAAATGATTTCCTTCTTGTGAATCCTGCCATTGATTAACCTCCGTGACCTGAAAGCACACTTGAGCATCTCTGAATATCACATTAAACTCAGATTAGGAGCGCACTCGTCTCTGCTGATGCTCTCTCGGATGATCCATAGAAACAATCGCTTAGCAACCGCATCATCTCATGAATCTGCTGTTAATTAGTAAAGAGTCAGTGATCTGACCAACGGTCCCTCTGCTCACAGGCCTCTTCCTCAGTTTCTCATCTGATCACTTCCATCAAATCCATCAGCCACACTTTGAAAAATCATTAATTGGGAAAAAAACGTTAATGCTTCTTAAGAATTACTTTTTGTGTGTCCAAATGGAGAAAAATCTAATCTGTGCTTTTGGTAAAACCATCAGGTTAAAAGAAAATCAACATACAGGATGCTGGATTTTGGAGGGCTGATGCTGGTCTAGAAAATCTAGTTCTCAATCTGAACAGCAGAATAAGAGCCTGACAAATCCCCCGGCAAACACCGACTCGCTCAACAGCTGAACCGTGGCTGCTGAATGTTTCAGAATGGAGAATTTCTCTGCAGAAAGGCCAGATTTATAAATATCTGTGTGTTCATGACATCTTCTGAAAACAGTTTGATGCTGGGAGGAGTCTTGATTGCTTTCCTGATGCGTTGTTTGGGTTCTTCCTGTTAGAACAGATCTCATCATTGTTCATAACTTCATCGTTTAGACAAGCAGAAGACACTTAAACACCAGAGCGCTCTGATAACGACGGAGCTAATGAAGGAGAAGCTAAAGTTTCTCATCTCAACACTGATAACCTTGCCTATAATTACTGAGCAAAGTCATTCAGACGACTGAATAAATGAGAATGAATAGAGATATAATCGAGCTCTCCAGAAGCTTCATCACGAACGCTGGCATCATACATCTCTCTTAAACGTCCTTTATGAGCAGCCAAAGGTGCTTCCTCAATGGCGCACTTATTATCTGTCAGCAAGCGAGGTGAAAGGCCGAGATCCACACAAATCTGACTTGGAGAGCAGTGGGAGCTTTTGCCAAGGAAAGGATTTTTTTTTGTATCATATCGTCTGATAATAGATGATCAGTGTCATGAAGAAAGATGAGGCTGCTGAGGGGTGATTTAGAAGCCAGCGAGAGGCTCATTTCCATCCAGATCAGACACTCCAAAACTATTTCACATAAAACATTTCCAACCGTGTTCCTCAGATTCCACCAAGAGTCTTGCAAACAGACTGAGATTTTATCGATACGGTCAATCCTGTTACATCTGTCGAGGGGTGATGCCTTGTGGCATTGTTTCGATAAACTTCTTCAATGCCACAACATTTATTTCCACCCAGCGTGGCTCAGAGCTTCCCCAGCACACCCCAAAGACTCTCAATGGGGTTCAGGTCTGGACACTAAAACCGATGTCTCATGCTCCCTGAACCAATCTGAGCCAACGAATCCTGGAATTATGATCTTGAAATACTCCTGTGCTATTCGGGTTCTAAAACAATCTGTTGAGGAAATCATCGTGAACACTTCCTGTTGCAGAGCTTAGACCTGAGCAATAGCTTGAAAAGTCGGCAGAAGGCAGGATGGGTGCATCACTTTAACTGCTTCTCTTCTTTCTACGATGTGCTCATCATTCTGGAACAAGGCCAATCTGGACTCATCAGATCACGTGACCAGAGTGACCAATGACCAATCATCAGATTGCTCTAGTGCCCAATCTTCATGGAAAGTCAGAGGGGGAGGGTCAGACTGGTTCGAGCTGATAGATAGAAAAGCAGCAGTAACTCAAATAACCACTCGTTACAATCGAGGTCTGCAGAAGAGCATCTCTGAACACACAACACGTCAAACTTTGAAGCAGATGGTCTCCCTGCAGTAGAAAACCACACCGGTGCCACTACTACATCTAAGAACAGGAAACTGAGGCTCACCAAAATGAACAATAGAAAATTGGAAAACTGTTGCCTGGTTTGAATAATGAGTCTTGATTTCTGCTTCGACGTTCCAATGTTGGATCAGAATTTGGCATCATCAACAAGAAAGTGTGGATCCATCCTTCCTCGTATCAACGGTTCATGCTGGTGGTGGTGTAATGGTGGGGGAGGGGTCTTGGCACACTTTGGGCTCATTAGAACCAACTGAGCATTGTGTCACCAGCACAGCATCCTTGAGTAATATTTGCCGGACATGTCCATCCTTTGATGACCAAAGTGTCCTCATCTTCTGATGCTGCTTCCAGCAGGAGAACGCTCTGTGGTTCCAAAGCTGGAATCATCTCAGACTGGTTTCTTGAACATGACTATGAGGTCACTGTACTCAGATGTCCTCCACAATCGCTTGATCCCAATCCAGTAGAGCAGCTTTGGGATGTGGTGGACAGGGAGGAAACTAGGAATGTTTACGGTACCTTGGTGAATCAATGCCACGAGGGGTTAAAGCAGCTCTGAAGAAAAAGGGGTCGAACAAGGTACCTAATAAAGTGGCAAGTGAGGGCATTTTATCTATATTTAGACAAGGACTTCAAAACGCACAGAAATAACTTTTTTTGTCCAATTAATCAACAAAGTGTTGAATAAAGTCAACACAGCTAGAACTTGCCAACCCTCTGGTTCTTCTGAGGTTATGGTAACATCAGAACGTAATGTGAAAAATCGACAACATAGAAGACATTTTGTCCAAACTGCTTGATGTTTACTCTCAATGTAAGTCGCTTTGGATAAAAGCGTCTGCTAAATACATAAATGTAAATGTAATTTAAAAGTGTTTAAAATCTTGTGTAAAAGCTTTGGTTCCGCTGCCAAGACCGATCCTCCAGAGCTCGACCAATGCGCATCTCAGAAAGCAAATGAGATTTGATTGAGAATGATGAAAATGAAATCAAGACTAATGAGCAGAAAACAATAAAAATGAAAATCTCGACAAGACAAGCGAGGTTTCAGGAGTCTCAGAACTTCACTGTTTCATCGTTCACCCATTCAGAAGTCTGCAAAGGCAATTAAAAAATCCTTGGTGCTCATTTCCATCAGAATACTTTCCTCTAAAATGCAAATGAGGGAATCTAACAGAAGGGAATCTAATGGAAAGTGTCACAGAACAAAAACGATTTTAAAACAGGTTCACAAATGTCACGATGGACCCCTTTTAAAGATAAACCTTCTTTCACCAAAACCATGTTTGCTGCACTTGATTTACAGCATCTTGTTTTGTGGAAGCGTGCGTCCTTTAACAAAACCATGCTTCAGTTGCCTCTATTTTGAGAGAAAACCCTCTAAAAGAAAGAAAGAATCTCTGCAACAATGACGGGATGAAAAAAATAGCCTCGTTCTGATGCTGTGAGAAGTAAATGTTTTTCAAGGTAAAGACACTTTTCCCGGAGGATCTCGAACAATGGCAGCGTTCAAAGGAAAGTGCAGAGAGAAATAAAATATATATAAATTCAACAGCCTGCAGCGAGCGGAGATTCAGACGCCATCAGTTCCTGTCCTCAGTTACTCTGGCACACACATCGAGTGAACATTGCAGTACATTTGGACAGCTTTATTTATTAAAATGCCCGTGTCACAAGTGTTTTTGGTTTGTCAAAGTCCTAATCTAGAATTTTCTTGTTTTTCTGCTGTAAAATCGAGGAGTTTAACAGTGTGGGAGTCCGTGGGAATCTGCTCACTACTGACACTACTCCAAGTGGTCAGTCCATAAACTGTAGCTTCAATCACTTCCTGTTACTCATCGGTCGGGTAGGTGGGAGGTTAACTCCTGATAACTACTATCCCCTGTTCAGGAGCTACGGTAACAGACAGTAAAATATGGGTATGAAAACCCTGGGAGTCACTGGGAATCAACTGCCTTCCTCAAGTGGTGAGTTGGATGAACTGCAGCTTTAGTCACTTCCTGCTACGCAACTAAAGCTTTCTTGTAGGTGAAAAAAAAAAGTTTTCTTTTGAAACCATGAGTTTAATGAGTGAAACCGTTCTTTCTTTGGCCACAGACATTTAATGGGAATAGTTTTCTAGATGATGAATATGTAAATGAGGGAAGGTTTAGGAAGAAGTGGATGAGAGGAGATTGTTCTGGGAGCCTTGTCTGCACAGATATGATGACCGGCGTTTGGAAATGAAGGTGAGGCGGCCATCGTCAGCCTCCCGTCTCACGAAACACATTAATCTGCAGCTCATTAATCAAATCATCTGCAGTCGAGGTCTGATCTCGTTCTGATCAGACGAGAAGCTGAAACACTCGCATACAATTACCGAAATCATCTCAGAGAGATCTGCGCCAAGACGATGTTCCCGGCTAGAATAAATCTGCTGTTGGTCTGATCAGAGGAAAAACCAAAAGAACCAATTCAAACATGAGTTTATTTAACTTTGTTTCGTTGTTTTCACACACAAAAGAGGTCACAAATTGATGGAAGTGAAATTTTTTGGTATGTAAGCTGGAGGAATTTAATTATTCATCAACTGATCACTAGAAAATTGAAATTCTCTTATTACATGTCAAAATGCAGAGAGTTTTTTGTTTCCCCTGGGGTTCGAATCGTACTAGTGTAGCGCTGTACTGACTGAGCCACAGCATACTTCAAACACATCCTGCACGAACAGCACAAGTAAATGGAAAGTTTTAATGATAACTTCCTTTTGTGGAGTGCTATCTTCACGGAGGTAAGTGTAAATCACGTCGGCTCATTCAAGAGCTCTGTATAATTTACTTTGATTCATCACAATCGAAGGCTAAACCCGTGCAGCACTTTCTCTCTCGTCAACTATAAAACAAACAGCATCTCCATCCTCACCCTGACGCTTGTTTCTGTGGCAGCGAGCGCAGCTAGTTTAGCGTCTGCTTCAGCTCATTGTGGCTCCATCTAAATGCATCGTCAGGTCAACAGGATGAGAGCGAGGAGGTGTGCTTGAGCGGATGCTGAAGCTGCTCGTTAGTTCAAGCACTCCAATGACGAGTCTCCATCTCTCGCTGTTCATCAGAGCTCTTGGGTTCATTCAAGCACACAGAAAGAAAGATCCGGGACGTATCCATCCACAGAAGTGATCACCGAATTCTGTTGATTCCCATTCTCCAAATGGGAGTCAGTATTGTTTTCTACAAAGTAACTAAGGCAGACAGAAGAGAAACCAAGGACACCTCTGAAACGGAGGGAAACACCCCACAGAAAACTCAAGGCACCAGGATGGTCTAAAGGCACCAAAATGTGAAGACAATCATCTCATGAAGTCACTTTGCCAGATACATACAGACGCCTGACAGAGTACTACCCACACTCGAGCAGAGCAGAGGAAAAACAGACCAAATAGTTGAGTCAGATGCAAACAAACAAGTGTCTTGCTCATTATTTTACCACAGAATCTAAATTACGTTCCACTGCAGGAACATTTGGCTCATGGACTATTCTCCACACTTCTGCTGATCGACACGCTCTTAGACAACTCTATTACTCAGAAATTAAATTAAGTCTCATCAATCATCTTATGAATTAATTAAATGTATCGACTGGTGTCAGATTATTTCAAGTGCATCAATAGTTTAACATTCATTTCAATCTCAAAGTGCTTTTAACGTATTGAAAACAAAGGAAGCCAATAAATAGTGCAGAGCATTGGTGGCTGTAGTACACTTTTACTTTAGCTCCCCTAAAAGTCCAAACGAATGATTCGAATGATTAATGATAATATAAATGTAATAAAAAAGTATAGAATGTGTTTGTTTGGTGACTTTACTTCAGAAGAAAACAAGAGAGCAATAGTTGCGTTTATGTTAATATTTCATGAATTCTGAACATCACGAGAATAATTAACGCTCCGCTCCATTGGGTGGCAGCACTGGAGTTTCTTTCTCTTTAGGGTTTCTTTTTAATTGTTATTTCCTAATTTATTTAATTTGTCTTTTTTTATTTTGAATATATTGTATTAAAACATGCTCTTTGTTTCTGTTTTGATTGCATTGGTCATATTTCCCTCTGGAATTTTTTTTCTATTTTATGTTGTGTGTAATTTAAAGTAGTGTGACATAAAACTGAATGAAACTGAACTGATTGAAGTGTCAAGGGTGTATTTTAAGGACCCTTCGAATTTTGTCGAAATGAGACGGCCTTGGCGCACCGTTGTGACGTAAACGGCCTTAAAATACACACTTGGGAGGATGCACACTTCTGGATTGGGACACAGCTTGTATCAAACTGAGGGCTAAGTGAAGCCAAAGTGCTGTGATCGCCCCCCTGAGGACAGTTGTGGAATGATTCCCCCCAATACAACTCTATGGAATATAGCCAAACATTAAAACAATATTTCCTTCAGTTTGTATTTGTGTGATTCACAATGGCTCATTTAGCCCCAGAAAAACCAGGGCGGGGCCATGTGATTGACAGCTATGATTGACAGCTGACAAATAAAGGGCTGGTGACCCCTAGCGCTCCGATCTTAAATGTCAAGTCTATTAAGTTTAAGGAGTTCTAGATAAACCATTGGCTTTAAAATAGTGGGTTTCCCTACGCTTTTAATTTTCATTAACTGTTTCCGTTAACAAATCATGTTTGTATTTCATTAACACCCCCCTCCCCCCACCCCTACAAACATCGTCTCTTCTCCGAGAGTTCAGTGCTTTGTTGAATCCAGAGGCCATCAATCATCAATCGCTGTCACACTCCCCGGCCGTGTAATGTGACTGAAGGACACGGACTGGAGTTTGATAAGATTGTGATAACAGAGGAGTTCACCAGGAGATAACAACTGTTTAACTTTTTAAAAGATCAATGTGTAAAATAATTGTTATTTCATGTAATCCACAACACAAAGAAGTAGAGATGCTGCCTGTTTCACTTCTTTCCCAGACTTCTTCTGGATGTGACCAAACCTCATATCTTTTTTTAAGATTCTATTATCCCTGGGTGCACCTTCTTCTGACAATATCTCATTACAGCAGAAATCCATTTTACAGTAATTTATCCAACAATTACACAGAAAAGCAAACCTAGCGGAGTTTAGGACCCAGAAAAGCAAACAGCCTTTGACCTGTTAATATTAAATATGCAGCTGAATTGTCTAGAAATTCAGTTTCTTGGAAAATACAATTAGATGAGATTTAACGATACAACGAATGTCAAGTAGTCAGTAATGCTAAACTTGTTTGGTTTAGAACAAAGACTAGCAGTTTGCTAAGTTCAATGTTTTTAAAACTGCCATCAGGTTCAGTGGAAGGCTGGGGTCACTCAAAAGATTACAAAACAATAATCATGAAAGCAAAATCCTGACCCATTACAAACATGAACTCTTTAAAGCTGACAATATTTATATTAAAAACATCTTTTTACTGACAAATCTGAACTTGAATGCTTCATTTCCTTGAGCCTTCTTGTGTTTGCATAACTGAAATGCTTCAAAAGCCTCCAATTGCACATTAACTAATAAAAACCCATCATTTAAGTGCCAGCAATATTTTAAAATTCCAACAGATGTTTAAAATTGAAATATATCTCTTTCTTTAAGGATCCGGATGCTAGAAACTTGTGAAAGTGGCGATATATAGCAGGATAATAACCACAGAAACAAGGCAACTGTACCAAAAGAAATAGTACATTGTTCCTCAATTAGCTTTATAAGATTTGATGCAAATTTCACAAAGTATTTGTGAGGTAAAAAAAAGCCATGAAATTATTGTCGCCCCAAACAATAACAATAAGCGTTTGCCGTCCTAAACACACTTTGTGAAACTGATTTAGAGGAAAGTTTTAAAGTCCTTTTTTTCACTCCCACGGCTCTTTAATATTTCAGTACATTATTTTTCATTTTGTGTAGTTTCTTCTCGTTCTGTTCCTTGCATTATTTTCTACTTTAATTTGCCACTTTAATCTTGTTTTCCTCACACTTTTCATTTGTTCATCTCCAACTCAAATGTGCTGATATAGCCCAGTCAATAAATCACTCTCAAACTGAAAGAGACAGAAAGAGGGAGACTAAGTGTGTCTGCTCGAAGGATGGTGGTTGCTAGGGACGGTTGTCGAGGTGCTGTTGTGAAAGGCTTCAATCAAAGGATTATGTAAGTCAGCAGTTCTGATTCATTTCCTGCTTTTCAGAGTTAGTTTGCTTCAGATTTCTCAACGACTGACTCCGAGGCGTGAGACGCACATGCTGCTTTCACATTTTTGTGTTTGATTGAACTCTTAACAAAAAAAGGATTAGTTTAGGATGAAAAATTAGGGCAACTGTGGGGGAAAAAAAAGTATATAATAATTCATTTAAAACTTCTGTCTTCATGTTAGCACAAATATACTTCAACACTAATGTTGGAGGTAAGAAAAATGTATTTTATTTTAAATATACATTGATGACCAAAATCGTTGGCACCCCTGGGCGTTTTCAAGAAACATGTTTGCTACACACGGGTTTATTCCCATTGTGTTTTGGAAGAGAAGAGAAGAGAAGAAGAAAAGCAAATTTGACATAATATCACACAAAAATAGGCTGGACAAAATTATTTGCACCCTTTCAAAACTAGTTTTGAAAACGTCAAAAGTTTTGAACCCTTTCAAAAAAGTTTCAAGCATGCAATGCTCCGTTGTGCAATAATTCAAATCTACATCATAAAACTCTTTTTTTTTTTTCTCTGGTTTGATCACGTCAGATGACCTGCTTGGAATGTACCAACCCTAAAACACAGGACAATCCTCTGCACAAAGATAAGTCTTGGTAAAGCTGTTGATGTGATGCCCCACAAAAAATAGGCGGAACCAATAGACAGCTCAGAGAAGCTCCGCCCACTCCTGAGCACGTGCAGATTCTGCACTCCCTAATCCTGCTATTTTTCACCATAAATGTCAGGAAGCGATGGCACGTTGTGCATAATTTTGAAAGTCTATGGCTCCACACTGTAAAAGCAACATGGCATTGGTCTCTGTGGTGCTTCCCGAGGTCAGCGACGGTTCATTAAAACGCTGCTGCTGCTCTGAGTGAAGCTGTAGGAGAACTCTGAACAAACTCTCAGCTCCTCTGACCTTTACTCGTCGCTCGGGGCATCTGTTCATCAAACTCAGACACTCGTGTGGATTTGAAACAGTCGCAGAGAACGGTCGCTGCTTTTAATGAAGGATTTGGGACAAATTTATGTGAAATAAACACAACAACTTCCTGCTGATGTTGAACGTTTCCTCTCAGGCCAAGGCTTGATCAATACGTTACTCCAGTGTTTACTCTTCGTAATTAAACAAAGATAATCAAATACAGCCAGCCTTTTGTTTCCTGCTCTTTGACTCTGGGCTTTGAACGGCGTGAGCTGAAGAGGTGGCGTCTGCAGAAGGAAGCAGATATATTTAGCAATCCGCCCTCGGTGCGTGATGTTTGTGTTACGGAAAGAACGAGCGCATCCCTGTTTCTCCATCCCTCTCCCCCCAGAGACAGAGCAGTCACTTTGCCGTGGAGCTGACGGCGCTTGACCCTCAGAAACCCTCGGACAAATGAGCTCTAATCAGCCACCGGACCCCACTGACTTTCAGACTTCTGGAACTAAATTCTGGCTCTGTGGGTGGGTTTGTTGGCTTTGACAAAACGTTGAAAAAATTAAAGGTTCTCTTTGATCAGGGACTCTGCAGATTAAATGCCTTTTAAATACATTTTTATGATCATGACAGCCTTTCAAGACACTCAAGGACCCATTAGAGTAAAACGTTACATATGAAGTTTTGGAAACACACAACTCATGACTCCCTTTAATACTGCAAAGGATGATCTTGCAATTTCTGACTACTTTTAATGTTTCTAAATCTATTCAAAAACACAAACCACACAGGGCTACACCTTTTGGCAATAATAAGGATATAAACGTGGAGTTCTTTATGGTCTCTTGGTCATATCTTGCTATCATTGTGGCCCTAATGTGTTTCGCGCTTCAGTAATCATCTGCAAGAGATCTTGGACTACTGTGCACCTCTAAAGTGGTATAGTAGCCGGTGCGCAGGACACTATTGCAGGGTTGGCAATTATTGTATATACAGTGTATTTATATATAAAACCGTGTTTACCTTAATCAGCAAAGTACAACCAATCACATTCATGGCCAAAAATATCAACACTGTTGCAATTCTGTCAGAAACTCTTTAAAATTGTAAATGTATTTTTGACGTGTTTGCATTGGGAAAAACAGAAAAAGGAAAAGTTTTATTATTTAGCAATCTCTTTGGAAAATAATCATAGGCTTTCTCATGAGAACCATGACGACCATAATAGTTCCACCCAAACAGTGTTATTTTTGAGTTTGTTTGGTGTTGGTCTCTCTTGGTGTTCAGGTTTGACTCCAGGTTGGTGTTGATATCAACTCTGCTGATGCTCATTTGCAGATTTGAGGCTATGAAACAAAGTAATGGGTTGGGCTGGTTTTTGCTGGGTTGGGGTGTTTTTGGTTGATCGGTCCATCAGCATGATGATTGGCTGGCTGGTCGGCTCTACGATGAAATTATCTCTGAATTTATGCGTCTATTTGCCTGAAAATTGTTGATGGATACGGACTAACCACTAACCATGGGGGTTCGAACCCATTACAGAGTGACTTATTCTAACCCTACCCGTCTTTTCTTTCCACACTTTCCTGTTGCAATTCCATACCATTCTTCCAGTAAAGCCAACAAAAAAAATAAAACATGGAAAATTTTAGAGCATTTTCCTGTAAACTTTAAGGCTGCGTCCTCTCATTTGTTTAGTTTCAAGCAAACATACCTGTCAAGATTGAGATCTAGTTTATAAGAAATAGGTAAAGTGAAGCATCATCACAAACACGTTTATCCAGTACAGCATTTTCATTTTAGATATTGTATTGTTCTACAATGAGTATATGTCTCCTGAGAAATGGAAAATAAAGACAGAAAACTGTAAAAAAAAAAGAAAATCTATATATATATATATATATATATATATATATATATATATATATATGTGTAACGGTTCACGGTATGTATTGAACCGTTTCGGTACGGCCTGTTCGGTTCGGGACACTTGCGTACCGTTTCGGTATTTTTATTAAATGATATAAATGTATTATCAGCGCGATATTAAGCGCAGCGCAACAATGTTCCTAGGCGAGTTTCCGCACGGACGCTATTGACTGACGAGCGCGAGTAGGAAAATGGAATCATATCAAAAGCGAAAAAGAAGCCAGAGCTTGAAGACCCTCTCACCTCACTGCGGTCTCGTGTTTGAGAACACTTTGGCTTCTCTGTTAAAATACATAACGGGGATAGACGAG
The DNA here is from genome assembly GCA_007224835.1 of Danionella cerebrum. Lineage (NCBI taxonomy): Eukaryota > Metazoa > Chordata > Actinopteri > Cypriniformes > Danionidae > Danionella > Danionella cerebrum. Next base: position 149,099 of record SRMA01027189.1, on the reverse strand, counting down.
TGGATAAATTTAAAGTTGTATGCCGACATTGTTCCACGGAGATCGGGTATGTGGCAGGGAACACATCTAACATTTTCTGCTGGAGATATTGTCACTGCAACCAGATCTGTGCTCTCTTCAGAAAATGTGGATAGGTAATCTATCCTAACTAGTTGCAGTATTTCATTTTTTATTTAAAAAAATGTGCTTTTCTTAATAAAGAGTGCAATTTATTTAAAATATCACCCAAATGTGTCACTTTTATTTATTTTATGCAAGAATTCTACTGTGTATTGGCAGCTTTTCAAAATAAAGAATAGGTAAGTTCTTATTGTTTTGTACCGAACCGAATGAACCGAACCAAACTCTCCAAGACACTGTACCGAACCGAATATGATTTTAGCGTACCATTACACCCCTAATATATATATATAAAATCCTTTCTCTGCTGGATTTTAACAAAATTGACTCGTTGACGCATTAAACATTATTACAGATTATATCAGCCATTTTATCCTGCAGGAATCAGAAATAAATCCTGGGACTGTGTTATCGTAATGATGCTGATGATTCAGGGAACGACACACAAACACAGAGATGTGAAACATATGCCAGCATTTATCCTGCTAATAAGAATACGACTCGTTTGCTCCTGGCATCGCTAAGGGCACCAGATACACACAAATCCAGAAATAACCCTGCAAAAGTCTGGAAAAGGAACTTTGAGCTTTTCTCCAATTAGCATGAGTTAGCCGGGATCATCTAACGCTGCCTGACATTCAGCTGCCCTTGGCATTTGCAGAGATACATTCAGAAACTGATGAGAATGTACTCAGCGCTGAGGGAAAAGCCCACGAGCAACTGGCTCATTGCTGCATGAGGGTTTTGTGAAGGTTTGGCAACGTCTTTGGCCCTTGTGGACTCACATGGTTGTTTTAGTGATTGCACATGACATATGTTTGAGCATGTGAGGAAAATGCAATGCAACAGCAGCTGAAAGCAATGTGGAAATTGAGAAAACAATCCGGTATTGCCAGATCCCCAAGCAGAGGTTCAATAGGGAGAGTTAAGCCAAAATAAAGCTTTAATTCCTCACTGTTAGTGCACCAGAGACTGTTGCTCATGCACTCCGTACAACTGAGGATATCTCATCTCTTATCAAGCTCTGGAAAAATAGACAACTAGTACATTATTGCGTTTGATTAAGAGAAAAATGGACCCAGGGTTATGGTTTCCCCAGAATTCTGCTTTAAAGTGTCAGTTTTTATTTGATTCCGTTTTTAACTTAAACAGAAAATGTGAGTCATCTAAACTCAAAATTGTAGAGCCGTGAAGGACACTCTGAACAATAAGTAATAGTCGCTCAAAATAATTGCATCAGTGACGCTTAACTCAAAGATTTGAAGTTTTAGAATTAGAATCATATGCAAGAGTCAACTGTATACGTCAACGTGACAAAACCCCATCACACACAGCGAGGAAAGAAAACCCATCACACGGCGAGGAAAGAAAACCCATCACACACGCCGAGGAAAGAACCACCATCACACGGCGAGGAAAAAACACCCATCATATGTTGAGGCATATTTACAATCAACAATTGAGCCAACTAATTATCCTTTATAAATCAGAAGTTTAATTGGTATGTTGATTAAAATATTCCCAAACGCAAATTCCACTAAAATTAAGAATTGCTAGAAGCCTTCATTAATTTCCAGGTGATGGTCCCTATAAACTGAAACATGAGGAATGAGTTTTACTCTCTCCTGTTTGCTCTGTTCACTGCCACTCTTCAGTTTTTCCAATTGCATGAACTCACAACAACCAGCACCAAGACTTCCACAAGCTCATCTTTCACTTTGTCAACATCATTAGAGCTGTTTGATGTGATGTGCCATAGCCAGCAGTGCCACAGCCTCACACTTCCTGTCCGCGAGATAAACTAGCAGATGAGCTCTAATTAAATCATCTTCTAAGTAAATAATTGGAAAGCCATTAATAAAGCAGCACGCAGCTCGAGCGAGCAGCAAACACAGCTCAGAGTTTGATGAAATGTCACTCACCTCTGTCACGTGAATTTCAATTTGCTGAGTTTGTTAGCCGTGATGCTAACGTTGGTAGCTCCTCAAGCTTTGAATTCAGTCTTTCTTTAATCACTTTTCCATGTGACACAATCCAAATCTCGTTATTTTAACATCAAGGCCATGTTTTTCTTCTTCCTTAGTTATTGGATGGTGATTAAGAAGAGGATCCAAGAAGCAATCAGCACCATCTGCTGTACTGGAGTGTTACTTCATGTAAAACTATTTAACATATTACAGAAACGGAATATCTATGATTTGATTTTTTTTTTTATCACAAGCAAAGTATCTTTGCTTCTGGTCAAAACATTAATGGTACTGAGTTTACAAGAATGCTGTTCACTTTCCACCTGTGGTTTCAAAAAAAAATAAAAAATAAAAAACATCAACGATATAAAACCTACTATACCTAACTATACCCACTATACAAATGAAGCCAGTTAACTAAGTCCCTTAAATTTGTATCTTTAAAATATGGAAATACATTTTTTTAAATATATTAGCATTTTGAAGAAAATTGTATTCTATTTTAGCATCATTAACCCTTCCTCGGACCAATGTTTGAGGTGGATGTAAGAGACTTGCACATGAATGCAAACGCAACTTGATCCACTCTTTCTCCAAATGAGGATTAGACAAGTGCACTGATTTGTCCTCTGCAACATTTTTGAAGCAGGTCTCTGAGTCAGCTGCAACTGCTGTGTGTCCTGCATGCAACAGGCTGCAGGAAGCAGCTTGAAGGGCTGAGCATCTTCATGGAGGGGGTGGGGCTAATAACAGCTTGTAATATCACTGGATACTGAATACAGTGTAGTGTGTCAGATGAAATCATTTGCTTTTCCTGAGTATCAGGTTCCTACCAGAACATCTCCTCTGCAAAACCAGACTTCACTCATCGATGCTCCCACCCTCAAGAACTTTGGTACTTTAACAAACCAACAGGCGTTTGAGTTACTGATTTGTGACCAGGATTTTAACTATTCTTGACCTTATTTTGGGGTTGTCTGTAAATAGTTTAAGCAAATTGGTTTAAATAAATAGCGCAACGTTGTTTATTTTATGTGTCCTTTGTTACTATGGAATTTGCTCATTTCTTTATTTAGCTTTATATTTTGGTTTGGTTAGAGGTTTAAAAATATTATTCCTTTTAAACTCTTAAAGTATTTTGTACTGCTGAAAATGTTTCCTCACCTCTTGTTCTGCTCGGCCCTAGAGTCGGCGAAAAACAAAGAATCTCTTTATGAACATTTTTTAAATTCACAAACTGGGTTCAAAAACGCTTTTTGTAATGTGCCATGTGTTCCAAGTATTCTATATATAACTTTTTCTCAGTTCATAAAATGAGACAAAACTGATTTAGTTCAGATTAGAAAAATATAGTTCTTTGAATGACTTGTAAACCCTTTAGTGTTTTTACTTAATGTATTCACCCATAACTGTGTTCCACAAACCACTCCGAAGACTGTATGAGGAAAAGGTTTTAAATTTATAGCTTCTAATTCAGTAAATTACTGCCTCTGCCCCCAGTTCTTCTGCTGTGTGTCAGCCGGCCTCTGTTTACTGTTGATTACAGGCTCAATAAAAGACACAGAGTGCACTCATCCCAGTAAAGTCATCCAGTAAACAATGAAAGGAAGCTGCCGCCCACGTTCTTAATTGCGATATGAATATTCAGAGATTAAACGTCCGGTTCAATGCTATCTGTTGACAAGCGAAATCCAGGAGATGACAGGAGCCGTCTGACTCCATCAGAACTAAGTGAAGCGGCAGCAGGAATCCAGAAGGTCACGTCACATCAGCCGTTTCTATTTTGCTTAAGATGAAAACGTGTGAAGAAATAAAGCAGTGGCTAAACTGAGTGAAAAATTAGCATAGTGATTCATTAAGCGCGGAGAGCAGCTGTGTTTGCAAACATGATTCTGACAATCTCTCAAACATTATCAGCTAATTAATCACAAGCAGAGCCTGAAGTGACACGACGAACCAGCTTCTTATTCATGGTATTGACTAAAATAATACATTAATTATTGACAATTACTAAAACATACAGATCTAATAGAAATATACCTCAAAAAAAGTGTTATCTGCTCGCAGAGAGGCTGCATTCACTCACTTGCGCTCTGTTAGGACCACCACTAAACATTATGCAACTCCTTCCTGTGTGTCTCAGATTAAATAAAGTAAACTATTTCCTGTTAGAATTGAATCCTGCAGCAAGCATTAGCTCAGCGAGTCTGGAGTTATGGGAACGTCGCACACACACATCACAGATGATAGAAGAGTTTACCGTTACGTTCGTGGATAGGAGTCAGTGATGGCGGTTGCTCCAGATCATGAAGGACTTTGACTAAAGTGTTTTATTCTATTTCTAGAAATATGACAAATATGGTATTAATATGGAACTCTGGAGCAATGGAAGGCCTGAGGAGTTCAGATTGACCCAATTCCAGAGTGATGGGTGTAGTGGAGTAAGAAAAGCGGCAGAAGAGTGATGAACCAATCCTGCCTACTGCCTAGTGTACAAGACAGTGGGGGTAAGGCTATGATCTGGGGCTGCTGTAGTTGCTCGGGTGGGAGCAAATGGAAGCAAGGTCAGCTGACTCCCAGAACATACTGAACGACCCGGATTTTCCAGCAATGAATGCTTTCTTTCCTGGTGGACAGTATTTCAAGATAGAAATGGCAGAATTCATTTTGTTCAGATTCTGAAAGAGTGCTTCAGGAGCAGGAGACGTCATTTTCAAACATAATAAATAATACCTTTGAATGCTTTCATGAATCTCAAAGACACTGTACAGTTCGGGAACAATAGATAATGTCAAAACAAGATAAGAGGTGGTACAAAGAGAGACACTACAGAGTTTCAGAACTTACAAAACTCGTTAAACATTTCTTATGATACCAGTGAAATCGGTTAAACATATAAATACATATGAACAGTAAAAATCACTTTAATGTTCACATAATATATTCAATCCTGACTGAAGAAAAGTTGGTTTTAAAATGGGTGAGTGGTGTGCTGCTCCCATAATGCAGTTTGATTGGCCGCTAAAGAGATCCGACCTGAACTCCATTGAGAATCTTTGGGGTGTTCTGGAGAAGGCTTTGAACTTTCTATCAGCATCAAATCAAGATCTTGGTGAAAGGTTACTTCAAAACTGGATGGAAATAAATCATTGCGGAAGCTTCTGGAAACAATGCCACAGCGAATGTCTGCTGTGTTCAAAGCTGAAGGTGCTCCAGTGACGCTATAAGGGGAATAATGTACAGGGGAATCAGGAGGCAACTGCACCAGATGAACAGCAGAGGAGAACAAGGCTATAAGTGATCCATAAGGCATAGGTTAAGCTAAGTTCACAGGGGTACGGGACGTTGAGGTCACAGTGGATCGTAAAGCGGGCGTCTCTTTTGCGGGTGAATGGCTTTTGCGTGTGTCTAGAAAGCTGGTGATCGTTCGAAGGGATAACTGTTGATGATGGAACGATTTGGTTCTGCTGCGTCGGGAGATGATTGGATGCTCTCTTGGGACTCAGGGATGTGGTTTCCGGGCTACGAGCTCCAATAACCAGTGAGTATAACCACAAAGAAACGTGAGTAAATTCTACAGACGCTTGGAAACTTGAGAGAATGAAATGCACTCGAGGCCAGTGTTTGGACGTCGCGTTGGGATCTTTAGTATTCAAGCTCCATTCGCTGACAGCTCTGCTTTGGTTTAGTCCTGGATTATTGCTGATTGTATGACAGAGACGTGAAGGACAAACCGTGAGAGCAAAAACTCAAAACTCAGCACGCCGGGTGTGATAGTGAGTTCAAGCCAGTACAGAGACCTTGAATAAATCACTTCTGCAAACATATCACACGAGTCAAACACACACACACACACACACACACACACACGCACACACACACACACACACACACACACACACACAGAGGGGGGAGGGGGGTTTGGGGACTTCATAAGACCCCGAGATGAAATAAATTCAGGAAATTAATTGAAAAGGAAAAAACAGAGGGAAGGCAGATAATAGCGTGGTTCCGGTGAGATATGGAGAAATAAGGAAAGAGGAGCAAATCTAATTTTCTCACCGTAATCACGATGACCTCCATGTTATTCTGAAATGAAACTTTACAGGAGAGATGGGCACCAAATTTCTGGTTATTTTAAGAAACTAAATATAGATTTAGAACTCTATTGAATATGATGACTGTCGTCTAATAGACGTCTTAATAATCATGTGAGCAAGATCCAATGATGCCTATGTTTGTGCTGCAGGATCGACGGATTGAAGCTCCACTGCCTCTCTCCTTATGACTGGGAAACATCAAGCTTCTGGGACAGAAAAGACTGCACCGCACTTATGCACCATTCGATTTTCAAGGCGTGGCTCCTTTACCTTCCTCTTGTGCTAGGGTCTGCACCGGCCTGTTTTAAATATTAAAAGCATAAAAGAATCTCATCGTAACAAACCAAAACTTGGGTTTCTTAAAACTAATGTTAGTGTCACAAACGTAACATTAGAATCTTGTAGCACTTGAAGTTCATCAGGCAGCAGCAGGAGAATCGGCACTCTCAGTTTGATCAGCAGAGCTGTGGAATCTCGTCGAGAACGCAGTGGAGCAGAGTTTTCTTAGAGAGAGACACAGCTAAGGGAATGGAAAGCAGAGGTGGAACCAGACACCTGGAGTCACACTGGTGAGCTGACCGCTTTGGAGGTGCAGGAACGAGTCCTTAAGGGGTTGAAGATGATTGGATGGTGGCTTCATAGATTGGAGTGTTGTTGGGTTTGGTGGTTGATTATTGATCGGCCGAGTCTCATGAGAACAAACTGAGAGCCTGACAGTAACACATTGGATGAAAGCTTATTGTTTTAGTTTATTTCTACATGACTTAAAACATGGCTCAAGAGATTATTACAGAAGGATTTCAAGCTGCTGGAGATGCACAACCAAGATGCGTCTGGTCAAAGCTGTTTATTAAGAAAACAAACTCATTATGAGTCCTGATTTTTTTTTTGCTGTCGCTTCATTGTTCCAGCAGCTCTTACGTGTGAAAAGATCAAGTAGCTTTTCCTTTCTCAGTTGAGGTCCCCTTTGGTTCAAACATGGTATACAGAGGAGAATGAGGTGTGGCTGGTGATGAGGATCATTAACATGGAAGCACTACTAGAACTCTGACTCTGTTCCGTTCTGGATGAGGACAAAAGTCATTGAAGCGAGAAATGATGAATTTTTTTAAAGGCATTGAGGGTGTGAACCAAACCTTCAAATTGAATTCAAAGATCCCTTTCCTCGCTCCACATCCAGCACTTTTCCTACAACAGCAGTCATTTGTGCATGATGGGGTGAAGGGGTGAAGAGCAAGTGTGAGTGTGGACAGTCATTTTCTTTCTTGTTTACAAACTGCCTTCACTTCTGCCCCCCCCCCCTCCTCTCTCTCTCTTTCCATCACTCTCCTCTTATCTTTCATTTTACACTTGACCAAACATCTGAAATGAAGCTTGCGGAAGCAAACACCAGGCTGTGCGATTATAATTTTTCAATCATTTGGAGAGCCGGTGTATTAGTGGGAATGAGGATCTTGTTGTGGCTGTGATAAGAGGCTAGCATGGCTCTCATTAGCTCCGCGCTGGATTAAGGGGTGAGGCAGGATGGGTTTGACCGGACTGTGAATGCATTGTAATGAGACTCCACCGACGGAGCGGACCGACACTTCATCATGTTCTTTAATCAGAGAGGAGGAGTGCTTCTCGCCACTCTTTCGCTCCGGACGGAAACAGGGATTTGCGAGTTGTGAATACGTGCTGATGATATTTAATCTGAACTTTCCAGGTGTGACTGACATGACGCACGGAATCTCGATGAAGTGCACAGAGAGAAACCTGCGCATGTAAAAAAAACCCCAGCAGAATACAAATGTCACTTTTCAGAAGATTTCAGAAGGTCACTTTTGACAAAGAAATGAAACCTGAATCTGGTCTTCAGCAGGATTCAGCCAGAGGTCTGCTGCTATGATCCATGGTTCAGTGGTTTCTACATTGTCTCTCTTTGTGTTTTCATACTAATAGAGAAACCACTTGGGAAAAGTAAGTGATCAATACCGTTTCATTTCCTTTTAGATTCTGCTCCCTGCGGGAACCTTAAGTATGCGGAGTACACTACTCGTCATTAATATTCTGTGAGTCAGTGATCACAGCGTTTGCACAGTTTATAAACTTTGAAAAATCCATCAAACCTGAAGCAGCAATTATCTGAGTCGTGTGTGTTCTCTCTGAGAAAAACGAACTGCCCTCCGCTGTGAAAAGCGATCAATATGATATTCATAAAGAGGCCGTGCATCCTCCTGCAAGAGAGCACGGACTGCAGTAATCATCTGCGGCCACCACATACATTTTCATAATGCTATAGGTTCATAAAAAAAAGAATAAATATATACATTTTCCCTTGAAAAACAACACAGTTTTTTTTAAAGAAAACATATTTAAATTGTTGTTTCTCTGATGATATATAGTAAAACACACCCCAAAATACAAAAGAATGGTTTCACAAAGTTTCCAGGCTTCTTTATATATTCTTTATATATTCAGGGGTTACTACTTCAAGCAAATTAAACAAAGCCTCCTTAAAACCAAAGCAGTTCTTTTAAGAAATTAAATGTAATATTTGGGTATAAGAAGATTACTCTATTTGAGCTTTTAGCAGCACAAAAGTGATGATACTGTCACCCCTCCGCAGTTCTATCAGCATCATCATCACTTTATGAGGGAAAACATCATCTGCTCCTCCACACAAGAATATTATACCAGAGACGTGCATGGATGATGCTTCTGCCATGTGAGGCTAATACTGGGATAAACAATATATTAGCAGAGTTATTAGCAAGAGTGAGGTTCAACACTGAATTCTGTTCTGTTCCAGAGAAACGATTATTCTGTAAATAAAACCTGTGTACGGCTCCTGGTCCCATGTTTGTTGTCATATTTCTTTCAGTGCATATAAAATTACTTCTCAGCCAATCAGATCTGCAGATAAAACAAGTGCCTCTGGAATGTCTTCTAGACGATGTGCTTTCAGAGCGAAAGATGCCGTTTATAGCTTGACTCTAGCAATGAAATACAGTATGAAAGCACCAGAAAATCAATTTCTCTTGGAAGAAGCCGTTTCTATCTGGACTACAGAGAGTTCTAGTGATGTTTTCACTCGCTGTGAGAGATAAAAATAATCTGTGCATTCAATAAAATCAAACAACGTTCACAGTTGCACTATTTTTAACTCAAACATTCTGAAAAAGCTCCAGCGCATCCAAGCTTTACTAATAGACAGGATACGAGGAGAAGAACACCCTCTAATGACCACTATTTATTTCAGCCATCCTCCTTCCTCAGACCCCAGTCCTCCACTCCCTCTCCTCCATTCAGCCATTAGCAGCGAGAGAGGGGTAATTACTATGTCTTGTTAATTGTGAATATACTGACAATTAATAATGCGCCTGGGTACAAAAGCAGCTTTATTTAAAAGGGGAGCGTTGACACAAAAGTGTATAATTGTGCAGGTTTTGCTTAATTACCCTCTTATCAGACTGTAATAATGGTTTGCTCAAGACAGATGCTTCATTAATAAAACTTTGACATGGAAAATCGAAGTATATTATTTTTTATTTGCTGTATAAGTAGACATTTAACAGGAGCAAAATGCATTTCTGTGCTGTTAACGTCTCAAGGACATTTGTGTAATAAACATAAGGGAATCCCTCACGGAAAGCCTTCGCTGATATGAAAGGCAGCAGAGGTTAATGAGACGCGGCCTGAATCGTCACCATCATCCATGCTAATAATTACCGGCGCACTTATGGGCATGCTATTGATTCCTCTGAGTGAATCCACTCTGCTGTGGTCAGATGTCAATGCTGTCCATTCCAGGAGCAGTCAGGCCAGAGATGATCAATCTATAATGTTTCTCCCTGTGAATGTTTACATTCTGAAAAGCATCAGCGTAATGATCTGTTTATCCAAGAGAGCGAGCAGAAGACGGTCGCTCATCTGAATAAGGCATAAATATAACTAATGATTGAAAAAATAAGTATAATTAATAATCACGTTTCTTTTCATTTCAAGCTCAATTGCACAAAAAAAAATCCATTTGCTTCACAGGAAGTCGAGAAAAGGGAAGCTGTAAATGCTTTATTTTATCATGGTAAAGACAAGGCCATTTCTGATCCATGCAGGGATTTCCGGACCTCTCCCCAGACACCTCCAGGATCTCTTCCTTTCGGTCTTGACGGCTAAATAAAGAGCTCGGCTCAACCACTTCTCAGTACATTGATCTTTGTATGCTTCCCTCGTTACCAAGACCCCAAATATCTAAAACTCAGAGGGTCATGCCAGCTTTTTCTGATGAGAACCGTGACCTCTGACTTGGTGGTGTGATCCCCAAAAGTGGACTCACTCTCCCCCCCTGACTGCACCTGGAAATATTGTGACCAGGACCATTGACTGGCAGCGCATGCTATTGCCCTGGACTGGGAACTGGTCTGACTAGCCACCTGCTACATGCACCGAGCTCCTGCTCCAGTCATATAAGCGACAAACACTCACAAAGCGCCACCAGCAGGACGTCATGAGGCATTTTCAGTGAAAGCCTTCTCCACAAATCACCCATGAACCGGTAAAAAGGTAGTCTGGGGCTCCAGGACCAGGTCGAATGATCTGAGCAGTGTCACTCTCCAGTAGCTGGTAGAAAAAAAGAAAGGCAAGGCAATGTGAGGCAAAAAAACTGTCTGGAAGCTTGAGTTGAGAACCAAAGTGATGTATTCTGTTTTGTTTAACTAACAAAGTCTTTACTCAATCATCCAGAGCACCTTTACACGGCTTTGATGCTTAGATTTTTTTCTGTAGATATGAGTCTCAGTAGAGAAAATCCCACTATTGTTTTAGCCCTCTCAGGCTGTAGACGTTTGCGAGGGAAGGCAAGTCAAATTCTAAGCAAGGAAAAGCATGATTAGACATTAGAGATGTAAAAGCCGGCTAACGACAGCAGAGATTTCCCATCTCCCATGAGAATCACAAATATTATTTTCATTTTGACTGTGAGCTGTCCCTTTAACTGCACCTTCCTGTAGCACACGTCTCTTCTCGGAGCATGTGTTGCCAGAGACACACTGACCACTGGACATTAGCTGAAGATGAAGCTGATGTATTAACCAGACGGGAGTCAAGCACCAGAGGACAAACTCTGAGCTTTTTAACTTGATAAATGAAGGATGTCTCTTGCATTCATCGCTGTTTTGATGGATTCTGGTTGGAGAATCGTGGAATGCCTAATGTGAGCTGGCAGAGGCTGTGTATCCGTGAGATTAAGATGCTACATCAGGCTTGGAAAACAGAATTCTTGTGCCAGATTCACAGATGACATAGTAAAAAACAGCACCAGAGTAGGAGGCTGATGTTCTCACATATTAGAAACAAATCCAAATGCATCCTTTGTTAAACATGTCATGGGAGCTCTGATGAAAATGGCACAGTTTGAACAGAAATTTGGCATCATTGGGGGAAGCGAATCAGAATCAGAATCCATCAAGGGTTTTTGGTAACGACCTTTAAAATTGATCCTTTCTTAAATTTCTATGTTTGTCTCTCCTCTGTCTCTTCGGGGAACTCCATGGATTATCTGCAGGATCTGCAAACCTCACTGGTTCATTGGTCTTGTCTGGACACCCTCTGGTCCCAGTTTGTGGTCAACTCCAGTGCTTAGTTCCAGTGTTTCAGTTCAGTTATGGGCAGAAACGTCTAAATGGTTTGTTGTCTGTTATTTGGCCTCATGCTAAATAAAGGTGGCTACACTGCAGCCAGCACTGCTGTCCCTGAGCTTGTCCGATATTGATGACGAACTAAAGCATTGCTGAGCAATAACCTTGTGATCATTTTGTGATTGTTTGCTAATTATTCTGAAACCATTAGAGGGATACATTTTTTTTTACAACTTTTAGTCATCGGGAATCGGTAAATGATCTGGCACAGGTTTTGTGGAAATTACACTCTAGGACGAGTTTCAAAAAGAATGACATGGGCGAGGGAAACAGCGTCAAAAGCAATTTTTTTTCTTGACCATACTGTTAAAAATGGACACTTGGACTAGTGGTGGCGCTAAAGAGTTTGATGCACAGGGTCTGAATTGGGTCAGGTGATTCATCAGACTCAAATGTAGCAATGTGCCAAATTTCATAACTTTGTTTCAGAGGGCGCCATTGACTTCAACAATAGAAGAACGGAAACGAAAACAGTAGATGCCAACGCGTCTTTAAAGCACTCATTAAAATTAATATTAAAGCAAATTATTATTATTTTATTCCTTGAGTTTTATTTGTTCTATATAACTACACTGAATCACTCTGGCTTGAGGCGGGGATGGAGGCTCTTCTTTACTGGACAACTGAAAAAAAGTTTCCCCAAAACTCATAAAAAATCTCTCCCCCTCTCTCTCCCTCTCTCTCCCTCTCTCTCTCATAGTACCTGAAACCTCTCTGCAGCCCAGAGAAGCCATGCTTTGCCAGTAGAAGTTTCTTTCACCAGAGCGCTCCAATCCATATGCTCAAAGTCAAGCCGGATCTCAAACCAGCCAAATATTTCACCGTCACTTCTGTCAGACCTGATATAAAGTGAATAAAAGGCCCAGATTTGATTTGTCGCACCGCTACTCTCGCCTTCTTTTCAGCTCTCTAAATAGATCTACACACTGCAGATTGGACTCAGAGCAATACAGAGTGTTCCTGCAACTGCGGCTCTCAATCGCTGCCAATTTCTACAGGAGTGGAACAAGGTCATGTGTGATTATTTTGGGAGGATTGTACAGTGTATCAGATGTCCCCAGTGAAAGTTTGCAAGTCTTCTGAGGAAGCAACAGAAAGATAAATGATGCTGTCGCTTCCCAGAGGCCTGCAGTATGACCGAGTCTCCTTTACACCACGCGTTTGTTTACGAGAAAAAAAACAATGGGCTAAAGAAAAGGTTACATCGAGGCGCTGACAAAATAAAATATAACACAGAGCCTTGAATGTGAATGAATGCAGCTCTAATGTGCCTGATAAAAGCTGATAATGGCAAACCTTCAAAACGGAAAACACAAGGTTAAAACAGCTCCAGCAAACGGAATCTGTGCACACTCACTGAGAGAAGCCTTTTACAAGCCGTCAGAACTGAAACAAAAACCTTGTCATGGATTTAAATAACCAATATCTTTGGAGATTAGATTGAGTTGTTTATTTTATATTTTTATCTGGAAATCTATCTCATTAGAAGCTATGACTGTGATTGTGTCTAAACCTGTGTACAATGAACAGCTGACAGGTGTTGGTTTGGTTTATTTAACAATGTGTCTCTCATTAAACTCTCTAAAAACCATCAGAAATTAATTTGAAATGGGTTACATTATGACTTTATATTTATTTACTATATAATCAATAAATCAATAAAGTTATTTATTTTATATGAATACGACACATGAATGAGAAACTGGAAAGCTTTCACTGCCTTCAGGAAGCATTGCATATTATTCTCCTTCACAGTTCCTGGCTGGTGGAATTCCATTGCCATCCCATTACGGAAAGCTGAATCTCTTTACACCTTCAAAAAGCAACTAAAAACTTTACTCTTTCGAGAGCACTTACTAACTTAAAAAAAAACCCTCTGAAGCACTGATATGAAATCATTTTCTGTACTTGCTAGAAAGTGTTCTATGTGTATGTCTCTGATCAATCCACTTTGTACCAAACTTCTTGATGTTTACTCCCAATGTAAGTCGCTTTGGATAAAAGCCTCTGCTAAATACATAAATGTAAATGTAAATGTAAAGGGGGCCGGTAAGCACTGATAAGAAGCTAAAAACAGCCACGCATTGATACAGCTCTTAAATTTAAAAATATATGTATATATACATGTAGATATATGCATAATAATAATTTATCATTAATACATAACTGTGAATATTTCTTTATTAATCCATTTTTATCTTGTATGCAAACAAGATAAGGGCGGCCCCCTCTGGTGATTGGTGCCCTGAGATGATAATTATTTCCAAAGGTGGCTTAGGGCACGTTTGATCCAGGAGGAGAAGCAGGAGCAGGAGTCAAGGAGTTGTGGAGAACCTCAGGCGCGTCTATAGAGAACGATGGGCTGGGGTGAGAGATGAGGTGATTGTGGGCGTGGTTAGCGATTAGAAAGCTGCTGATTGGCTATGGAGGTAACTGGTGATGCGCAATCATCTCCCCAGATGTTGCATGCTCTGTTTTAAAAATAACTTTTTTTTTAAGTTTAGAATGTAAGAATGAAAGGACAGCAATATCATAGTCCAGAGATTTTGTAAAGAAAGTTCAGTAAAGTATGAACAGTCAATGTTTTCCTGAAAGATAACAGATCAAAACACAAAACCATTCACGAATCCCTTCTTTCCGAACGAGTGTGCTCTGCTGCAGCACAAAGTGACATCCTCGTTATTTTCAATCAAACACTAGTGGCCGGGGAGATGCTAACCTTGCCCATGGCGACGCCGCACATGTGATTGAGTGAGAGTGTGCCACTGGCACCAGCGCAGACATGCTGAGACAGCGTGGCATCCATCAGACATGTGCTCGCCCAGAGGTCGTGAACCTGCTGGAGCCCCAATTTCATCAGTTTCTGTGTTTTAAAATAAAACAATCTTTTAAAAGAACATTGATCAACATGTGTAGAGGGAAGCCCAGAAGCATGTTTGAGCTATTTTCAGTGTTGACTATTACACTTGACAGTTATTATACAATAGTCTCGTCAATATTGAACCTTTACGCAAACCCAAATCTAAAGGAAAGGGGCTTTCTGAGATTTCTACAACACTCTAGTGATGTTTCCTCATCAAACACGTATGTGAAGTTTATCTGTAAGACACTCTGAAAGGACTACAAATTCACATTTCATGTGGATTATTTGTCATCCCTTGGTGTCTAAAATATCAAAGCCTGCTTTTCAAGTCAAAACTTTGAATGTTCTATCGGGAACAGAAGCGTCCACCGGCTGGGGAAGGTAACCATCCACACCTCAACCTGTTTGCTTGAAATCAATGTTTCAGAGTTTCCAGCTCCTGATACACCCTAACCTCTTTCATCCAGTGATTTCTGCAGTAATTTCTGAATTCCGAGTGATGGGGAAAGCAAAAGAGCTGTTAAAGAATCTACGGGAAATTATAGTCGAAGTCTACCAAGAAGGAAAGGGAAATAAAAAGATCTCCAAGGAACTGGGAATCACAAATCAGTTCAAACTTTGCTTAAGAAGAAGAAACATTTCTGCTACAACTGCCAGAAAAATTGTAAAGAATGAAACTGGACATTCCAACAAGACAACGATCCAAAACACAAAACCACGCCCACTCGTCATTGATGAGGTCTCCTGATCTCAGTTTCACTGAAACACTCTGAGGAGACCTCAAACGTGCCCTTCATGCAAGAATTTACCAGAGTCTGAGAAGAATGTGCTGCTTTACCAACAGAGAAGATAAAGAACCTCATCCACAGCTACCTCAAGAGACTCCAGACTGTCGTTGAATGACCTTTTGAGCAGATCTTTTGGAAAGTTTCTGTTGTCAATATGATTTAAAAAAATGTAAACACAGTGAAAACCAAAAATGGCCAGGGTATGTAAAATTATTAGCACAACTTTGGAAGGCAGTGATGTTACTGTCCTGACTGCCCACGGGGATTTGCACTGAAGAGGGTGTGGCCGAAGCATAGGCACTGAAAGAAGAGCTCATTCAAAGACTCTAAATATTACATTCCCTAAAAAACTAAAAATGCAGTCCCTTTAAGTAAATATTGTTTTTAAAAGACTTAAACATAGTGCTCAACTGTGACAAACACTATATAAATTCCAGAGACACGTAAACGGGTTAAGAACAAGAGCAGGGGAGTGAAAGCCAAGATTTCAGGTTGAATTGACCAATCATTTTATTCTAGGAAACCAATCCATCTGCTACTAAAAGACACACAAAGCGCGTCATACGCAGGGCTCTTCATATTTGTGCAGCGTGAGGAATTTAACCTGACACGGTGACAATGTGGAGCGCTTTATCCAGAGACGGATTGCACAGATGATCGCTCGAGGAGGGGAGAGCAAGACACGGTCAAGGGCAAATCTTAATGATGAGATGAGAGATTTATTATCACTCTATAATGCTACGGCTTTCCTTATCCGGTTGCCAGATTGTTTCAGATCAGAGGAAAGTGAATCATTAGATATTCAAAAAATACTGCAAAAAACAATGAGTGAACGTTTAGAAGCTTGATTAAATGTGTCGCATCAGGTCTCCTTCATCACATTAAAGTCTCATTTCCCGGGTCTCAGTTTTAGCTGAGCTGAGACGATTTTTTGAACAGAACCAAAATACAAAACACAAATAGGGAAACCAACTAAGAACTTTGCAAGGATAAACACTGTATAATGCATACAGTGATCTGGAACATGGGCACAAATGACAAGGGCTTGGGGGAAGTGCAGCGTAACAGAGCCAATGATCCCGAGCTGTAAGACTGGAGGAACGGGATATAAATACATGAGATAAATGAGGAGAACATAAGGAACACCTGAGTGGAAAGATTAAAGGTGGAGAGAGACCAGGTGGGCAAGGTGTGGAGAGACCAGGCAGGTAAGATGTGGAGAGATCAGGCGTGGAGAGACCAGGTGGGCAATGTAAGCAGAGAGCAGGCGGGCGGGAAGGTGGAAAGGAAAGTGATCAAGAGAGTGTAAATAAGCACAAGAGGGAAAGTGACATCACAAACAAGGTCACGTGATATGAACATGGACAAACCCAGGAAGGAGAGAAGTTACAAAACACTAGCTCCAGGAGGAGGATTGTGAAAATACTGAACCCTTTATAAAAGAATATCCTGAAGTTCTATCAACATTTTATGGTTAACTCCAGTGTTACTCCACAACACTCAAACTCAAAAATATACGTTCTGTGTATGAGACAATGACAATTGTGAGCATGAAATAAAAAATTTGTGAAAAATATATATATATTTATATATCGGAAAAGAACACTAGTAAGGGCACATTAATCTATTGATCAAAATCTATAAATTGTAATATAACACGAGTGTTAAAAATGTTAAGTGAAGTATTTTTTTTTATAAACTTACAAAAAGTGCACTTTGTTTCAATACAACATCAGAAATATAAAAATACTCATTTTCATCCGCTTAGGTTACAATCTGCTTACTCTGAAAATTTTATTTTTGGGTTTTATTTTTGCCTTCAAGCAGCTGATTCATTTGTAAAATATTATAACTTAAACCAGCCAGTTGCTATAAAAAACCTCAACTTCAACTTTTTACAGAGTAATATTTATGGCAGCTTTTGAAAACCTCATACATCGATTCTCCTCGAGCGGTTTGTGATTCCTTATAGTCACCCAGTGTCACGTTAGGAACCGCGGTGCATCAGCGTTCTTGATTCCAAGCAGAACACACTGAAGATAGTAACCACAGGGTTCATCTTCTCCACAAACGCTCACAGAGGACCTCATTCTTGCCTCCAATCTTCGCCCCCTTGACGCCCATTCCAGCAGCTATTGTTCCCAAACTCAAATCTTTTCTTTACCCCAAAATGAAGCCGATTTGCATAATGAAAGAGTATCGGATGTACAGTGTGTGTCATAATAATAGCTCTTCATGGAGGTAGGCTGATGGAGCCGAGCGTGACGAGGAACAGAGGTGAACGCTAGCAAACAAACCAACCCCGCGGCTCCCCTCGTCCGAATCCCCAGCACACCATCTCATTCTGAGCGGGCCACAAAAGAGTCTCCAACATGACAATTCTTTCAATCGCAATCGTTGTAAAAGTGATCTAACAATGCAGCGGGCCTGCAATCTCTCTCTGGTGGAGGTATGACTAATTACTTTCTCATTATCATGCTAATGCGGCCTCCTCAACATGGATCCGCGTCTAATTATTGTGTTATTTGCTATATCTCTGTTGAGATGTGTGGTATTGAGATGGAAATGACTTTCTGATGCACTGAACAATGTGCTGGAGCTCTGTAACCAGTTGGCTTTACAGAGGAGGAATATGTGCTTGTTCCTTTCGTCCCAGAGGACGCCATGAAGGCCGCCATCGCTTCCTCGTTTGAGAAAGAGGACACATTTTAGGACGGAGAGATAAATAGTAAATACTAGTGTGAGATGTAGTTTCTCTCCAGAGTTGATCATGCACAAATCTAAATTATTAGCATCAATGCAGCTTCGATTACATTAAAAAAAAACAAAGATCTTTTAAACATTTAAAACCTACTGGAGTGCAGACAATCCCACTTTGCCGATAAACATTTCAAGGGCAGTAAAATAGCAGCAACATACGATAGAGCAGTAATTCTTTTTGCATATGAAACTGGAGGAGTTAGACTTGCATAGAGATCTGTTCACGAGTAACTGTGCAGTAAAGTCCAGCAAATAAGCAGCAACACTATAAAAATATTCTAATCCAGACAGCGGTGTTTCACAGACCTAGAGACGCAGGAGAAGACAAATCAAAGGTTTGATCAGACTGATCAAACCACTTTTTGCAAATGAAAACTGTTCTTAGACTTTTGCATATTGCCATCAATTCCAAGAAAATGATGCCAGAACAGGAATGATCAGGCAGGTCACAGAGGGTTCACTTCATAACATACAGATAGGTTCAATAAAAGGTAGTGTTGCATAACATCAAGGGTTTTGAAATGTTGCATATCTTCGGTCATTTTGGCACTTCCTGTTTCAAAAGGAAACTAACGATGCAGCAAACATTTCCGGACCACAATATCTGCAGCTGTTTTATTGTGCTGCGACTGGTAACAAAGATCCAATTAACAAAGCTGAGAAGAATCCGAACCATCCTCCACTTCGTCACTGCTCTGTTTGACAGTGAATGATAGAAATGTACAAATATACATCTAAACTTTTTCGAAACTAACCCTGCGTCTCTCTCCTGAACGTGCTGTCTCTCCTGCATCAGCTGCGTAAGGCATGAAGCCTGAACATGTGTTCTGCTCCCCTCTCAGCCGATGAACGCTCACCAGTGATGAACGAGCTGCTCGCAGAGGTCTAAGGGAAACATGAACCCAACCTTACGCTTCTAATCATCTGTGCTCAGATAAAGACAATAAAGCCATAGTGGAACCGGAAAAAGAGAAACACAGGGTTAATTCAGCCTTAAAATAAAACCATGGGAAAAGGCCTTGGGAAAAGACCAGGAACAGCTCAGGTTGCGACATCCGCTGATCAGACCTTGTGTGTTGACCTTGTGGAGTTGAGTGATGGATCCAGGAGTTCTGCATTGGTATGTCTTTGGTAAAACTGTTTTGAGCAGCGGTTGCTGAGATACAGCTTGCTGCCCGTCACAGTGATGCCACTAGTTCATTCCAGTGCAGGTGGCTTTCCTGTAGGAGAGTGTGTCACACGCCAAGGGCCTCAGAAAATCTCTAACCCTTCATTAACGCAGGGCCAGGTTCTTGACCGATCTGCAGAGGATCAGGGCATCTCCTGCAGGCTTTTCATGAGCACTGAGGGACTGAGACACAGATCCTGCTCTGCAATCTGTCAGCAAACATTTACAAAGCAGATTAGACTGAGAGCGGGTCAGTGTGAGCAAACCATGAAGAGCAGCCATCAGGGGGTGTGAGTCTGTGGCTGTGTTTACAGGAGATTTAGAGTACGAGCAACAGAGTAACTCCTAGCTGAAGAACCAGAGGAATGGGAATAATCTGGACTAGTGAAGACACACAACACACCTGGAATGAACAGAGCAAACAGACTCATGGTCGTTTCAGTGGTTAATAAGGAATTCTGCTAAACCACAACTCAACTGTTTTTTTCTGTAGAGCTTTTTCTGTGACTGGAATACCCGGAGGAAACCCACACAAGCACGGGGAGAACATGCAAACTCCTTCCAGGAAGTCACCGGTGAGCCTCAAACCGACAACCTTCTAACTGGAAGGCCATAGTGCTTCCCACTGTGCGACTGTGCCACCCTATACAGAATACAGCGCAGGAGCAGGGTGGAGCGCTTTAGAGCTAGCAGAAGTCCTTTCATCATACTTCCTTTTTCTGCCGAGTTAAACTAGCTGTAGTTTATTTACAGTGGAAACTGAACAGCTGCTAATAAAGCGTTACAGTAATCCATTCTAGAGTCAGAGAAGCATGCATCTGTTGAAGAGAACATGCTCAGCACCTTTGAGATGTTTCTGAGGTGGAAGAATGTAGTTAAACAGAAGAATGGATCAGCCAATCACAGTTGGCATGGCCTCACAGACATTTCTTCGTTAAGATTCTCTTGACGGGTTGGTGATTCTTGCTTTTGTGTTTCTATGGCTAAAAAGGGCAAACAGTTTGCTCAGGAAACTGAACTAGTGCTTTCCACCAAAAAATGGACCAAATATCTATTCATTAGTCGAAGCTAGTGAAAGATTTCCAAAACATGACACATTTGAGCTCTAGTGTATACAATCAACAGTTAAGAGCTAAGTGGAAGCTCTAGCACAATGCTCACGAAAGCATCAACAGTGAAACTCTGAGATAATAAAGGCTCTGGAAACTTCAGCCATTAGTCGAACCCCTGACGGCAGGCTGAGGGTGTAAATGAGGCGCTGTGTTCTCGTGTCACTGTAAATTGAATGTGGACACAGTTAATTAGCTCTGGAAAATTCGCAGAGCGTTGACAAAGCTTTACACCGCAGAAACAGCTCATCTGCAAGACTGAAAATTGATTGGAGAAGGACAGAAAGTAATTAATCGCTTCAGACGGTGATTGTAGAGCAGGTGAAGGCTTTGTTTAAATAAAACAGTGACGAGAGCAGGATGATAACCGAGGGAGTCTTTAATAAAGCTCTGCTGTCTTCCGCCTTCATCGACAGTAAATGAATGTGAATGATCACTTTTTTACCTTCAGTTTTAAATGAAAAGCATGCAGCGTTTGTTCTAAAACAGTCGCGTTAGTGAACTGTCGGGGTTTGCTGGTGACAGAACTCAAGTGCTGTAGCCCTTTAACAAAAGTCTTTATTAAAAAACACAAAATAAAGCTCCACAGGGTTGAGATAACCCCACATAACTAAAACTAAGGAAGAAAAACAGGCAGGCAAGAAATGAGGCGGGGGGTGGGATGAGGCGGCAATGTTTAATAGTGCTCTGTAGAGTTTTACATGAATCTTAGTGTCTGAGCCATCCCTGTAACTCATCACTCTGATGCTGTAGCTTATTTTTAATTCAAACTAAATATCATATGTTTTTTTTTTATTAATTGCCTGCATTTTGACATATAGTGGTATGCTAAATTGGGCAGCCAAGTTATTATTCATGATTTATAAATCATTGTTTGCTTAATGTAGGCGCCCTTGTCATTTTATAATACCTTCAGCGCTAATTATTAGAACTAAACATTGGTTTGGAAAGCTCAGTGACCCTTGACCTCCATACACAGCTCAATCCAATCATGAGAATGAGTTTAAAGGAGGCGGTTTGTTGTAGGTGTCTCTTTGCGTTCGGCTCTTCATGCTTGGAAACCATCAAACCTGACTGAACTGAAGATGTTTGCAGAGAAGAACGGTTCAAAGGTGTTTCTGCCAGAATCCAGACTTTATCTGGAAGCTATAGAAGGAGTTTAGAGGCTGTTTATTGTACAAAATGTAGAGTTTTTTTTTCTTTTGTGGTAAATCATATTTCTCTTCTCAGATATCACTGATTGTCTCATATATGATTTATGAAACTCAGATTTCTCAAATTACTTAAATGTTAATCAATTTATTTATTAAACATGTACAGGGGGTGCACAAACCAATGTTAATTGCAAACTTAAAGACACGGTGAGAGAGGAATGTTCACTTCTCTGGTTTTCTTGGCACCTACCTCGATTATTGTTTAAATCAGTCCTCGTGGTTGAAGAGGTGATCTCAGAGTTACTCCTCGTTGTCATTCAGCTCCCGCAGCACAGTTCTCCAGAGCCCTCCACGGACCTCCAGAGCTGACTTCCTCCATCAGAGAGACACTCTTGGTATCAGACGTGATAATGACAGACAAACAGAGACTGATGGAGCAAACAGAGGCTGATGATTCGAAATAGTCCAGAGCGCACTTCTCTCGCTCGGACTGTGTCGATGTGATGGCGGATAACCGTGTTTGCTTCATTCGCTCAGTGATCTGTTTCTCCCTCACTCAGACACGTTCTCTCTGTGTTTGCAGATGATTCGATTTGTTTCTCATTGCACAATCAATTATAGGAGTGCTAGCAATGGGTCTGGCTGGTTTTATGAGATCAAGATGGCGGGAGGGAGGGATGTTAATCAGCTGTACTCACACGCACTCGCTGAAGAGTCATGTGTGTGTCATCGATTCGTCTGCACATCTGTTTCTATTCCAGTGAAGGGGTATGAGGGTTCACATTGGTGAGGTACAGGTACCAAACCCTCACTTTGTGACCATATCTCTGTTATGGAATGCAGAATGTAACTCAGATGTGACTTGTTTTAACACAAAAATTCTCAAAACATCTGGATTCTGGATTGGACACAAAGGGGTGACAGTTTTCCCCTGAAAGAGGAGAGCTGCATGCTGCAGTGCACACCGCACAATAATCCACATAGATCTGCATTCAAGGCATACATCACCAAGTGTCGTGTGAATCATTGGATTCAGTCGAGAAAGCACTCTCCTCAAGGACTGTGGGGTATGGATATCCAATCTTGCATCTCCATCAAACATTTTGATGGACAAGTCTGTGTTTGGTTGTTGCTCGGCCCTTCAGTGATTGTATTGTGTCAATAGTGATATGGAGTGGGGTTGTTTTTCAGGGGCATGAATGAGGAGAATCGTGAGGAAGAACTTGCACACCATTATGACCTCCAACCCTTTTTGAATCAAAGCAAACACTGGAAGTCAGACCTTCTGCCCTAGATCAGTGTCAATGTCACCATAGATGCAAGGAATGAACTCAAGAACAAGTGTCGAAAGTAAAGGAATATATAAACACAAATATAAATACGAACAGGAAACAGCCTCGAGGGGGAAAACCTAGATAAACCCAGACTTGACTCCGAAGATAACCTAAGGCAAACCGTTCTGTTTCAGCAAATGCAAGAATGAAACCGCAATCAGCCCAGTAGAGTAGCTGTAAAGGGAACGAGATCGGGTGCACGGGACCTAAATACACAAGCGGAAACAAGGAACACTGGAGGAGGAAAATAACTAACGAGGGACAGGTGAGTACGAGAAGAAATGATGAGGGGTGTAGGAGAGGCAACACAAAATAGATGAGGCACAAGGGAAAGAAAACAAGCATCACGTGACCGGGATAAACCGGCACACGCCTGGCAAGGGCCAGCAAGAACATGCGCGAGGAGAGAATGAGAAGATGAAGACATGGAAGGGCGAAAAATAGGAGAAAGAGATCCAGACATCTGACCTAACTCTCCAGCTCAGTGGAGAGCTCCTGTGTCAGTTGGAGGTGTATCTCAGGGTCTTGATCACAAGTGAGGAGAGGACAGAGCGTGAGATCTACAGATGGACAATTGTATCGCTTCATCGTGGTGATGGGGGGGCGAAGGTCTTGATTTACCCAAAGCGCATGAGTGAAGGGACAAGATCCCGGATACAAGCTACCAAAATGAGTTTCCTCAGTAGTGTATCTGGGTGCTCCCTTAGAGCTCTGTCTTCCAGGAGGAGCTCAGAGTACCCATTGAGAGGAGTCAGCTGAGGTGGCTCAGGTATCTGTTCCGGATGCCTCCTGGACGCCTCCCGGGGGAGGTGTTCCGCGTATGTCCCACCGGGAGGAGGCCCCGGGGAAGACCCAGGACACATTGGAGGGACTATGTCAGCTGGCCTGGAAACGCCTCAGGGTCCCTCCAGAGTAGCTGGAGGAAGTGTCTATGTAGAGGGAAGTCCCTGCTTAGACCCCATGACCCGCCCTGGATAACTGGGAGAAGATGAAGTTCCCAATCACCATTCCATACAGAGGATTCAGCAAAACGTCCAAGTTTGAGGCATCACTTACGTTTTTATGGCTCTAAATGCAGATAAAAAGGCCAGGTTCACAACCAATCGTCTAATCTTCCAAAACCATCGCTTCTTTTCAGCAGCTTCATCACTATTCCATTTTAAAGTGGTCAAATTATTCTGAGAAATCAACAAAATCCATAGAAGATGCTTCGGTATGCTGCAAAGTTGTGTGTCCAGGATAGTTAATCAAAAACAGAGCCACACAGACGCTCCCGTAAGTGTCAGTGATGGCATTAGTCAGCGTCCGGCTTCTCGTTGACATTTTCTTGATGAGGATTTGATTATGGCTCCGGGGCTTCGGTTTCCAGTGCGGCTGTATAATGATCAGCGAGGACGACTGA
The DNA here is from genome assembly GCA_007224835.1 of Danionella cerebrum. NCBI lineage: Eukaryota > Metazoa > Chordata > Actinopteri > Cypriniformes > Danionidae > Danionella > Danionella cerebrum. The sequence goes on along the minus strand of SRMA01027189.1, from coordinate 124,656 downwards.
CTGTCAGAGAACATCAGGGTCAGAGCACGTCATTGCCTCCTGTCATTTCCCTCGCACTCATCCTTTAATAAAACATGAGGAGAGCGGATGAATCATGGGCCTGCAGTAGCCTCTCGATTCTCAATGATGCCGCTGCGTCTCGGTCATGTCCTGGCTCGTGATTCTGAAGGGTTTGGATTGTGTTTGGAAACCCTGTTTGCTGTCTAGAGGTTTACGCTGGAGTGAGAACTCATCCATCAAACGCAGAGCGGCTGGAAGCAGAAACAAGAGAACGAAGGAGATGAGGAACATCTGCTGATGCAGGGTGTGCTGGATGCTCCTCCTCAGAAAGTGTCATGCAATCTTATCCGGCTCGCATTAGATGATGAAATAAACTTTCCAACAGATTGATACGTAAAGAGAGAATCGATAAAGTGTTTGGACAATGAATCTGAAACAGTACGGTCAAATATCTCAGCAGAAAGATTGCTTACCGCATATTCTGCCCACTCACAATATTTTAAACTAGTGTTTGAATTAGATTTTTAAATATTAGTGTTCATTTATTATTGTAGATTGTAATAATTTTATAGATATCTTTTGCTTTTATAGTTTGAGCAACTCGTTCTTTAATTAAATTTCTAAAAAGTTTGAGAAAATTTATGAAAAAATGTATTTGGACAATTGCCAACAGTAACAATTAAATAAAATTTTGTTAAAATTCAATTATATTTTAATTTAATTTTAGTACCTGTAGTGGTAATGCAAAAAATAATCTTATTTATTTCAGTTTCATTGTCAAATTAAATTAGTCAATGTAAATTAGAATAGATAGATGGATATTTTAATATTTTTTTACTACATTAAAAAAAAGTATTTAACTACTGGTGTTTAACAAAAGTAAAAAATAAAATAAAAAAGGTGAACCTCTACAGCTCTGACTCATGTCTCCGTCTCAGGGACACGTCTCTGAACTTCTGAGCTTTAACTCATGAGGGAAAGGAAAAAAAACAGCTGAAGAGAGTTTAGGAGCTCTGATGTGGCTCCAGCATCTGTTCCTGGATGCCTTCCAGCAGGTTTTCCAGGCCTGGAGGAGGTCCAGGAGAAGATCCAGGACTCGCTGGAGAGATATCTAGCCTGGGAACCCCTGAGCATGTCTCTAGTGCATGCAGCTGGAGGAAGTGTCTTCTGTTCTTGCTCTACTGTGACCTGGTACCAGATATAGTGGATGAAAATGGATGGATGGATGGATGGATGGATGGATACTTTTTTGTCGGTTTAAACACATTTTAAAGTAATAGATTGAAATCAAGAACTAAATAAAGAAAATAAACCCCAGCCTTCTCTCTCTCTTGTCAGTGTGGGGTTCCTCATTAATCTGCAGCACAAAGGAGTCTCGTTTAGAAAAGGTGTAAATATTTATTGATTAGATTTGAAATTTAAGCCGTACATCTGCAACTTCAGGTGGAGGTTTAATGGTTTTATTTCTCCATTTCGTTTCACCGCCCCAACCTCAAACAGAATTGAGCAGAAATCAGTCCTGGAATGGAAACATCTCAACACACACAACAGCACAGATCATCAGTGAGCATGATTGTACAAAAATAACTTCTCGAGATCCTGCGGATGATTCTACTGTCCCGGGTCATCTCTGAGGGAAAGATTCCACACAAACATCCACGACGGGTAATCGAGGAACTCAATCGCTCTCTGAAAACACAAACAAAACACACGATGGATGAACCGACGAAAGCAAAGCTCACCGAAACCTCCCAAAATCCCAGGATCAGTTTCCTCCCAAAAACCCAGACAGAAAGCGTGTTGAAGCCACTTTATAATGCAGAAGACCTGGAAGGGTCTGGTGTCCACTTACTGACACGTGAGAAGTAGTAACAAGTTTTTTTTTTTACAGTACTAGGTAAACGCTGGTGGTTTGTTTTCTGGTGAAATTTGAGTTCACAAGATCATTTTGCCGGTGCATGAACTGTAACCGCAGGTGCTGCTCGTATATTTAGAATATCATCAAAAGGTTTATTATTTCGGTAAAGTGATGAATTATATGTAATATATACATTCAATCTACACAAACTAATAAAGTTATTATATTGTTTCTTTCCTTTTTTGTTTTAGATTAATATAACTGAAACCTAAGGAAAATTACTCAGGAAATTGATTGTTTCTGTGTCAAAGACACCACACTCTTATCATCTCATTACATCAAAGCACCTTCAAATTAACCGCACACTGGAGAGGATTGTGAAACAAAATCCATAAAAAAACTATATTAATATATAATATTCCCAAGGAGTGGACTGCAGCTGGAGTCAAAAGAGCTGAAAGCTGCTTTCAGAGCAACCCGGACTCTGAGATCACCTGAGCAGTGCCACGCCTCATTGCTGCAGTAATTTTTTAATTTCCTGAGATACTGATTGAGAAAGTTTTATTAATAATCAGTTATAATTATCAAAACAAAAGGAAATATATCAGTCTGTGCAGAATGAATGTATACATTTTACAAGCTTCACCTTTGCAATGGAATTAATGAAAGTCATTTTTTCATTACATTCTAGTAATATAAGTTACATATAGCTTTATATAGTTATATAATTACATTAGGCATGTCTTCAAACAGTAGTGCTCAGGCTCTCACTGCTCCCTCAAAGCCAAACCACTTTAAGCCAGAAAGTTGTTTTGATTATTTTTTTGTTTGTAAATCCATTACTCTTTAATTTATATAAGGACTTTTTAAATAAATTTCTATAAGAAATTATGAAATACATTATATGAGGATTAGTCACATGTTCCACAGAAGAATCAAAATGAATCAATCATTTGGCTCTGAGAGCATTTATAATGTGGAGAAATGAATGCTTCACTCCTCAAGATGATTCAGTGTTCATGGTTCACTTTGAATATTCTTTCCAAGTAAACGAAACTTTCATGAATGACCCGTCACTATTGGTTGTCTGCTGTTATCACTAATAAACATGCTGTAAACATGCTGAAAGCAGCAGAGTAACTCTTTTGAGATGTTCCCTCAGCTCCATGGTGATGGGTGATAAAATCAGTGGAGCTCCGAGAACTTTGGCGTGGAGCTGAAAATCCTCATGACATTAGTGATGATTAGTTTCGTGATGAGTTCATTATAAAGAGGCTTCGTTATCAGATTTCTGTTTGGGAGAGAAACATCCCCTGGATGCGTCGAGTTCAGATCCCCAAATGTCACAGCTTTACTCCATCATCTCACATTTTATAAAATATTCTATAAAGTAAAAACAAAGTTTTCTTCAAGACTGACTTGAGCAGCCAACAATCCAAACCCAAACACAATTAATTTCAGTCTTCAAGAGTAGTCCCTCGGTCTGTGTCATCCTGACAATATTAGTCATGAAGCGTCCTGTTTAAATGCCACTCGATTGCCAGGATGAATAAATAAATAAATAGAAAGCAATAAATACATAAATAGGTGTATTTTCCTCTCCAGGTGTCTTTATATAAATACATAATTCAGTTCCTGTCCTGGTCCCAGCGTCCTCTACCTTCACAGAGGGGCAAAGAAGAAAAGAAAAACAATGAGGTGCATGAGGCAGAGCTGGCATCCTCCTTCTGACGGATGAGAAAATGCTGGAGTTTTTCCCGCTTGATGCTCCGTCGATGTTAGTCCTAAACGTTCTCTCCAGATGAAGTCCCTATAGAAAGAGTTTGACCCAGTTCCATTTCCACGTCTGCCTCAAAACCAACCCCCTGAAATAGAGTGATGAGGGATATCTAGCGTTCGCATGACTGGGATTCCGTCAAAGCTGGAGGCGTGGCCAAGAGTCAGAGTGGGTGAAAGCAAGAGAACACCCTTGAATGAAAATCAGCTCACTGGATCTGGCCCGGGTGTGGTTACCATCTGTGTTGGTGTAACAAAATTCAAGATGATTGAAAAAAGGGATGGGGATGGAACTGCGAGCGAAAGTGCACAAGATCCAATGTAACGTAACAGATACGCAACAATTTTACAATCATGCTCCTGAAATCTTAGTTGGGAGGGGTCTCTTGCTCTCGGGGGAGCATTAATATAAGAGGTGAAGGGCAGAAATGGAACTGGGCCATGAGAGATACTTCACCCCTTAATGAAAGTGTCATACACAGGTTTTAACCTCAACGTGGTTTTCAATTAATCTTCAGCACGCGGCTCCTCTACACAATATTCCTGTGCCATTGCTGTTTTAAAGCTACGACATTATGAGTGAAAAACAAGAGCATCCTCTCTCAGATCTGAGCTTTTATATCTTCAGTGTTCTGCTGAAAACAGTGAACTTTCCAAATGAACCCAATCATCTTCTCTTTCTCCTTCCAGTGTTTTTGGAAAGTACTAACTAAACTAGCCATTTGTCAGTGAAAGTAAACAGGAAGTAGTGCAGACAAATCCCTGAAAACCTCCAGTAAACAATGGATAGCGGAGCTGTGAGGAGCCAGAGAGATTCAGAAGCATGTGTTTAATGTTACAACAAGAACCCCTTCAGACCCTTCCTTCACTACAAAGGAAGCTCCATTTGTACCTCTCCTTCTCCTTCTTCTTCTCCTTCTCCTTCTTCTTGCCCTTCTTCTTGACAATTGTGCAATTAAAATAATAATGGTAAACAAAGAGCACATTTTTTGGGTGAAGTATCCCCCTTTAAATCTCTTAAAAGTGAACCGTACCTAGGATTTGCATAGGAGAATGAGGCGAAACTGTCAGGAGGCGGTGAATGGATGATCAAAGGGTCCATTTTGCTTGGTATATCCCTTTAACAGTCTCTAAACCAACCGGACTCCAAACAAAAGCTGCATGTCCACCCTGTCCTTGGGCTCCAAGGGGTTTCACCTCTTTCCTTTGATCCTCTTCAAACTAACCGTTTGCTAGGACGCCTCTTCCTCCGCCGGGGCCACTGGAGCGTAGTATCCCGCCAATTGCCTGAATCTGGGTCCCCAGTCGCTGAGGTAAGAGAAGTCCTGCTCGGAGGTGGTGGAGAGCGTTCGGATGGAGCTGAGAGAGAGCGCAGGCGAAGCGTTGCCCTCAAACGCATAAGTCTGGAAGGAGTCGTACGGCGGGACGGATATGTCTCCATCTGCCTGCTCCACTTTCTTACGAATGTATCCTTTAAAGACGGAGAAATCTGCTGCACCACCATCTCCAACCACTCGGTTCTGGATCCACTGAGGGATGGAGGGTAAATCTGGAACCGAATCAGAGTTTTTCACCTCAGGAAAGTCGTAGAGGCTTCGTAAGGCGCTCATGTCGTACGCCTGCGTGTCTTGTTCGCCGCCGCCTTCGTCGTTGTACTTGATGACATTGTCGCGCATGTCTTCCTCATCCTCTGACATCCGCTTGCCTTTCCGGTGACGTTTGAGGGTCAGGATCAGCAGCACCAGGACTGAAAGAACAAACAGGGATGAAAGCGAGAGACTTTAAGTGACAGAAGATTAGAGTGGACCTCGTCTTATGAAGAATCACATTTTCTCTGACCTTTCCAAATGTAAAAGTTCAGCGGAGCACAGAAAGGTAATTTACGGATTTGTAACTGAAAGCCCAGAGTGTACTTTCAGATGAGAAGAGCACAGAAATCTGAGGAAGTGTGAAGAACTTCAAACCAGACGAGGAAACGAGTGTTTTCAGATTCTTCGTAAATAAACCTCGAGGAACGAGGAAATCCAGGAAATCTCCAACAATCTCCCCTTTCTCATCTCCTCTTCTGTTCTCTCCCGTCTCTTCTTTCAGCTCCCATTCCTTCTTCTCTCCTATTCCATGATCTCTCCTCTTCTCTCTTTTCTTCTAACCCCTTATCCCATCTCCTATAATCTCCATTCTCATCCTTTAGCCTCCTCCCTGTTCTCTCTTCTCCAGTACTCTCCCCATCTCATATTCTTTTATCTCCTCTCATTTACTACTAACTCCCCATTTGTCCCATCCTCTTCTCTTCGCTTTCCCCCATTCATCTCCCATATTCTCAATTATTTTTCCTTCTCTCCTCTCCCCTCCCTTCTTTTCCTATTCTCTACAGTCATCTCCTGTAATCTCCCCTCTTCTCCCCTTAAACCATTTCCCCTTCTCTCTCTCCTCTCCTATTTTTTCATCTACTCTGCTATCCTCTCATCCTCTCTCTGGTCCCCTTTCTCTCTTTTCTTCTCCCCTCATCTCATATCTTCCCATCTTCTCATACGTTCTCTGCCCCCCCTCCCCTCATATCTCCCCCTCTTCCCCCTCTCATTCTCTCTCTGCTCCCCTCCTCTCATATCTTCTCCTCTCCTGTTATTTTCCCCTTTTCCCTCTTCTCATATTTTCTCCTGTTCCCCCCTCTCTCCTCTCATATATTCTCCTCTTCCCTCCTCTCATATCTTCTCCTGTTCCCCTCCCCTCTCCTCTCATATGTTCTCCTCTTTCCTCTTCTCCTCTCATATCTTCCCCTCTTCCATCTTCTCGTCTTCTCCTGCCCGCCTCCTCTTATAACTTTTACTCTCCCCACCATCTTCTCGTAATAACGTTCCACCTCCATTGTTTTTATGTAGAAGATTTACATTATTAAAATTCACAATTTGATTTTAAAAGGTGCATTTTAGTAAATAAAGGAGCTTAGCAGAGTGTTAATAAAAGACTCTTTGAGCATTTATTCCTCCACTGACTGAAAAAAAACGTTTTTACATCTGTCTATTCAAAGGGTTTCTGAACAATCACGCGGCATTGAAGACTGAAGCGCTGGTTCTGAAAGAGCTTGAAACACAGGAAAAATACTTTCTCAAACTCACAGCAGCAACGATTGTAATTAAAACTGTTCTTTAGATTAATTTAGTGCAAGAGAAGAGAGAAAAAGAAAGACACGTTATGGAAATAAAACGAGAGCAGGCACAGTTTAATGACTTTGACCTCCCAATGCTAATGTTGAGCAGAGCAGAAAGGAAAGTTAACGACATTAACCTCAGAGTTTCACAAAGTTCAGCGGAGTTAAAGGTGAGCTGGTTTAACATACGCCTCGACATCGGAAGGATGGCACGGTAATTACGTCGATTTTACGCATGGTCAGAGTTTCAGACAAATATAGATATTATTAGAGAAGAAAATCTATTAACCTCAGAATAACTCTTGAGTAACCAACTGAGAAGCTTCTTCTAAAACACTTCAGCAAAAAAGAGAAAAGAAATCGAGAGAGTTTCAAAGAATATCAATCTTTGAAATGCATCGAAAGCAGCTTCCGTTTCTTTCTTAAAGAGACACGCGACATTTCCAGCGTAAATTCACCCGAGGTTAATTAATGTTGCTAAATGCTGACATTTCTGAGCTTTTAATGTGATTATAATAAATGTATGTTTGTAACTTTGGTCTTTTCACCCGGGACGGATCTAAGAGGCGCTCAAACTCTGCGAGCAGGAAGTTGATTTTCATTAGGTGATGATGTGAATATTTCATTAAGCATGTTTTCTCTGGAGGCACACGTCTGATCAAAGGCTATCCACTTTACATAATTATCACTCTTCCAACACTGCCATTGTCTTCAGCGGGGTTATAATCTCGAGAAGGAAACGTCTAGGGTCGAGTCTGGGTTTCTTTCATCTTCTCGTCTGAATGACGAGGATGAAAGCGATCTCAAAAGCGCTTCGTTTGGGAGATGGTTACGTGCGAATTTCAGACATTTCCAAAAGCATTTCCTCAGACTGAAATTAATTTTAATTTTTTCCTTTTTGAGTCGCACAAGATCTGCTTTAATTAAAACTACTCCGCCTCCAAGAACTACACTTTTCCGAAACTTAAAAGGAATTAAAGTCACATTTTCTTTTTGCCCCGAAAAACACATTTTTGTTTGATAATCAGCTTCGGTTTAACTGTAAAACGGTGCACAGCATAGGAAGAGATAAGGAGATCTAAGCAAATAAATGAATAAATAAAACGATATTGAGGCCAGACATGAATCTGGAGCACTAGAAATTGTGTTTTATGGATGCTTTTTCCAGGAGACGGGAGCGCAGCAGCATATTAAAGTGTAAGAGCACATTATGAAGCCTCTAGCTGTGCATTTCAAGCTAATTTTGCTCGTCTTGGAACATTCGTCTCACACAGAGCTTTACAACCTTCTCAAACATAAGGGAGAAATAACACCACGGTTCTTTCTGGAAAAGACATATAATTCTCATCTAATGATATTTAATGCATGAGGTGTATCCCAAACCTGCCTTTTTACAACCTCCCTTTCCAGTCGAGTATTGCACGCCTCACACAAAGACTGAGACCTTCCCTCTCACACATGAGAAGGAGATGTTTGAGGAACACGCCAGAAACTTTCCCTGCTTTATTGTATGGTGATCATCACGGATGAGTCCAGAGCTTAAACGCTTTGGCTGCAATGTAGCCCATGGTTTCGTAATGCCTGCACGATTTTCAGAGTTCACACCGCATGACTGTCTGGGGCGGCGTTCAGTCACACTACAACATTGTTACTTCTCCACAAACGGAGAAACACTCGCGAGAAGAGACTTGAAAGCAACGAAATATGTTTCTGGACTTCTGGATTAATGACCAAAAATGGAAGTGTGCAAGCTTTTTCCATTACTTGGGATTAACTAAACATCCCTTTTTTAACTGAAGCCATTGTTGATATATCGGTCTAAGCTTTTGTAACCCCTCAATTTCCTGCTCTCTCATTGGCTGCAGGTTATTTTCTGTCACACTGCACAAGTCTGCACAAGCCCAATATCTCACGACCAGCTCTAACTCACCAGCCAGTGACTCTTTCTGATCGCGTATTTGTGTTTCACACGGTGGGATTGTTGACACTAGCCCATGATTTACGGCAGTTTCTACACCAGTCTGTGATTAAATCCTGATATAATCATGGAACGGAGGGAACGTGGAAGATGTAGCATGACTCGACTGTAGAGAACCCGCCATCCTCCAGCCCACCACACTGTGCTTTCATCGCCTGGCCTTTTGATTATGAAGCAACAAATTACTAGGAAACAAAGTTTTACAAGACTACATATAAATATAATAAGTATGCTTTAGAAATACAGAATTTTGACCATTTTCACCTGCTGTTGAAGTCAGACAGTGAATAGTTTTACATTTTAGTGGCTGTGGTGTGAGAAACATCAATTTTGGTTTGTCAAACATCAATACAACCCTTATTACACCACTTTAAGAAAATTTATTTTTATGTCAATAGGCCAATAACAAAGGCTAATAAACTAGTTACATTTTTTGTTACATTTTTCACATATTTTTCTAAATGTAGAGAAATATGCTCACACAGTCCCAACAGTGAAGCATGGGGGTGACAGAATCGTGCTGTCTGGGTGTTTTCAGATGCAGGGACAGAACGACTGGTTGAAATTGGGGGAAAGATAAATGCGACAACATAAACACCACCTCCAGGGCGCTCAGGACCTCAGCACAAAAAAAAATGGCTGCCCACCAACATTCACCATCACCCTGACCAGAACTGTTAAGGATCTGCAGGAGGAATGGCAGAGGATCCACATCGATTCGAGGTATAAAGATCTTTCTCCGAATCGACCCATGGCTGCTTAGATTAAAAGCGCTTCTACCGAATACTGAGGACGTTGTCATGGGCAACTTTTTCTTTTCTTTTTTTTCCTTTTTTTTTTGAAAATTTGCAAGAATGTAAAAAATTCAGTGTTTGTCTGTCAGCGTACAAAATACAACTTAAATGATAAAGAATAAAACATTTGAGGGGGTCTGAATGTTTTCTGTACCCGCTGTATGTGGGAATACACACCTGCGAAGAGAACTGACGTGTACGAGCTCGTTACTCCAGAGCGTCTGTCTATCTGTAATATTGTGTCCACATGTGTGGAGAATAACTCGTAGAAAGTGTCTCCGATCCTTTCAGACAGTTTCACTCGCTCTCTCACTGAGCGCCATTGTTTCACGAGAACCGAAAGCGGGGTCCTCTCGATTCTTTCGTCCCCAGGGAAGAAAAGTTTGAAAAAAGAACCTTCTCAGGGAAAGGCTCAGTATCTCAGACAGCAAACCCTCTGACCATTCTTCTCCGTGTCTGGAGCGTCGGAGTGGCTGCGAGCCAGGTGGAGTGAATGGAGCTAAACAGACTGCATTAGCAGCGCATGATGCATACTAAGCGATGCTCTGCATTAAGGTGGTAATTCCTGTGAAGGCGACACAAGATGCATGCTCTCTCTTCTTCAGACACATTAGGGGATTACATGCATCGATTGCACACGCTGAGCCGACTGAACTAGCCCTGTATCACTCAAAGGTTGCGGCACGTTTCCTCCTGCTGCAAGGGCTCGATGCAGACAGAAATGGCTGTATGCTTCAAACTTGCTCCAGTTTGATGTGAATTCAGCTGAGAGTCTGCACTTTAAGAGGATTTTAAAAATATATCCAAATATTTCTGCGCCTAACTGTATGCAAATCCAGGATATATAGCAGGGGACACACGCAGCGATGCTTTCTCTATCTGAGGAGGAATGAATCCAGACACCCAGCACCTCCTCGGCTCACTGCAGGAGTCAGGTGAAAGAGCATTCTGTACCTGCGCTCGTGAAACATGTTGGGACTCGGGTAAGCGGACCTGACAAGAAGGCTAATTTCCCCTCGGGCGGCGGGTGGCCAGGACTCCATCATGGCAGATGGGCTGTAATTGGGACGGATGTGTGCAGATGCCTAGCTGCGCCCGCACGGATTCATCACGTCACAATCTACTGATGGAGGGCTTGTTTGTTTGAAGCTAATTAGGCAGAAATTTGTTTTCATTCCCTCCTTATCATGCTGCAAATTGATCTAATAAGAACAGCACGGTGTTTGTGGAAAGCTTCCATCAGGATCCTTGGAGCCGACTGATTCTGAGATGAACTGGACAGAGATTGGGAAATCAGAGCACAGACGATTCCCCCAACTTTTTTTTTGCACCGCAGACAAGTGAAATGTGGTGTAATGCATTTTATTCTTGGACTGGGCTTCAATGTGCAGCAGAGAAATGCAGCAAAATAAAATAACACCCATATGCTGAATGAGAGAGATAACTGGGTTTTTGCTAGTTTTCACCAGCTTGTTAGCATCTTGTGTCAGCGTCTCAACGGTTTTTAATTAAAAGTTCTTACAGACTTTAAAGATCATCTGAAATATAAGAAATTATTTTTCTTCTATATTTCATTTCTATATGTAAGAATGAAGGAAGCAAACTGTGTTTGTGCTCTACCTGTAGAGGGAGCCCTTTAGTGTGATGGGCTGCTTTCTCAGTGCGGAGCTTACTCTATGTATTTGGAAGGTGAAGATGTGTGTTGTGTGCTGCGTCTCATTATCTGGTTTTAATGTGTTTGCAATCTGTGAGTTTTTGTGATTTTTTTCCCATGTCTGTCATTGTTTAGTGAGGTTTGATGTTATTTTTGCATGTTTCTAATCCCTTTTTTTGAAAATTGTTTATGTAATCTAATGTTATTTATTCGTTTTTGATCTGTTTTTCTGGTTTTGGAAGGATGTGAACATTGACAACTCCTGAACATAACGCAGAGTCCGGAGAGGATCAAGCAGGTCAGTAAACAGGATTGGTTAGTTTGCTGGTTTCAAGCAACACACGAGACTCTGCAGGTTGTGAGCCTTAGATCTGACACTACTGTAACTCTAATAATAAGCTTTTTTAGAGTTTTAGTATATTTTTGTGTTTCATATTGAAGTATAAAGTTAATTAATGAATTTATTTTGCTGCTTTAAAGAACCAGAGAGCTGAATGATGTCACTACCGCTCTGGGATGACACAAATACGAGTTTTGGTAATTAATATGGCGAGAAGTAAATAATTAACAAACAAGAGCAAAATATTTCTTTGTTTACTATAACAGAGGCACAAAGTGAACAGAAAAAGTACAGCGTCAAATCTGGCTAATTAAAGATGAGGGAGCACTGAGAAACAAAACTGCTCAGCAGAAGAACATGCAGCAAGTTATAAGAGAGGGAAGCTGGAGAGAGAGAGGGAGAGAGAGATGGAGGGAGTGCTAAGTGGGGAAGAGAGAAACAGAGACAGATCTACGAGAAAGTCATAAAACTTTGAGCACTGGCAGTCCAGCTCTCCTGGATGGATGCATGGGAAGAAGAAGCAGCTCTGGTGCTATTTAAAGCTCCAGGATCCACAGGGACCGAGGAGCTGAGGAGCTGAGACGGCACTTTCAGCGCTAACCGGCCACGGAGAGAGAAAATACAGCTGCAGCTGCTCTCGAAGTGAGAAAACTCTCAAGTCTTGCCAATGTTCGCTCTCAACACGTTCCAAAATTTGTTACGCTTCTGTCCTCGGCGGAACACAGGACTCAGAGACTGTAGAGCCTTGTGAACAGAGATTACGTCCAAAATCAGGAGACTGCTGCATAGAAATTAACAGATGGTCACCGAGACAAAACATATGCAAGACCAGGATGAGTCCAAGTACAAAGTGGGTTGAGATCAAGACAGACTGAGAACAAACAGAGGTGATGGCAAAACAGGATTTAGACTAATGAGGGTCCCGACCCAGGCAAGGGGACCAATGAGATTCAAGGCCATGGCAAAAGTGAGAACAAGATTTACAGCAAAGAGAGACTAAGACAAGGCCAAGACAAGACAAAGATCAAGAAGAGCCAGAACAAAACAAGGCTGATTAAGAGATCTGAAACTAAATAAATGTTCACGACTAAAGAGAGTCAAGAAAAAGAAAAGACCAGGACCAAAATAAGTGATGGCAGAGTCTAAAACAAGACTTGCAAGAAGTATGTTGAGATCAAGACCAAAGAGGCTTCGGTTTCGAGAGCTTTAAAGACTAAGGCAAGACTGGGACCACAAAGACAAACGTGATGAAACAAATGAGGCTAGAGATACTCACAATAAAGAGAAAGCTGTAACCAATAGAAGCCGAGACCAGTGACACAAAAGAGAGTCAGATCAATTAAAAAAAGACCAAAGAGATTAAAAAAGGACCAAACCTATAGTTAAGACTAAGATTAGGCAAATAATAATGAGATGGGATGGAGACATGGACAAGAGAACATTTACTTTTATTTTGTCCAAAGCGACTTACATTTTGAAAGAATGAACACATTTTTTGTCAGTTCCTGCTGTCCCTGGGATATGAACCCACGACATTTGTGTTGTTGGCGCAACGCTCTACCAACTGAGCCGCAGGAATGAAGACCAAGACAAAAAAAAGCAGAAACAGCCAAAAAGAAGCTGAAACCAACACAATGGACTTCCTGAGCAACTGCTTCTACGTTATTTCCAGAATAGCATTCTGTGAACGATGTTTGTTGATTATTCAAAACAGCAAGTGTCACCTCCTCTAGTGAAGTGGACAGAAACGGTACAGTTCTTTACACAGAAAGATTTATGGCAATAACAGTTTGATTCCTGCGTTTACAACGCTATGACAGTTAGCTTTGTATCTAACAGCCACCAAAACTATTTTTCCTTTCTTTTAATTGGACACAACGATGGATGTACAACGTCACCGGGACATCACGATCAAGGTTAGTTTATAATTCTGCAGCTCTCATTTAGCTGCTGCAAGCTTCATCACACCTCGTCTGAGCCAGCGAAACTCTGCAATCCTGTACTGTGCTGAAACTTTTCTAATGGCTTCCTCAACTTCATGGATGAGAGCATCACTTCTAGCACAAATCATGTGTAAAGATCAGGACCGTTACAGTAATCAAGCTTCGTCTCACACGCAAGCATTGCTTTCTGCAGACTTTTCAAGCCAAATTTAAAATTTATGTAATTTAGAAAAATCCTTTGAAACCAACATCAACAATCTAAAGTGCTGGAATAAGAGACAGCATGTGATTTAGGAATTACCACAAAATAAAAAACAAAACAAAAACTGATCACTTTTATTGCAGTAGTGTTTTGTTTTCTCTTGTGTTCCTGAACCCAGGAGGAGAAACGCTCATGTCTGTAAAATAACGGCCTTCAAACCCATGAATGAGAAAGTCACTATTAACGTCTGAATGAGAGCGGGTGCTCAAGTGGGTGAAGCGGCATCTGTGAGACCCCCGGTTCACCCGAGCATAGTATTCTGGTAAAGGTGAAAGCATGCTGCGGCAGAGTGCTGGTCTTGTATTCATGTTCACCGCTGACCGCCGCTGCGGCCTCATTCAGAGATGTTTCCCTCCACTAATGGACCGATGGAAAGAGTAAGTGCACGAACAAAGGCCACTTTGTTTTTATAAAATGACTAGTTCTCAGGAAGGGTGCGGGATGCGGTACCTAAGAGTATGAGGCTGCAGACAAGCATAGCGATGAGCGCTCCAGGGCTAAGCGTGGCAGTGATGGCCAGGGCGGTGGCGTTGCAGTCGAGGATGGCACCGGTGCCGTCGCAGCCGCACACGTGGATGGTGAGCGTCCCTGTGCTGCTGAGGGCCGGCGGACCGCTGTCCACCAGAAGGATGGGGAGAAGATAAACACTCTGCTCCTGACGGCTGAAGCGCGCCCGCTGCGTCCGGATCCCCGCCGTCTTCTCTACAAGATACAACACACGGTTTACATCAGAGAGAGAGACAACCAATCAAATCATTCGTCGTCTACATGTGATTATGAAGGATGCTGCCTCTCTTTGATCATCCGTTCATCGCTGGGACACAAGGCACCAGCTCCGTGGAAAGCTTTGGGAGGAGCTTGAGAGATAAACTGATCACCTGCTGCAGCGACTCAAACAGCCGAAAATGCAACACTCCGTGCAACAGGCTCCGCGTCTGAGAACTTTTACATTCAAAACTAAACTTAAAATATACAAAACATTATTAAAAAATTTAAGCCAAGGGTGTGTCCAAGAAGTGATGGTGTTTATGGTAAGAAACCGATAACCAGAAAACAACCAGCAAAATAAATGGAGAGATCCTGTACGCTGCATCGTCTAACTTTGGTGTCAAATCATAGAAGCGTGAAATATATGATGCATATTTTATCACACCCAAAAGGAAAGGTGATCACTGTTTATAAGACCTGCAGGGCGGGGCCGAGAATGCTTCTGGATATGTGTCGTCAGTCTGTCACCGGGCCTGATTGACAAACCTGAGATTGAAACCTGTTTGACAAACACTGACCTGTAGCTTTCAAACAAAACAATCACAAAGAGCTTTATTACCAAGTAGGTTTGCAATTACAATGAATTTGCTTTGGTGACAGAAGCTACCAGTTGCATATTTATTCATATTTATATTTTGCTGAGTAGAGCATTTAAGTGTTCATGAGGTAGATTGCACCAGGTAAGAAACTTAACATGTGGCAACAGCTGTGTTTAGTTACTGCTGGAGCTAAACTCTTCCTCCAGGAGTTTAGATCCTAAAAACTGTGTGTGCGCCGTATAAGCTAGTAACAGAGTGTGCAATCTGATATTATATAGAATGCCTAGATATCGTACAGAACACCAACAAGCGTGTTTAAATCATATTTTATACCATATTTTAACAAAATGTGTAACTGTGAGTAAAACTCAATACACTGTGGTATGATTTATCGCGATACAAAAGCGTCACAGTACGTATCGTGAAGCTACTGCGAGTCTAAGCATTGAATGTTGTAAAAGAGTGAAGAAAAAGAGCTCTCTTACCTTTTTCATTTTTCCATTGATCAGTTTTTATTGCTAGTTTTTATTATTAAAACATATCATATCAGACACTGATGGTTTAAATAATGAATATGTTTGGATAAATTGGATTTTGTTTCTATGTTTTGGTAAATCCATATGGTATCGTGGGCATAATACAGTGATGTGTAGCATATCGTATCTGGCCAAGGTTTTGCAGACACTCTCATGTCGTCCTTTTTCCTGGTAATCCAGTGCGTCATTTATTGGTTTATTTATTAAATAATATGATTAAAACCTTTTATTATTTTCACAAAACACCATCAACCAATATTTTTAAAACAACTATAAATTTTGAATATTAAGAGATTACAAAAACACATGATTACAACATTTTGTTTTCTCGTGGGTTTTCATCCGGGTTTCTTATAAAAGAAACCAAAACACATTTTTGCACAAGTAACATTTACGTATTTTCTGTATTAGATCGTACAGTATATTGCTATATTTGCAGCGATAAACTGTATTTTCATATGTTGTAGATTCTACGATTATCACGTTTTATTTTACTTTCAATCGCACACGCGTACATTCATGGCTGGATTCCTCGATGAAAACTCAACAAACCGCTGAAATCTTCATGGCTGATTTATCAGATGGTGAACTTCCTTCAAAAGCTTAAGACACTATAAGAAATATAGTAAAATACTGTCTGACAAACTGTGAATATGAAAGAGCAAACAAAACGCTTTCACAAACTTATTTTCAAAAAACTTACAAGAGACATCTAGTGGAAGTCTCAGCTCGAAGGTCACCATTTCAAAGTGCTGCCGCGGGTCTTCTAGAGCGGCGTTTGCATGTTCTCCGTGTTCCTGCGTGGGTTTCCTCTAGGTAGCTCCGTTTCCTCCCACAATTCGAAAACATGCTTCAGAGGAACTAAAGCCGCTAAATCCCTCCAGGAGAGAACGTGCCCTGTGATGGTGGGCCAGTGTGGGCTGGGGATCGGCACCAGCAGATCCCTGTGACCCTAATCATGCACAAGCGCTTCCCCAGATGAACGGACAGATGATTAGCGAAGGTCAAATAGACACTTTCCTATTTTCTTTTCTGACGTCTTTAGTGCATTATACCTCAAAACCTGCCTCTTTCATTGCTGTTAGCAAGAATCAGTGTCATGATAAAACTCCTCGGAAGCTTCCAGAAGCTTTTACAACCGCTGATGTATGAATATGAGCAATGCTGACAAACAGCAAAATCCAGTGAAAAACTACAGCGAGGGCTCGACTAATGGACCAGCACACCCAGAACCCAGCATCCATCACGGAGAACATCCATCAGCTCTGCTCGCAAATAAATCCAGCCCTGCATTTGCCTGTTTTTTTCCTCCCGAGTTAAAGCTGGGTCACATCGATGTTCAACCGCAGCGGTAAATCTGATCTCTGAGACACTTGGATGATCGTAAATACAACAAACAGATCAGCGGTGAAGACGTATCCACTCAAACATCTCCAATAACATCACGAGACGTTCTCATCACCATAATCATTCTCTCTCTGATCCCTGCCGCTGGAGCGCCTGAAACTCCAGAAGCTAGGAGGTGCTCGGTTGATGTGATGCTGGTGGATACACTGTGTCTAGGAGACCAGGTGGAAGGGTTCGAGATTTCCAGAGGAAATGCTCCAGAGAAGCATCAGTAACACCAAAGCTGGAACCTGACGGTGTGATGTTCCATGTTGTAAGTGGCTGAGCCCTACAAACCAGTTTTACCATCTCTAGAGATCATCTGCCTCCTTATTTCATTCACGCTTTTTCAGCTTTGTTTGTTAGTCATCTGGGGCCCAATGGATGAGGAGATGTAGCTCCACTGGGAGTCAAAGACAATATTGAAAGCAAAGTCCTTGGGCAAGTCATCAGTTTCCCCCATGGCTCCCCAGCTCTGGCTGCCCACTTCTGTGCGGGTTTGCATTGGAATGGGTTAAATGCAAAGCACAGATTTCCATGTCACTCCAGACCTGGTCGCGGAATGTCACTTTGGCTTTGGATAAAAGCATCTGGTAAAACTAATGTTAATGTAATCAACACTTCAGCGAGCTCCATGATGGATGCGATTTAAAAGTGATCGCATACCAGTCATTGATCAGCTCTCATCAAATCCATCAACCAATCGTTTCTTAAGGAGCAGAGCGATGCGACCTTTCAGTATTAATCTAGTGGGGCAGCAAACAGCTCCACGACACATAGAGGAGGCAGAAGAGAAGAAATTGATTGAGTTCAGCACCTCGCATCAGCTTCCCGATTAACAGCGTAATTGATTTCGACTCATCAAAAGCTTCAAATCAGATTTAGTGCTGTGTTTAGAGGGGTTCCTGCACTTTCAGACCGAGGGATTAGTGTGACCTTTACAGTTACTCGATGAGGATTTAAAAAGGGATCCAAATTCAGATAAACTCATGGATGAATCATGCAAGCGGAATCGAGTCGACTGAATGATTCCCAAATGAGTCATTGTAAAGAGTTCAGTGTGACCGAGCAGCTGTATCCCACGAGGATCAAGACTGTGCTTCTGGAAACTTTTGACCATTCTTCCAGAGGTTATCGATGTAGGGGAGAAGCTCTGGTTCCTCCTCTGGAAATTGTCTTGAAAGTGCCAAGCCTCCTTGCTTATGCTTATTGGCTCCCCGGCTGAAGGCTCTCAATCTCCCGCTGGCTTTTTGTAGCTCCAGTAAGCTTCGGTCTGGTTCTGTTTCTGCACTCGGGGGACTCGGGCCTCAGGACAGCTTGTTCGGTATGAATTCCTTGCGCACCAAATACACCTTGCATCACCAGCTGATTAACAGTGTTGGGTGGAGTTTAGGGGCCAAGACCAGCTTCTGAAAAACTTCTGTTTCCAAGACGTTCTCCAGCCTCCAACTCCAAAAGCATATACAAACATCTAGAACAGCCCACTTAAAACCACTTAAACCAAATGTACTGTGAAGGTGTTGACTCATTTGAATAGAACTGTGTAGAACAGAACAGCATAACTCACACACAAAGGGATAACCTCGAGATGTTTGATCTTTTTATTCCCTCTCCACTTTAGATGCTCTCACCCCAGAGAAAGGAATGTAACCGAGTCTGGTTCGGGAATAATTATATTCCAAAATAATGGATAATTTCTGAGTAATCTGAGGTCTCTTAGAGAAAAAGAGATGATCTCACACCAACGAGGTGAACCTGAAACTGAGTGCCTCCTTGTACCAAGCACTCAGTGGAGATTTCAGAGCTGAGATGTTCCTCGTGAGACAGAACCTAACAACTAAGGAATGTGGAACTGCTTGCTTTAACTGCTATTTGAGATAGATGGATGGATGGATGGATGGATGTATGGATGGATGGATGGATTGATGGATAGATGGATAGATGGATGGATGGATGGATGGATGGATGGATGGATGGATGGATAGATGGATAGATGGATAGATGGATGGATGGAGGGAGGGAGGGATGGATAGATGGGTGGATAGTTGGATGGATGGATGGATGGATGGATAGATGGATAGATAGAGTCTCCTGAGCTCTCAAGTCGAGTGCTGGAGGCCTTGACTCCACTGCATCTAACACTTGGTGTGTTTGGCTTGGATTCATCTGCTCTGCCGTAAATCCCATTCCATCGATGCTCCGTCCTTGGGCTAATTTGAAGGCTACGTGAATTTCAGAGATGGACTGCAGAAAGATGTTTCTCTGCACACGATGCTCCTCAGCATTTGCTCACTCCGCTCCCATTTTACAAGATCTACAACCCTCCCTTGGTTATAATGAATATTAAGCAGTGAGGAACCTTCTCGACTGCAGCTTATTTCACAAGTGGCTCCTCGCTGAGGTTCTCTGAGCTCCATTCTTTCAGTGATGCACTTCTGTATTTCTTCACCTGTACCTGTTCTGGTAATAGCGTACACCGTTTCCTCAAATCAAATATCACAGAGACTTGAAAGTGCCGCGATAGGTGAAGGAAAGGAAGCATTCCCGTGTTCTATTCCAGGCAGCTCTTGTGGAGCTAGTTAGCTTATCTGAGCATCAGAGTGGCCCCTCAGAAGTCCTCACATGCTCCTGTGACATTTCCTGCCTCTTCAGCGCTGACATTTCCATCCTGTCAGATCAGTCCGAGTCCGCTCAAGCGTCACATCCACTTACACAACCTCACGCAGTGCTAACAACACATGTGTCTCCGCCGACAAATACACACAAGGAAAAACTCCATCACTTTGTTTCCCGGACCTGAAAACTCCACAGGTGGACTCCAGCCAGAACCCTGCCCATCTGCCCATCTGCCCATCCAGACCAATGCAGGTCCTCAAGTACTACAACACAATAGAGTTCCCACATTCTGAATACACGTTTAAATAAAGCAGAGCTCCAGGTGGACCGCGTACGGACATGAACAGGACAGCACCACGAGAGCCTCGCATCCTGAACATGCAGCAGATGCTGGAACAGAAGGTAATGTCATAAATGTGACAGCGCCACTTCCTCTCGGGAGCTTTCCTCAAAGATCACATTTCTCAAGTCAGAATTATGCTAAAGCCTCGCTCTTTCATTCTGGCTACCTCCGGTGCAATGCCAGTTAAACCCTTTGTTGAGAGTCACGTCCATTTTTACCAGCTGTAGAGCCGTTTTCTGAGTATTTTAATTTGAGGTACAGTATTTAAAGACACTACACAGAAAGAGGAGCCTGATGTAGATCCGATCTGATACGCTTCCTGTGAGGCTGAGGTCAAGTTATGTGTTATGTTTAGTTTTCTGACAGAAGCCAAACTACAAACATTTACATTTTTTGTATAATTGTAATCATGCTTGATATCATTCAAAAGTTGAAAGACGTCATTAATTAATGTTATTACATCTTATTATTAATCAATTAAACTAGGGCGTGTCCTTTAGACATTTGGAGCACCGTGAGGAAAACCCACCCTCACAATTCCAATTCACATGGAGATCTACACGAATCTCCACCCAGAGACAGCTCCTTCTGCAGCTGTACCCAGTGCTGCCGTCAGGGTTAGCGCCTTCATTTCCATGTGGACCAATGAGATCTGATCCACTATGAATATTTATGGAGGAAAGTGCTAAACCCCCCACAAAAAATACAGTTTTTTTTTTTCAAAATACATAAAAATACCAGTTGTATCATCAAAGTGATGCACACATACTTTAAATCACTTTTTAAATGCTTATTAATTGAAAGGAGTTTGCATGTTCTCACTGCGCTTGCATGGATTTCAGTAAATTTCATGAATTTAGGAATATTCCTGGATGAATTCATATTCCCCCGCATCTGAAGTTCTGTGAACTCCTGCTGTCTGGATTATTTTTTATTGTGTTGCTGTTTAATGGATTTCAAGCCACATTTTACTGTTTTCTGACTCAGAAAAGCTCTCTGAGACATGATGTGGAGGTCAGGTGCATGTATACATTTACTTTTGTGGAGTTGGCAGATGCTTTCATCCAAAGCAACTTAACTTTCAAGCAATTTAACCCCATATACGGTACCTGGTTTTTTTATGTCACACTGAAAAACCCTGAAATGCTGTAATGACTCTACCTAACCAACAGGTAGTAGTCAATTCAAGGCGTTTAAAAAACGAGTATTTAACATTGAAGTTTACAAAAAACATGGCGCCTCAGTAATCAAACATGAATGTAATCCGGAACATGCTGAACATGCTGTAACACCATTACATTTCCTGTTAGTAAACACAGCAGTGACGGAGCGTGACGACAACAACAAAATCCACCTCAGCAACACAAAAAACCCAGTTTGCCTGTCCAACAGCAGTTTAAATGTGATTCACATGGGCCAGCGTTTTCAAAAGTGCATGGTTCCATGTGGATAGACAGCGGGAAAATACCAGTTATCAAGAACAACTGATACATGTGGAAACTCCTCTGGTTTCATATACAAAAATAATTATTGATTTTGTTGTATTCAGTTGCAGATTTTCAGACATTTAAAAATTGTGTCAAACCAAAGATAAACCATTAAACCATCAAAGGAACCATGAGTGATTGAAATATTCAGAAATCAAACACATAGAGTCAGAAGAGTCTCATGGAAACAGAAGAATCTCACCTTTGACGTCCCAGAGAGTGAAGTGTCTGTTGTTGGAGGCTTCAGGTGCCAGCGTGAAGTAAAAGCGATGTCCCGTCTGTGGCTCGTCCCGGTCCACCACACTGATGGTGTGAATCAGCTGCGGAGGCAAGAGAGCATCGTTTCAGGTTCATGAGAGATTTCCAGATGAAGAGGGAAAATTATTAAACCTGACGTGTTCACTGTAATCCGTGTTCGGAAAGACTCTTAAAACAAAAGTTTATTGACTTGTCGAAACATGTCGAAATCGATGTAATGTGTGAACATCAGTAATAGAATTATTTTTATAAATATGCTTCTTTACTCAACGATAAACTGAACGCCTTGCGGATGCTGTGGCCTTGTCGAAGTGTGGCCAGTGTTCTTACGTCATAAAGGAGTTCTGATGTGAATCTGGAGGAACTTTGAGCACTAAACTCTGTGCAAACGATCTGAGCACTGAGTTAAAGTCTGTGTTCACCGCTGAAGATGATTTCTCTTCATTATATAAACACTCGTTATTCAGAGCGCTCCACTTCTGCCAAACCATCCAGCAAACACTCGAGTCTGCAAAGGGCCCCAAAATGAACACCTTTCACCCGTTTCCCTCTCCTTCACTGCGGCGTCCTGTTTGTTTCCCTCGTCTTTGATTTCAGGATTTTATGAAATCAATAAATAAATAAAAAAACATACCTTTGTGTCAATAAAATAATTTTGATTTAATCATTTGATGGTGGCGATTCTCAATGGGGTTCAGGTCTGGACTCTGTGCTCATATTTTTTACAGTTTTCTTGTTGGTAA
Organism: Danionella cerebrum; assembly: GCA_007224835.1. Taxonomy (NCBI): domain Eukaryota; kingdom Metazoa; phylum Chordata; class Actinopteri; order Cypriniformes; family Danionidae; genus Danionella; species Danionella cerebrum. The sequence continues at coordinate 102,227 of SRMA01027189.1, read as the reverse complement.
GAATCAATTTCAATAAAAGGTTTATACATTCATTTACCATCTGTGCATATGACAATAAAAGCTTTGAATCCTTGGTAAATTTCTCTAAAATACAGCCCACTCTTCCGGAACAGCAGTCGTGACAGTTGCTCATACTGTTCTCCACTTGCTTCGTACCTCTGCATCTCTGTTGAGTGCTGACAGCGATGTTTTGGAGGAACAGCAAGTCGAATGTGGTCAGACTGAGACCGTGACGCCTCTCCCTTAAACATCACAGAGAGAGCAGGAGATGAGCTGCACGAGCAGAAAATCACGCCGTGTAGAGGATTTTCACAGTTTCCAACATTTCTTTCTCGGTGTGAAGAAGTTCTGTTTCTCTCCCACCGAGCGTCTGCTTTCACACATCTCTCATCACCTCGCGCCGTCTGATGCAAGCGACGCGGAGACAACGTTTGGATTTCCAGAATCGATTCAGATTCTCCTGGTCGTGGTTTGACTCGATAGTGATTCAATAAATGCTGAAATCTGGCAAACGCCTGGTTATAAAATAGTTTTTACACAGCTGCGGTTTTAAATGGTTTTGTGCATTCTTTGATGAATGTGAAGCGGTGAGCTCCTCCCCCTCATTAAAGGTATTGTTAATATAGTTTGTGATTATTGTTATCATTATTATTATTATGGTTGTAATGTGTGTTGAGTTTTGGCGGGAGACCGGCCCAGTGGAATGCAGCATGATGAAGCCGAGAGAATCTGGTTTAGTGTTTTGTTTGCTGTAAACAGGTGACACAGGTGAGAAAGAGAAGAGGAGCAGGGGTCCTCCCTACCTCATTTCTGTCAGGTTTTTTGTTTTATCTACCGTTTTGTAGATTTGTGAGTTTTGTAACATATTTGTTATTTCACATTTGTCAAGCTTGTTTTGTGAGGGTATTATGGGTAATGTAGTTGGGGATTATAGGAAATTTAGTTTGTTGTGAACATGTGGGTAATGGCAGATGGCTAGAAGTGAACGGGAGAAATATCGATGGAGAAATTTTATGTGTTTTAAGTGCGCGGTCCAGAAAGGGACAGACGTGATGTACTGAGAGCAGAGGAAAAAGAGACCGTACGGATCCAAAGTGCATCGACACGATAGAGTTTCGTGTGACTCTCGTCACTCCGCGAGCTAATGGATCCACCATAGTACAAATCATTTTATGTTGTGCCAGCGGCAGCGAGTCATAAATGGCCGGGAGGTAACAAGCAGCTCCGCCCACCACCGCAGCTCATCCGACGTTTACCCTAAGCTTCCATACGAAACAGACCAAACACAAATATTCCAAAAGGCTAGCATTGGTACGAGGCTGGTGTTAAGAGAAAGAGGCTAATGTTAAGCAAAAAAGGGCCTAGATAATTAAAACATCCCAAGAGTAACTGAGGAATGTGCTGCGGTAGTGAACGGGAATGAGATTCTGCAAATGGTATTTATTTATTTAAAGTGAATGCAACGAGCTTCCGTAATAGCAAGTCGTCATATTGAGTAGAATTTTTGGAACTTTTTTAGGTACAAGTCCCACGTCTTCACACATGGACCACATCATACGTTACACATCACACATCATACATTAATGATCGTCAACTTATGATCATTAACATATTTCAAGAGCTAAAGATAGATGCTAACCTTCAGGATTAGAGAAGCTCATACAGACCCTCTGACAGAGGAGCATCGGTGCTGAACAGCTCTGGAGAGAACTTAACTAGCATGGCATGGATTTAACTAAAGGCCAGAATGAAATGAAACAGTGATGACATCACAGCGTCTCAGAACAGAGAGATGAAGCATTTCAAGAACCATCAATAAATACGAGAACATCTGTAATAGAGGAGCATAGACTGAACCTGGACGAGGAGAGCGCTCCACATCAGTCAAGAACAGCTAACGACAAACTCACGTTTCGTTTAATCTGAATATGAGATCAATGGAGAATTGGAAAAATAAGGGAGAATGGTTTCATTTCTTTAAATCAACGAGTGAACGCACATCATTAAACGAGATTAAGAAAACTCTCTTCTTCATCCTGACTTTAAGAAAGTTGTTAATTGGAACGATTCTCATGCCTCCTCCAGCCGTGACCCTCATTTCTTTAATGAGCTGCTGTTTGTTCCGTGAAAAACAAGAGAGAAAGAGAGAATTAAGTAAACAAGGAAATAAATAAGGGATGCTTTAATCAACATTAATTGTGATGCCAAGGACAAAGACTCAAGGAGGTCATGTGATTATTTTCATTCTAAGGCTGAGAGAGAAGGAGGGGGGGGGTGAATATAAGAACTTATAACAAGAAAGTATAAATAAAACAATAGGGGGAGAGACAAGGACCAATAATGAGGAAAAAACAGGGGGAGGGGCATTAAAATCATTCAGGGAACTGTGAACTAAAGAGAGAGGGAGAGAGAGAGAGAGAGAGAGAAGTGGAGAAAGAGTGAGGAGGCAAATATTGAGAGAAAAAGAAAATAACAGATATAACAAAAAGCAGAAGTGAGAAGGAAAGGAGAAGGGAAGACAGTGAGAGTGAGAAAGAGAGAGAGAGAGGGGGGGGGCTCAGATTCTGTAGATAAAAAGATTAGGACATGTACACTGAGTGTGAGCGAGCGAGCGAGTGGTGAGAATGCATGAGTGTGAGTGGGAGTTTATCGAGCGTCAAACACTGCTCCCTCAAGCTCAATCATCTAATTAGCTTTCCAGCATCGACGGCCCCTCGCCAGCCTTTAAGATCCGCGTGTAACCCCGAATGCTCCACTAACGTCCCGGAAGATTCTCCGGAGCAGAGGTTTCCTCCCTCGCAAGCACTTACAGACAGACCGAGCGAGCAAGAGGAGGGCAAACACCTCCCGAAAACCGACTGAGCTCAGAACGTGATTCTTCGAAAGTCAGTTAGCGAAGGCGTTAATTAAGCCGAGCTTCCCACGGGTCAGAGCCAACAAATCCTTTCTGCATTTTCAACCAAAGTCATTAATGAAATGCTTGACCCAAAAAAAATCATTTGTCTCTTCACAACTCTCCAGAACTTCTGAGTACAGCTGAATCTGAGAAATCACACTCAAGTCCAGCGGCTTGGTGGTTAGACACGCAGCTCTCGGGTTTCATTCCTGAACCAGGAATAAGCTGATCGAAACCAGTTGACCCCAGTGGCTGCATTCTTCAAAGCGCTGCGAAAAGAAAGGTCAACTTGAGAACCTGGAGCACGGTTCCTTCACAACAGCTCCTACAGACGGATAAAGAAAACGTCAAACATTTTACTAGGTTTCTCCAGTAAATCAGACAGCAGTTCAAACAAACTCAAACTCTTATCCGCGGTACGTCTCATTCCTGACAGTGACTCTACAGAGTGAGAGAACAATAAGGACAAACTGATTTTTTTACAATGACCAAAAGAACAACAGGCCATCCATGCGCATGTCCGTCCAGTTCGCTTGGTTCTCTAATAATAATCCGCCTCTATTGGTTGTGGGTTTCATTTCAAGGACTCATTCACAGAGCAGCAGTGAAGGACAAATTAGATCTTAGCTAGTGGAAAACCTGGATTAGAAAATGAATAACTAAACTAAGGAAGCACGCGTAGATTCCAGCATCAGACGTATAGCCCTACAGAGACATCTGCTGAACAGCATCGGTGAACATGCAAAGCAAAATGTCAAAGCAACGGCGTAGCAAGGCGACTTCGGGAACAGGAAAACCCAAAAAAGAGCAAAAAGGAGAATGTAAAGGGACACAATCATGGAGCAGTAAACGCCGGACAGGTGAACGAATTGATTGATTGTTTGATTCTCTTGTATGAATATGAACGAGTGTGTGAATGCATGAATAGATTTGTTATATTTGATTTCACATCACGTGGTTTGACATCCATTGCCTTGTTCTGTTTACATCGAGGATTAGCTTCAGAGTTTGAACCTTTATCTTATCCTCCCCGTATGAGAATTATTGATAATCAATACCAAATTTCACCGCGAGTTAAAATTCCAAACGAACATGTTCTCTCTGAGTAATTGCTTCATGAACATCTATGTCTCGTAGAACTCCTCTCGAGCGGATGAGTGCAGGTAAATGTTCATTTTTGGCCGAAGCTTCCCATCTCCATGAGCAACTGAATGTGCCGGTCATCTGTGAGTGCATGGCTCGTGTCTGCAGGACGTCCCGAGGCCAGACGGAGCGAGAGATCTGCACAGATCTGACAGGCCTCTCGTCCTCAGGCCGCCGGTAGTATTTGTCTTTCCCCTCGTCCTCTCCCTGCACACGCCACTCTATATGATCCCCGTCTCTTTTCATCCCATCAGCGAGCGTGTTCAAATATCACGAGGTTACACCACACGAGTCAGGCTGAAGGGTCGGGGAGCAGATGATTCAGATAATGGACAGATCATGAGCGATGCACACCGAGTGTAAACAGATTTCTGTACGGAGATGAAAAACAAAGAGCAAACATGGCTTTTATATTTGTGTTCCTGGAAATTCCTGCTTTTTAAATGCCACCTCGGTCTGTATTGTTCAGGATTTACTTCAACAGCATAATAAGTAGTATTTTTTAAAAAAAATGGCTTTGCCAGGTGACCTTTCATGGCAAATAATGGAACGCTAGTTTGAGACAGTTAAGATCCTTGAGATATTCATAACAAACATATGAATTCACCCTTTATATATAAAACCTAAATCTGATAAAGAGAAATTATGACTGTTCATACGACGTGAAAACCATCAAAAATACCTGAAACTAACACCGGAATTAGCATAGTGCTAGCTGGAAACATTTCAAACTGTTACCTAGCATCATTAGCTGGAAACATTTCAAACTGTTACCTAGCATCATTAGCTGGAAACATTTCAAACTGTTACCTAACATCATTAGCTGGAAACATTTCAAACTGTTGGCTAGCATTATTAGCTAGAAACATTTCAAACTGTTGGCTAGCATTATTAGCTGGAAACAGTTCAAACTGTTAACTAGCATTATAAGCTAGAAACATTTCAAACTGTTGGCTAGCATTATTAGCTAGAAACATTTCAAACTGTTGGCTAGCATTATTAGCTGGAAACAGTTCAAACTGTTAACTAGCATTATTAGCTGGAAACATTTCAAACTGTTGGCTAGCATTATTAGCTGGAAACAGTTCAAACTGTTAACTAGCATCATTAGCTGGAAACATTTCAAACTGTTGGCTAGCATTATTAGCTAGAAACATTTCAAACTGTTGGCTAGCATTATTAGCTGGAAACAGTTCAAACTGTTAACTAGCATTATTAGCTAGAAACATTTCAAACTGTTGGCTAGCATTATTAGCTGGAAACAGTTCAAACTGTTGGCTAGCATTATTGGCGAAAACATTTGAATCTGTTGGCTAGCATTATTAGCTGTAATGATTTGTACGACAAATACCCACAAAAGCAAACTGATTCGGTTAATTGGAGATATTACAAAGGAAGGTGGTGCGCAAACAGCTGTGTTGGTTTTTTACAAAGCTGCATTTACCTGACACTCACATCCGCCTGAGCTCATAAACACATCCTCCATCCCTGTCTAACAGCGGAGTCACGTCTCTTAAAGGAGAGTCACGGCCCCTGAGCCAAAGCGGCTTATGAGCTATCGGCTAAGTCCTTTTCCATGTCCCCTTTCTCTCCCTTCGTTTCATTTATTCACCTTTTACTCGCAAACAAATACGCTGTGTTGTCATCCTTCAAATGGGATCAAACTGCATGCATTTAGCAGCTTAAGATAATCTGATTGCAAGTGGTGACGCTAGCATGAGCGTAGAGAAAGATGACGGCACGAGAACAAAGCAGCTAACTGTAGCGAGAGCAATGTGAAAGATGCAAATTTATGAAGAAAACGTGATTGTGACGGTTTGGAAATGTAATGTATCAGGCGTTCCAAGCACAATTAGCTGAACAATGTCCAGAGTGAATAAAGCTAGCGTTTTCATTTGGAAAAAAGGATTAAAATTGTAAATGCATCAATGTATATGTTTGTATATAAAATAAAGTGAAACGCAAAGAAGTTTTTCACCACAATTAAATGTAAAAAGCAAAAAGAAATTGTCAAAAAATTATTCAAAACACAATGGAGCAAAATATTAACTAAATGGAAAAAGATGCTAAAGCAACAGATAAGTTAATGCAAAAAATCATAACGTTTAGATAGCAAATGAAACTTTAAAACTGTAATAAATCCATCCACACCAAGAAATGCTCCTGAACGCTAGGGGGAAGCTCTGATCACAAAGCCCCATGTTTTTACGGAAAATATTAAAAACCGTTGTTGGTAAAAGCGCGTTCCTCTCAAGCAACAGAGTGACTGAAGTGTTTATCATTAACAGAGATTAAGATAAATCTCAGCTCATCCTCTGGAGATCAGTGTTTACACGAGGCTTGTGTTTGTGTTTCCTTCACATATCAGCGATCTCAGGTGAGAGATAAACGAGTGTAATCGTGTGTTCCTCCGCAGGCTAATTTCCAGAGTGATTAATCACCAACGGCAGCATCTCCTCCCTCACATAAGCCAATTTACTCGACAGGGAACAATGGGGTGGAGAGGGTGACGGACTACAAACCAGACAAACATGCTACAGGTTATGCTACAGCTATTAGGAGCTCTGCATGGCTGAGGAGACAGCGGGGGGCTTTCAGAGCGGCCTGCGCTTAATGAGAGGAATTTATTACCAAACACCGTCACTCCTGTGCACTTTAGCTCTGTGTTCAGGCATTTTTCAGCTCAAATGTGTCTGAGCAGGAATCACAAGCTCTCGCTTTCAGCCCGTCCCGCTGGAAGATGGAGCACGAGAAGGTTTTATTGCTGCTATTAGTCACACGGGATTTCAGGAGTCGTGTCAAGCAGGGATTTTCTGTCCACAAGAAAAATAAGACTTTCCATATGATTCACAGATAAACGCAGGCGTCCGAGAAGGAAATGGAAAGCGTTTAGCACAAATTCAGGATGCTCAAATACAGACATACAGTGCAGAGTGTTCCAGTTTCTTTGTCAGAACAGTCAGGTTCAAGGGGAGTTGAGTGTTTACAGATACAGACACAGGACAGATGAAAAAACAACAATAACCTATAAATGAATAGTTCCAAAATGTGAAAGAGAACTAGTTTCGGGCTTCACATAAAAGCTCTGCTGCTTGGCGTTTTCATGAGTAATATTTGAATCAAATACACGTTTTCTCAAAGAACAAAACGAAAAAAGAAAAAGTGTATAAATGGCATTCTCAACTAAACCACTTGTTTTAAAATGCAACAGGATAAAACATAAAAAATGTGTTGTTTCCAAGCCAGGACTGTTTCACAACAAAATGGAACAGAGTAAAAAGTTCACAACTAAAACAAGACATAATTTATAATAAAACACAACAAAATCTTAATCATCGTTGAAATGAAATCAATTTTTTTTAATTTTTACTTAAAAAAGGCTAATTCTAAACACATTGGAAATAAATACATTTTGTACATTTTTACATTCTGTAAATACGGAATAAATTGAACTTGTGAGAATCTTTTGTCAGCTATAACGCACCTAGTTTTCAACCTAATGTGACAGAGATGCCACAATGCCCTGAAAAAAAAACATAAAATAAACTTCGTTACAATCCCAATAGATTGCTTGAGTCCTCCGAGTGAGTTTTGGTGATTTCCAATCACTCGTTTCACTCGGTATCCATCAAAAAAGCCATCTCAGAACAAAACAAATCTCAAACATAGAAATACAGAGTTTAGAGCAACAAAAAAAGGTTTCAACTGCATCAATAGAAAGAAAATTTTATTCCACTTGTTCCTCAAGGATGAAAAAGCTCTACTACACAGACGTTCTCCACAAATAAAGAGCTGCAGCACAAAGGTTACCAGTGCCTCACAACAAAACCCCTTTCAGCTCCACACGAGCCGTCCTCGCTCTGCAGATCTATTGTGCAGCAAAGCCTCGAGTGAAAGCACGCGAACCTCCGGAGAAAAGACAACAGCCTCAAGCCTGTAGCAGTCCCGCTGAACCCCGAAGAGCACGTGGACGGAAAAGTGAATAAAGCAGTGAAGGAAATATAGTATTTCAAGTGTTTACTTTTTATGATTAAAACTCCAAAATCTGTATCTCAGGAAATATGAATATTGTGAAAAGGTTCCATCCTGAAGACCACACTCTAAGCAGCCAATGAACTCAAAACATGCCTTCAGAGAATATGTGGCAGAAAAAGTGCACACGAAAAAGGGATAACCGCACCATGGAAAGGATTGTGAAACAAAACTCATAAAACAAAGAGTGGACTGCAGCTGGAGTCATTCCTTCAAGAACCACAACACAAAGATGTCTGCAGGACATGGCTTTCAGCTGCTGCATTCCTTGTGATCCAAAAGCTGCTCAAAGTTTTGTTCTCTGATGAAAGTAATGTTTTCATTTCACAGAACCCACATTGCTTGAGGTCCAGTGTGAGTTTTCCACAGTCAGCGATGGTTTGGGGAGCCATTGTGTTTTCTGAGGTCCAAGGTAAACGCAGCTGTCAACCAGAAAGTTTTACTGCATGCTTCCAGCAGCTCACCAACTTGATTGAGATACACCAGATCCAACGATGCAGCAGAGCTGAAGGCCACAACCAGAGCAACCTGGGCTCTCAGAAACCCTGCAGTGCCACAGACAGAACCACTCCATGCCGCGCTGCATTTCATTCTCGTACTTCTCACTTTTCACGCTAATTCAGTTTTTATGAAGAGTTAGAGCAAATGAACAACATATTCAACAAGTAAAGTCATACTTTTTATAATCATTTAACTGTTTCTAAGCCACGCCCCTTTTGTTCGAGACTAGCCAATCCTTTTTGACCATCATCTGCAAAACATTCCCTCAATAGAATTCTATGGATGGGTTGTTGTTTCTTGTCCACTTTTGGGGTTTTGTGCCTAAAGATTCTTTAATGGTGCGCAAGGGGAACTTTTCTGAGATCAGTGGCGTCTGGATGTTGTGCTCGGATGACCAGGTTGGATGAGCATCACCAATGATGAAAAAAAAAAATCAATAACGGTTCAGTGTCTGATTAATACCAGACGGGTCCTCTTCAATTCTCCACCACGGTGTCACGAGCCTGACAAACATTAGAGATACTTAGACAATTTTTAATAAATTCACCATTTGTTATTTAATTTATTTGAAAGTAAGGAGCAATCGCTGTTGGAGACGTCTCTGTCCCCTCTCTCACAGGGAAACTGAGTTTATAAATTGCCTCTGGGACAAAATGTCAGGCGGATCATTCTTTCCAATTGAAAAAGGTCCGATGCAGGAGCAAAGCAATAATGAAAGTATTTTGACAGAAGCGGGAAAGCGATTGGTTCAGAGTTAGATCTGACACACAGGGATTGTTGCAGTGCTTCTGAGCAGGTCCTGGAGGTCAGAGAAGCACCTCTGAGAACATCAGCTCTTCAGGAACGAATGAGAGCCGCAGAAGCTCGAGAGATTCTTGAGATGTTGTGCAGATGCTGTCGAATGCCCATGATCAGCTGAAACAGGATCTAACTGATCCTCATAAATACCTCGCAACCAGATTCAATTAGTCACAACAAATATGTAAAACCAGATGAAGACCAGTTAGCCCAGTCCCTTGATGAGACTGGATCGCAAAGCCCTAAAGTGGTCAAATGTAATAATCAAATAACCCACAAAGAACACGGCGGCTATGAGCTAAGAAGAGATCCTAAACCAGCACAGATCAGCTGATAACAACCAGTCAAGGTCAGCTAGTTCCAACAGATTATAGGTATTAATGGGCCGGTTTAAGCTGGTTTGCTTACAACTTGCTTAAACCACCTCAGATGACCTGACAGTAGCTTGTGACTAACTTAAGCTAGCTTGACCCAGCTAGTGGCCAGTCAATAACAACTTTTAAATACGATAAACCTGTTTGATCAAACTAGTGCCCAGTTAAACTCATGGAGTTTAAGCTCAGACCAGCTGAAACCAGCTCATGACTACCTTTAACCAGCACTGATTAACAGTTCAACTGGTTTAAGTGAGCTAAAACAAGCTTTGAACCAGACAGTGATCTACTAAATCCAACCATGTTCAGCCAGTGGACCAGTTTGTGACCAGTTAAAACAAGCAGAGATCAGCTGATGACTTACTTAAACTAGCTCCCACAAGCTAATGACTCTTTAAACCAGCAGATGACCAGCTAAAGCATGTTTGAGACTAGTGTAATCCAGTATGGACCAGCTAGTGACCAGTAAAAACAACTTAAACCAACCTATGACCGAGTTAATCCAGTTGGAACCAGTTGTTGACCAGTTAAAACCAGCTTAAACTGACTCAGATCAGTTAAAAGCAGGACTGGCTTAAACCAGCTTATTCCAGCTAAACCCTGTGTATGACTGTTAAGAGGGTAAGTTAAAGCTTAGACTGCATGAGACCCAGCTATAACCAGCTTAAACCAGCTGGAAACCAGTTAGAGAAGAGCTTGTTTAAGTTGAGGAGCACTAAACCCCTTTGGTCTGTGATGTGATCAGACTCTGACCTGTCCTGGTTTGGCGTCCTCACAGATGGAAGCTTCGTAGGGTGTGGCCAGCTCCGGTGGATTATCGTTCACGTCCAGGATCCGGATGCTGACCGCCGTCTGGGACGCCATCGACTGGTTATCTGAGGAGAGAAAAAAAATCCTTTTGTTTTTAACAAATTCACATTCCTACCATCACTGCTCCGACCGCTCCACCAATCTCCTCTCCATCATTTACTGACGTTCACTTCATTTTTAATATAAATGGAAATAAAAAATATACCGAATATCATCATTTTCTGACATTAAACCAGTTAAACCAGTCTGCTTTTCTTTCCATACGCAGATGCCATTGACTGCGGACGCTGCCATCCCATTATTTTACGTTGATGCGAATTTTCAAGACGATCCACTTCCGTTATCGACAAATACAAAGATTCATTATAAATAGATCATTCTTTTTTATTCATCAATACTTCTTTCCGATTATCAGCGCGAGATTTATATTCATATAAGTAAAATTATCTGCCAATTAAAAGGCTGCTCATGTTTGGGACAACCGATCTTTAATTAATTCCTCAGCTTCATTATTTCATTAAAAAATGTTTTGATTTCCCCGAGAGGAGCCAGGAGAGGCCACCGCTCTCATTCTAATGAGGCATAATTAGCTATTTTTAATTAACACAATGTTGCTGTTGTGCTTGTGATTATTTACTGAGATTTACAGTAGTGCATGAATGCTATATGTTACTTAGCATATGCAAATTAGCGTTGCTCCGCATTTACTAAGCATTTTATACTTTATTAAATAACATGTGCTCTTGAGGAGAAACTATTAGTGATAATATAATATAATATAATATAATATAATATAATATAATATAATATAATATAATATAATATAATATAATATAATATAATATAATATAATATAATATAATATAATATAATATAATATAATATAATATAATATAATATAATATAATATAATATATAACGTGTAAAAACTATTATGTTTAAGTTAAAAATGTAATGAGTATTCATTATAAATATTTAATAAGCAACTAATTTTAAACTTTTGAATAAACAAATAAATAACAGAAAGAAAAAATAAAAATAAATACAAATCATACAAATAATCCTTAGTATCTTTTAAACGTCTAAAGCAAAAGGCATAAAATATGATTGAATTGTAAATACATTATAATACCTTTCAATCAGCAAATAAACAGATACAAAGCTAATACAAAGTTTAAATTAAAAAAATTAAAAATAATACTGAACCATTTAAAAAAAATTTATATAATTACCGGTAGGTCAAATAAATAAATAAAAAAATCTAAGAAAATAATTTATTCAGCATCACAAAACAAGAATACACTGGAAAAATGAGAAAAATATAGAATTATATTTGGAAAAGAAATACAGTATAAAAATGTAGGATAATATAATTCAATTAAATAATCTATATTATATTTTGCTAGTAAAATGTTAGGAAACTACTCAAATTAAAATTAGATTATATATTAATTAAAAAATATTTTCATATTCATAAAAAACTTTGGCTCATATTGAATGTTTTGTTTAAAACGTCTGTAAACAAGTTCAGATCAGCTGATACCAATTTGTGACTTGTTTAATCCAGTTTAGACCAGATAGGTGCCAGTCAGAACCAGTTTAAGAATAAAGTGAGCCTGTTTGATCCAGCTAGCGACCAGTTATAACCAACTTCAACTAACTGGATGGATGTGCAGATGGAGAGTCGCCAGACTGATGGATGTCCTGGCAGATGGCCGGCCGGACTGGTCGCTGCACATTGAGCCACTGGTGTGTTTTTCCCTTCAGTCACAGACTCAGAACTGAAGCAGGGCGTTGGGATACACTGCAGGATTCTGGTCTTTGTCGTTTTCATTAAAGGCTCTCTACTCTGAGGTCACCTGTGATTACCAAAATCTAATTTCCTGTCACAAATAAACCCTTCTATATTTCCAGTGCTGGAGAAGGGTGACTTTTAAAAGCAGGAAGCTTGAAATCACTCAAACTCCAGCAGTTATTTCTCACTCTGCTCAGCAAATGTCCTTCCTGTCGAGATAAAGACGCGAGTGTGTGTCGAGAGTGTGTGTCTGTTTCCCCCGAGGCCGAGACATCATGTTTTTTTCCCCTTCCGTTCATCGACTGAAGAGTCGGAGAGCCAGAGGAAGCTGTCTGTCTGCGGTCTGATATCATACACACTATCAAACACACACAAATTATCTGTCACTCATCCAGAGAGAGAGAGGGAGAGAAACTTGAGTCGAGCAAGGAGCTGATAACTTCCTTCTGGACCAGCAGGAGAAAAGTCATCTTCTCAAGCTGAGTTTGGGAGCCGTCGCACCCTACATCTGCTTTACCGAAAAGATTGAAATCTTATTTATTCAGCGATAATTGAAGCATGGGGAACTGCTCTCAGGAACACAGAAGAGAAGAGGAGAACTGCAAAGAGCATGACGGATGAAAGCATCTCCCGAATGATTCAATTATATAAAGATGTAGCTATAACAATTTTATAATAATTTTTGACGAATGAATAAATCTGGAAGAATGTTTTACAGTAGAAGTAGAATGTCTCCAAAAGAAGATGGAAAAGATATTTATTCTCGGTGAAGCAGGATCTTCAGCGTCTCATATTTACTAATAATCCTTCATCAATGGCTCGTGAAAAGCTCTCCACACATCGATCTGCAGACGGAGCTCTTGGATGAACACTCATTAACGTCTGGAGCCGAGGGTGAAATTTGGGAAATGAAAAGTACGGGGGAATTATTAAAGCATTTCTCTGATGGCTCTCTCGCCGGCTCGCTGCTCCAGCAAACACATGCTGCAACTCAGTGACCTCTTTCATTAAGATCCGGACGTCTATGATCTGCCGCTTACACCTTTGCCTCCAAGAAGGACTAAAACTGGGGAAGCTGGTGATTGGCTGCATGGGTCATTTCAGGAGAGGAGTTGTGTTCTGGTGTCTTCAGGTGGTTCAGGCTCTGGGATTGGGGGTGAATTCCTCACAAATACAGTTCTCTTGGTTAGTGTTGGACACTTGGTAGTTTCCTGGGGTCACTTTTGGTTGAGTTTGGATCTGAACTAAACATTCAAACACACTCTGAAAACCCTCCAAAAGTGATTGTCCCTCTCTGTCCACCGATCCAAAAGTCGGTTCTCCAATGTCTCAGACTCGCTTTAGATAAGACGCAACTATTGCACATCGATCTGTATTTGAATTCAGAACTGCAGCTGCAACGGTTTCAAATTTCAAGATTTCCAGGGATTGTGCCGTACCTGCTTCCACTGCGGTGACCGTGATGTTGTGCCAACCAGCCGTCTCTCGGTCCAGGACTTTTCCCAGAGTGATGGCTCCGCTGACCGGATCGATGAAGAATATCTGCTCCTCTTCTGAGCTGCGGTTTAAAGAGAACCTGGAAACACACAAATCAGATCAAGAGGAGGACGAGATTTCAACAATTTGTCCCTTGTCTGATAACTACATCAACGACAAAGCAGACGTGACTTGAAAGCATGTGCTTTAAAAAATGGAGCGCACAAGTTTATTAAGTTGGTGACTCACTCTGATTGTTCACACTGTGTGAATGTCTGAGATTTCTCGGGAAACCAGGGTTCTCTTCAGAGACGTCATTAATATGATGTTCATTTGGGGACACAATTTTCAACACAGACTGCAGATGGGAGTCAGGGACGAGTGGCAACCTTTTTCTCAGAAAGCGGAACAGGGAGAGGTTGAAACTACAGTTCCTTGACTGACCACATGAGGTTAGTGTCACTAGAGAGCAGATCATCACAGACTGCAGTGCCAATTTAGAGCAGTTTTCACTGGTTAAAGGCCTGGTGCAAGGATCGCTGTGAAGTGCCTGGAGCACAGGGAAACTCTCTCTGGGTGCAGTAGTATGTAGATGTCCCCATATGAATTTGAAATGTGAGTGGGGGGTTTCCTCCAGGAGGCACAATGGAATATATTATAAAGAGTGAATCCTTTCCAAGGCCGAGGAGATCTTAAAGGGTTGTTTTGGTGTCACAGAGGAATAACTCTGTATCTCTCAAGGGAATATTGAAGTGATTGACCAAATATGCTTCTGATTCCTGAGTTCATCATATGGACTAGCCTAGCTATGTGAGCTTATTTTGGTGATACCAGCACACTAGACCAGCTGTCCAGGAATGGATCAGATCCATGGGTTAAACCCCCCTCCCTCCCCCTTTAAAAAGGCAAAGAGGTGAAAGGAGGGAAAGCTCTGGCACTCGTTGAGAGAGTTTCCACACTTAGGCTATATGGGTGTGCTATATTGGTAGCACTAAGCTAGTCCCATGACTCCTCCCGAACTTTGTTATGCAAACCCATATTTCAAAATAAAGTCACCATGCTTCTGAAGCGTGAGAGAGCTGGTCACTGTGTCACAGCTTTGGAAGAACTTAAGCCTCGAGGCAGGACACGGATCCACGGCACTACAACACCTGCTTTAGATATTAATTCATTATTCTAAAATTCTCCTTAACTCTGACTTTGATTAATAAATATACAACATGGCTTCTACCAAACAACTAAACTCATACACCGACCTCAACCATTCCAACACAAACAGCATTCCTAATAGAGATAATCTAGCTCAGGTTTCTGTGAAGAAACAGCGACGGGGATAAAAACAGCTTTATTTCACTAACAGAGTGAACTTCTACCAGAGAGTAATCTCAAAGAACTGAGCTTTTACTTTTACTCAAGTCAAGGTTTCTGCAGTTGTTGCTAGAGAGTTTGGTGACACAGCGTCCTGTGAATCTCTGAGCTCGGGATCAAGTGGAAAATGACAGCTGAAGCGTCGAGAAATGGACGGAACCACAGACAGATGGATGACGGGGCTTTGGCCAAAGCCTCTGTTTACCACCAGCGTCCAGCGGAGATGATTAAAGCGATGGGCGCCGGCGCATGTGTGTGTGCCAGGCGTGCTCTGCTTTAGAACACCTGGAGCACTCCAAGCTCAGCCTCATGCATTTTTAATGGAAGTCATTTGCAAAGGCTACGTGTGCGTGTGATGGAGTTTAGAGCCAGCCAGAGCCTTTTACTTCCCTTGTGCTTCACCTTTGAGCCGCAGCGATGAGTAAATCATCTTTCTGTGCGCTGATGCCGCAGGAGAATAAAGAGCTCGATCAGGATGGAGAACGGCACGCGGGGAAACGCAAGACGTTGTGTTTGAGTGCATTCGGTAATGGATGAGCGAGTGTAGTCTGTGCACACTTTCCTTTCGTTCAGACTGTAAAGTTGAAGACTTGGCTCCTTCAGTTAACACATGGTTAAAAAAGTTTAGCTTTCTTTAACCCTTTAAAAACCTACCGGAGCGCCGGCAATCCAAGTTTGAAAGCTACTACTAAACTACTACAGTGTATATATCCGTGTGTATAAACCGTGTGCTTGTGTTCATGTATTAACCACAAACTAATATAAAAAATGACACAGTGAAGGGAAATAATGATGAGAAATAATACATACAGCTGCACACGACTCTTTCTAATTCATCTCTTCATGTGAAAACACTAAACACACAGCCGTTAACGCCTAGCTCTTGCTAACAGAACAGAGTGCACCCCTAAGAGGAAGTATCCAAATCAGGCCAAACCAGCCATTTTCCCTCCCTGGTGTTAAATCTGTTCCAGTTTCGCTTTAGTCAATGCTCAACGTTTCATTTACATCAAGAATTCATTAAAATCGAACGATTTACTCAATCTTTTGAATCTACAGGTTTGTGCCAGTAAGAGCTAAACTTGCATTTTGTTTTTTTTTATTTGTTTATGGTTTAAGTATTTCAATCTTTTATGGAAATGTTGTTTTTGAGTATTCTAAACAGTAATATTTTCTTTTATTATTTATGGACTTTAATTGGCCGTGTTGGGACAGGCCCAGGCAGTAGATGTTAAGGAAAATAGTTTTCTTACCGTCTGTATTCTACTGTCCGTAATTTAGATTAAAGGCCTTTTTCATTTATTCATTCATTCTTTCATTTTCCAACATGCTAATACCCTTTTGGGGTCACGGGGTTCTTCCGGTACAGATTGGGTGAGAGGTGAGGGTACACCCTGGACAGGTCGCCAGCCCATCGCAGGTTATTGGACTTAAGGAACGCAATTTTTATTTACTTTAAATAAACTTTTTATTTACTTTAAACTATTGTTTTATTTTTACCTGGTGTTTGATTTTGTGGTAAATAACATTTTTGGATAAACAGTGACGACGTAAGAACAGGTATTTTTGATCTTGAACCTACAGTAAAATACTGTGAGAAAGTACATTTTTTTCAGTAATGTGCTAGGGTTGACAGTTGTGCAAAAGACCATCATTGACACTTTCCATAAGGAGTAAAAGTCTCAGAAGGCAACTTTATTCTGATGCTCGAATTAATGAGAACACGGTGTTAAGCGAAAAGGTAAAGTGGGCAGAGAATCTTCAGAAGTGATGGGGATGAACTCAGCCTGGAGAAGGTTGTTGCCGTACATCAACCTGGGAGCGGACTGAGGCCAGAACCATCAAGAACCAGCACACACAGCTGGAGACTTCCATGTTACAAGCCACTACTGAACCTAAAACAACCATCAAAAGTGTCTGTGCTGAGCTCAGGAGAGAAGGTACTGGTCTATTTCAGATGAAATCAAGTTTTGATTTCAAGGTCCCAGAGTCTGGAGGAAACCCGAAGGTCGAGTTTGAAGTTTCGACAGTTACTGATGGCTTGTGGCATCACAGCATCTGCTGGTGTAGATCCACTGTCTTTTATAAAGTACACAGATTTCAGAACCCTCCTGATTAACATGATGCTGATTTTATTTTCCAGTAGCACCTGCCACAAAGCCAGAACTATCAGCAGTTGGTTCATAACCATGGAATGCCTGTATCTGACTGACACTATTGAAAATCTGTGAGCTATTTCTAAGAGGAAGATGAAGAACAGCTTCCATGGAATGCAGAAAAGCTGAAGGCCAAGATCAAAGCATCTTGGGCTCCCATCAGAATGGCTGATCGCCTCCATGCCAGGCCTCCTGGATGCTGGAATTGGTGCAAAAGGAGCTGAGGAGCTTTTCAGAAGCCAACGCGTGTTTAAAAGTCTTTTTATTGCTCACGTGAAATATCCTCATCTTTGTTTTGTTTATTTTGTTTTTCTTTATTGCAAACAATATTTTTCCCTATTTTTTCCATTTTTAATCAATGTATAAAATACTTTTTTTCTCTTGTTGACTCTCACCCGCAGCACAATCTGTCCTAGCAGACATCATGCCGTAGCTGGTCGAGGAGTAGAATTATCATGTTACAGACGTTCTGAAGATCCCTTAAAACCCAACTAAAGCTCTGCAGATGTGTGCAGGATTCTCTGATGGAGCACACGCCTGACACCTTTCCTGAAGCCTGGGGGTGAAGAAGGCTCTCTGGAGCGTGCCAGCATGTTTGGAAAGAAGGATGGCAGGTGGATAACGGTGTGTGCCAAGGTGCCCACAGCGTAATGGGAAAAGCCTCCAGGCAGCACACTGTGCTACACTCGCACGTCTCGCTGTAGCTGCAGTAATAGGCTCCTCAACGGAGGAAATTGATCCTTTTCTGAGGTAAGAAGAAGTGGACTGTGCTGTAAACACACACTGTTTTGCTATTTCAGTTTATCTCATTGAGAGTCACTATTGTGATAAAAGAGCTGATAAAGCAGCAGCGCTGCCAGGCTTAATGGCGTATTAAAATTCAAAAGCTCTTTAGGATCGATAGCTGGAGAGTTTTGCAACAAACTTTATCCCTTGCAACAATTTTTCTAAAGAAAAACGCCAGGACAAATTACTCCTAAATATTTCTGGAGTCTCGAGGTAATGTGATTTCTGCAGAAATCGTTCTCATCAAGGTTTACAAAAAAAAAAAAACACTTTTTATCCCAGATATTTTGAATCCAAATAGTGTTTTTCCCTCAGGGCTTGAACTGCACCGATCGTACAGTTGTGCTCACACACGCCACTTTTCTGATTTATTGCATTTTTTTCAGACAATATGAGTGATAACTGATGAATTGTCAAACAGATGTTAGAAAAGAGAAACTTGTCAAATAACCCTGATCAAAAGTGTGAGCTGCTGGTGAAGGTAACCCTCCTCACCTCGACCTGTTTGCTTCAAATAAATCAAAACAAGGCCCATGATGAATGGAGCACCATCCCCGCGGTGAAGCACAGAGGCGGGTCACTGATGTTCTGGGGATGTGTGAGCTCCAAAGGCACAGTACGCTTGGTCAGAATCGATGGAAGATGAAGCAGCTTGTTCTCAAAGGATCCTGGAGGAAAATGTGCCTCATCAGCCGGAAGCTGCTCACAGGACGTTACTGAACATTCCAACACCACAACGATCCAAAACACAAGGCCACGCCCACTCGTCACTGGTTCCATCAGAACAAAGAGAAGGTTCTGGAGAGGATCTCAGTCTCCTGACCTCAATATTGCTGAAGCACTCTGGGGAGAACTTAAGCAAGAAATTACCAGAGTCCAAGAAGAATGTGCTTCTTTACCAACGGAGATTGGAAACGATGCTTTTGTGTATCGTTTATATTTTCTGAAAAATGGCCCAAATATCAAACATTTCGCAGGGGTGTGTAAACCTCGGAGCATAACTCGATCACTCTGCAGCCCAAGACTGGTTTCTGATCTGAGCACCACAGTGTACAACTACTTGGTTGCTAGGGGAAGAAGTGGCAGTGAGGCCAGAAAGAGGAGCTCACACTGGGGTCTGTGCAGGTCCTAGTGCCCCAATGCAGGCGTGGCACACTACTGTACAGCCTCACACAGCAGGTGCTTTAGGAACACGTCATTTATTACACGTCAAAATAAAGTTTGTGTAATGAGTGCATGCCCCCGTGTCCCAATCCATCAAAGCCATATTCCACTTCAGCCATCCTTCCACCCCAAAGCACCTCCCCCACACAGAGATGATCCTCATCTGGACAGTTTGCCTCGTAGGTTTGTACTCTCTGAAAAAGTCTTTCATTCTTCTTAAGTCATGGTTCCTACCTGACGGGGACGTTGTCCATATCAGGGTCTCTTGCTGTCACAATCCCCACCAGCGCCCCCAGCCGGGCGTCTTCCTGAACCTCCATGATGGTTCCCGATGCTGGGATGAAGATGGGAGGTTCATCCACGTCTGAAACACTGACCCTGACGATGGTCTGGTCCCGAAAGGAACCCAGATCCACGAAGCGAGGGTCCACGTGCTTGTTCACCGCCTCCACCACCACGTTATGAGTGCGCTTGCTCTCGAAGTCCAGCGGCTGAAGGAGAATTGAAAACTGATGATAGTATGGAAAAATAGCAGTGAATAAAATGTGTTTCTAAAGCACTTTAAAAGAAGAAAAGTGAAGAAAATGAGGAAAGAGAGAGAGAAGAGGAACAATGTGGTGGAGGAGGATGAGAAAGTGAAGGATGAGAAGGACCTCTGAAGCAGATGGAGAACACTTGTACCTTCCTGATGGTGATGAGAGCCTCCTGCGTGTCTCCATCCGTGGAGACTCTGAACAGCTCCGCCCCCTCCTCGTCTTTGATCAGGAAGCTCATGTCTGTGTTCTCGCCCATGTCTGCGTCGGTGGCGATGACCCGACCCACGGGCGTCCCGACCACCGCTCCCTCAGACACAGAGAACTGGTACATCTCTGAGAAACCAAGAGGGAGGCGCATCAGAACATCACATCAAACCAGAGGTCTACTGAAGACTTGTGTGGACTACAGCATGGTTCCTACTCTTGGCTGAATGAAACCGATGCAACAGTTGAGGAGTGATTTTCTGTGATTAATCTCTTTATTTCCCATCTCATCCGGAGGCAGAACTGTACAGAAGCGTAAAAATAGCAGAGAAACCCATCGAGCCATTACTGGCCCATTCTCTGCTGTTCCTCCATCTCCTCTTTCCATTTCATCCAGAGGAAAAGCAGCATTAGCTTTATTACAGCAGAGAGACCGGTGTATTACTGCTTTTCTCTTCATCTCGCTCGCGTTCAACACAAAAGCCTCATTTATGCCAGTTTTACTCCGGCGTCTAATTCATTAAGCTGCTCTTTGTGTTGTGGGCCGAGCTGAAATCTTTATTCGCTGTTATGACACATCCTGCACTCAGACATATTGCCTACATTACAGATATTACAGACTGTACGTTATGAAAGAAGGGAGGCGTGTTAAAGCGCGGTTTGATATTGTGCTGTTTTCGGAGAAAAGCCATCGACGTCAGGATGTAAACAGCTCTTTCAAGCTCTCCATAGAAATAGAGCTTCAGCAACAATAAAGCTTTCTGTGATCCTGCGTTCCCTCCATCGGGAGCTGGGTCAGGCACCAGCAGAGCCTTGTGACCCTTTTTATTATAGTGCTAAGTGCGTGAAGAAGATGAATGAATGATCCGAGCAGAGGGAAGTCAACAGTTTATAGTTTTATTCAGTGAATAACCACAATTTACACATTCATATAAACTGATATATATATATATATATATATATATATATATATATATATATATATATATATATACACACTTTTACCATTAACTGGTATCTTTTACATTTGTATATTTTTTAACAATATTGTTAAATGTTAAAAATCAATGTAAGTAAACAAAAAAATAAATAAAATAAACTA
Organism: Danionella cerebrum; assembly: GCA_007224835.1. Classification (NCBI taxonomy): domain Eukaryota; kingdom Metazoa; phylum Chordata; class Actinopteri; order Cypriniformes; family Danionidae; genus Danionella; species Danionella cerebrum. The sequence goes on along the minus strand of SRMA01027189.1, from coordinate 81,086 downwards.
AAAACATATAAATAAGTGAAATACATATTGGTTGCTAAATAGAAAAAATATTAACACATTGAATAAAGCATTTTTTTTTACTCTGTAATAATAGAATTAAATCAAATATATGAACTATGATTTATAAAACTAAAATAAAAAAAATGATATTGTTATATTTTTTACTCATCTAACAAATACAAGCAACAAATAAATCCAAACAAATTTTCATGGAATGCATTACTAAAGAAAACAAGTTGTGTAGGCAATAATAAACGCGTAATTAAACATTAAATCCTTTGTGGAAACGTATAAAAGCTCAGAAAGCCACTCACTCTGAGGGAATCGTGGAGGGTTGTCGTTCACATCCGTGATCACGATGGTGACCGTGGTGGAGCCTGAGAGCCCTCCCATCTGACCCGCCATATCCGTCGCCTTGACAACCAGTTCGTACCGGTCCTGAGTCTCCCGGTCGAGATCTGCTACGGCAGTCCGGATCACGCCTAAACAGAGACGCTGTCAGTGAAATCTCTGCACAGGTGACTTCGAACTAAGCGATAGTCACGAATAAAATATATATATGTTTGTAAAAGTTAATGTCTGTTTAAATTTTAATAGCTATGAGTTTAATCTTTTTACGTTTTACATTTATATAAGGAATGTAATATTACATTAAAATTTCTTTATCAAAACACCCAGAGAAGAGAATTTAAAGGTGTGAACCTCAAACTATTAAACCAGTCCACACCGTCTGAGTGAAAATACAGCGGTCCGGGAGCTTCTGCTCAGCTTCACCTGATTTTAAGTATTGAGATAAAGCATCAGACTTTTCCTTCCACCCTCATCCCAGCCAGACAACACCATGGCAACAGAGCATCCCTGCATCCCTTCTCATGGACGCACCCTTTTTATTTATTCCAATATATCTCAATTCATGCAACAATGTTCAGACAGCTGTAAAAAAATAAATAAAACAAACAAAAAAAGAATTAAACAAGTGCAATATGCAAATGACAGGATGAACAAACAAATAAAAAATAAAATAACTAAAACTTAACAAAAACAAATAACTAAAAAACAAACTTAATAGAACAAACTACAATGAGTGAACAAAAGCAAACAAAGACAAAACAACAAAACTAAAAACAAAATTCTAAAAAAGTAAACTAAAATATATGTAAACAAAAAATGGAATATAATAAGAAAATAATATAATATAAAGATTAAATAAAATCAAACTAAAATAAAATCTATAATAAAAATGAATAAATAAAATTATTTGCAACCGGTTGAAAATGTTGTTTCTATTATTAGAATAAATATAATCAATATTAACATATTGATTTTTTTGTTGCTTTATCAACAGTTTTGTGTCTGTAAATGACTGAAGAAATGACAAAAGTTCTTACATTTAGATGAATGCCACACTTGTGTTTTCTTTTAACCTCGAGGTTTTAAGCCACAAAATAACTTTTAAGTTACGTAAAAAAGACAGAAAGGGACTAGAATAGAATCAACAGGTTTCCACAGCTCGAGAAGAAATATTCAGTAGAAATACATTGATATTAAAATCAAACCCTTCACTGATCCCTCGTTTAAAAGCAGGTCGTTGGGATTGAACTGGACTTTTATCTGCTCAAAGAACAAATGAGCTCAGGAGTAAAACGCACACAGTTCTTCTAATATCACTGTTCTCAGATCAGAAGGAGAGGCTCTAAGGGTCCACCGGTGAGCATGGCACACTGCGAGTCATTTATCATCAGCTGCAAGCGCTCAGGTCTCGTGCCCGCCGGCCCCAAAAAAGAATCATTAAAAGTTTAGTGCCAGTTCCCCCGGGGGGAGCGCTGGCGACGAAAGCCACATCCTCCCTGGAGATGCTCTGATGACGAGAGCGTCTGAAGCATCTGAAACCGGTGCATTAGTGGAGAAGAACTCCACCAGGAGAGGAATCATTCCAGAGCAGAAATATCCAACCTCTAAAATATTCAAGTCATCAATTCAAGTTGCTTTTAAACTGATCGAGTGATGCACAAAATCAACTGAAGAACGTGAGAAACCGCAGGACGTATAGTATCTGCGAGCACAACAATGTTTTCTGCAGAAGGCTTTTGCAGCTTTATGAAGGTGTGTCTGGCCATTAATGGAGTTGAATCTGGTTGGGATCTTTACAGAGATCTGTAGTTGTCGACCATCTGGCAGGTTTATCACCATCTTCATGTTGTCGCCACTGGCTGATCGATGTGTAAATTTGGTAAAGGACACAGGTGCGTTTGTGATTGGGAAAATGTACCTTCCTTCTACCCAAACCGTAAGCTTTTACCTGTTTGTTTGTCGACAGAAAAGAAGCGTTCTCCATCCAGAACGTTGTAAACGATCCGAGCGCTGCTTCCATACATGGGATCATCGGCGTCTGAAGCCATCACCTTCATCACTGAGGTACCTGCAGTCAACACAAGCACAGGAGACTCTCATTAAACACGTGCTGATAATGAAAGTCTTTCCATGCATTAAACAATGCGCCTCATTAGCATGAAGCCATAAGCTCCTCCAGTGCCTTCAGATGTGCTTCAAGTAAATTTATTCAATGCATTTTCCAAAGCCAATTGTGTTTGCCTCACTATCCCCGTGGCTCCGGATCCAGAGCACATATTTACATTTAGTCACAGGTTTTAACGAAAGCAGAGCCTGAAGCCTGTTCAGCTTAATGGAGCGGATTCCTGAGGGGGAAACACAAGCTTCTCGCATGGAAGGCCTGGTGAAGGGACGGAGCGCCGGGAGATAAAGCACACAGTGTTTAATGCAGAGCTGTCCTCCTGAACCTGTGAAGCTTTCTATTCCAGACAACACCACGGAGAACTCTGGAGGAATCTCCCGCTGCCTTAAAATGAGTGACAACCTCCTGTCGCACTGAATCAAACAAAGATTTATTAAAATAAAACAAAAAGTGATCAACAGCTGGTCTTCATTTGAAAGGTTTTGCACGTTTTAAGGAACCTTTAGAACCTTGGACACTCAGTCAATGGCCCCTGAAAAAAGCAGCAACCCAAAAGCGAGTTAAATAATGTTTGCTGAGCTACAGTTTTTATCCGTTTACAGCACCCCCTAGAGGTCACCATGGTACAAAATATGGAATGTCTTCCACAAATATCAAATTAATGAAAAGTGATGGTCTTAAACCACAAATTATATTTAGTTCATAGAAAAGAGATTGTGGGTGTCCCAGGGACCAGGGACTGGAGCCGCAAATGAGTCTATGGCTAGAAGCCCGTAACTAAAGCATCTCGGTTTTCTGCAAAGTCCTAAATAAACTTGAAATAAATAAAAGATATAATTTTTTTTTTACTTTTAGCGAAACCACAAATGATTGTTTTCTAATTGTTAGAGCCATTACAGGGAAAAACTGCAAACTTAATAAAAAAAATCGTAATTTTCATAAAGGTTAAAAGAAAAATAAATGAGGTAAGGAATTAAAAAAAAGAAAGGAAAAATTATAGATGAAAGAAAAAAAACAAAAAAAGAAAATAAGGAATGAAAAAGCAAGGAAGCAAAAGTAAGGAAATAGAAAATAAAGGCAGGAAACAAAGAAAGAAAAAAGAATAGAAGGAAGGCTGAGAGAGAGAGAAAGATAGAGAGGGCAAGCCAGAGAGAGAAGGAGGAAATAAAGAAAGAGTCAGACAGACTGAGAGAGAAAGTCAGGGAGAAAAGAAGGAAAGTCAAAGTCGTATTTAAGTAAGAAATGAATCCGTGAGCAGCAGGGTGTGACTCTTTATTCCAGTGTGAGCCGGGGTAGGCTACAGCACGCCCCTCACCCCTCAGTCTCATTAGCATTCAGAGGCGCATCGGCTGCTGTCTGTGATGTGAGGATGAACCGTGATGATGGAGTGTGAGCTTTTAATGACAAACCTTTCCTGGTTGTCCTTCATTAAAAGCAGCATCAGATGCTAAAGCTCTGCTGAGGCTGGAGCGGAGTATTCCTGAGCTCCGCCGGTGTCCAGTAAAGGTCACCGCTGCAGTCTCTCAGCGCGGCCTGTCAGCGTTTACTGTCCGGACAGCGAGCGGCCCTATGCTAATCAGGCTAATTAACAGCAAGAGTCAGAATCTGTTTGTCCTCTCTCACAAAAGCCAGCTCCCATGAGGCCTTGCAGGAAACGACAGAGGATCGGAATCATAACTCAAGCACCTCCAGATTTCAAACGATGATGAAAATGATGAAAACCAGATGTTGACTCCAAACATCGTTCTGTGAAAGTAAATTAGGTACAGATCCATTTTCTGCAAATATTTCTAGTCTATTTAGAGCAAAAAAACAAAACAAAACCTAAATTCCAAATCTCACGGATTCAGAGCACGGCTGCTCTTTTAACTTCAGTTTTGTTTACCGAGCACTTTTGCCTAATGGGGCTTTAGAGGCAAAGTTACCCGCAGCAAGATTTGCAGCTCTATTAAAAGAGTCGCATTCACAACAAATAAAGGAGGAAAAACATCAATCTTTAAAGATGATGGGCACATGGGCTCCTCGACGGTGAAACAGGGGATGGAGGAACATCACTCTGATGATGAAAGGATGCAGCTGGACACTAATGAACTAAAGTGACGTCGAATTCTTGCATCGAGGATAAAATCATCTCCGAATGACTGCTTCTGATCACGTGCAGACTCCTGCTCACCGGCTATGTTTAGCCTTAAAAAAATAATCTAGAGGAATTAAAAAATGAAGATAAAAAATGTGGGCAAAAAATTATAAAATCACAAGCATCTCACTTCACAGATGAGAGAGGCCTGTCATTTTTAGACAAAATCACAATTTTTTATGAATTAATTGGTGAATTCCTCTTGAAAATAAGTATCTGGTGACCCATATGCAAGCGATATCTCACAGACCTGTCACGTCTTCAACAGAAAAAACACTTGACCACAACCTCAAACTCTCAAACCTAACACAATCCAAACTCTACAATGACCAAGATCAAAGAGCTCCGAAAGGACACCAGGAACAAAACTGTAGACCTGCATCAGGCTGGGAATCTGCAGTAGATGAGCAGCTTGCAGTGAAGAAATCAACTGCAGGAGAAAATGATACAAGTGGAGGACCTTCAAGATGATGGGCCCTTGATCTGGGGCTCAGGCAAGATCTCAGGCAGAGAGCTGGGACCAAAGTAACAAATCCTGCTGAAGCCAGGACATACCCAGCTCAGTCTGAGCATTTGGATGATCCAGAAGTAGACTAAGAGGATTTCATTAGGGTACTAAAACTGAACTTGTGTTTGGATGCTAAGATGCATTCAAAGGACAGCACACCTCCTCTGAGTCATGGGGGTGGAAACATCATGCTTTGGGGACCTGGACGACTGGTCCGTGTAAGGAAATAATGATTGGGACAATGTATTGTGAAGTTTTGCAAGGAAACGTTGCAGAGTCTGTCAATGATCCCAAACCCCCTCTGGGGTTTTCAAGGTCCAGGAGTGGCCTAGCCAGTGATGGAAAATCTCTGGAGGGAGTTGAAAGGCCCAGACTCAGCCCTAGAACATCTCTCTAGAGGAGATCTGCTGGAGGAATGGGCTAAAACATCTGCAGCAGCTATAACAAAGCATAGAGATGAAACTCTATTATTGACCAAATATTTTCCTCCGTAATTTAGTGAGTTATGGAAATGAAAGGCTTTTGAACTTGTGTCCACTCTAGTCCTGGAGGAGAAGGAGGATGTGATGATGCTAGACAGGACTTTTTAAAACACCTCAGCAGTGGTTTCTTTTTCTGAGATTAGTAGGTCTCTTAATTTTGCTCGAGTGATAATCAGCATGAAGTTCTCTGAGGCCCCCGATGAAAACCGATATAAATGCAAATGCTCTTTTTCCTTGTGTTTACCCTCAGACAGGAAGCATCTTATTAATGCAGCACCTCGAATTCACTCACAGGTCATTAGATCCTGCGTTATGCTCGCGGGAGCGCAGCGAGGGGGAAAACACACTCCAGAAGCTAGAGACAAATACCTTCAGATGCAAATGAACAGGAAACTATTGACTAACGTCCGCTGAAGAGCAGAACTAGCTCCGTTGCCATTCATTAACCAAATCTGGAAGGTTTTTCATTCAAATTTGGCCTTTCGGTAAAAACATTCTGTCAAAACCTTTATTGCTTCGAAACATTCAGTGTTCAGGTTTGTTCATGGTTTTGTAGAACTATATCTTATATTCTTCCTCTAGTTTGGGCCAAAAGCTTTGAGAATGACACACAAGGTTTTCACAAAGTTTGCTGCTTTTTGATCATTGTTTCTATGACGTACTGAAATATAATCACAAGCACTTCGTACGTTTCAGAAGCTTTTATCGACCTTTTCATGGCATTTAAGGAAAGAGTCAGTATTTTCAAGCCATGGACCCTAAGTTCTTTCCCTGATGGTTTTTTTTGGAGAGAAGTGACTTCCTTGTTGCCCTTCTTGACATTAGGCCGTCTTCGTACCTCACACCTGCCTGCTGCCATTCCTGAGCAAGCTCTGCACTGGTGGATCCTGGTGCTTGCTGGAACTTTTTGGACGCCCTGAAGCCTTCTTAACAAGAATTGAACCTCTTTTGTTGATTTAGGTGCATCTTGTAGCACAATATCCTCCATTTTTGTGACGCAATGATGGCTGTAAGCATTTCTTTGCAGGTGATCGATGTTAACAATGGAAGAGCAATGATTTGAAGCATCACCCTCCTTTTAACTTGTCGAACTCGATCAGCCCCATATTATGATCTCCAGCCTTGTGCTCGTCAACATTCTCATTGTTTTCAACGGGACGATGATCCCAGCAGCTGCTTTATTCACAGCAATGAAATCCACTGAAAGTTTTTTTCAGGATTAAGTTCATTTTCATGGCAAAGAAGGACTATGCAATTCATCTGATCACTCTCTAGAAGGTTCTGGAGGATATGCAGATGGCTATTATAAAAACTTAACCAGCAATGTAATTAATTGTGTGTTATTTTCTTATATTTATGTATAAAGATATCCCTTCAACACCATTTTCTTTACTACATATTCATAATGAAGAGAAGGAAAACACAAATGGTTGTTTTTCTGCTTGGGTTGAGTCCAGACGTGCTTCTGTGATGTTCAGTATGATTAGAGGTCTTTCACACGTCAGCTCCGCTTGTGCTCTGTGGGAAAGAGTTGCTCCCTGAATGGATTCATTAGTAACGGAATGTCAGCTTCTAATTTATCAATACACTGCGAGGTTCTGTTTCTCGGGGTGAAATGGAAACGAGCAGCATTACCATCCAGACTTCTGTAAATGCTGCGAGATTTTTGCATCAAATTCAAATTACATGAGCCAATACACGGTCGAATACAGACGGGAAAACAAACTAGATTTGTACATTTCACAACAAAAATGTGCTCTTACTATGCCATTTCCTGCCTGGGAGAAAGAGTCAATGAGCCATGCAGCATGTCTCTCTGAGGCTCTCGAGCAGAGCTATGGGGACGGGTTTCTAGAGTAAACATTTGCCTTGCTATTGTGTAAACTGTGACTCTATATCAACATAGCAGTGTGATTATGAGTGAAACCTCATGATATTCTGGCCGTGAGATGGATAGCTCTCATTTGGTTGTTAGGGTTAAACCGACTGGTTGCTAACGAGAGGTCAATTGTTCAATTCTTGTGTAGCTATTATTATCAGAAGATCTGGAGATATGGTTGCTAGGGATGGGTATATTATCTAATACAATTTTCCCATTCTCTAAATAAACATTTTCATTGGACTATTATAAGCATGTACAGCCCAAATTATACTGCAGTGTCAGGCCTACGCCCAACCTCACGAAATTAGTAACTGAGGAACGTAGAGATGGAGTGTAAGCTCTGTGATTCGTCAGTGTCTCTGCAAAACAAACACCAACACGAACCAAATCACAGAGCGATTGATCGAAGAAGAGCATACACATAACCGTCTGTTTAAGATTGTCAGATGATCTACAACAAGAAATCAGAACACAAGAAGTCACAAAAGCAGAAGTGGCACCGTGAAGCACAGGCTCCTTATTGAGTGATGTTGCAGGAAGGCTACAAACACATGCTATGAACATAGACTTGACTGACGCAGAGGTATACATTTGGTTTTGGAGCTCACAAGCACCTTGACTACAAGAAAAAAATGAATTGGTGAATTCTGATTTACTTCAGAAAATAATAAAACAGCATCTAAAGTGTTTTCTGTGGCACTAGAACCCTTCTGAAGCGTTTATTATTTCATGAGCACCAAAACAGAACGGTGTTGCATAATTTTAGAATTCATCTGAAGCTTTTTAAAGATGCTCAGCTCCATTCCTGAAACAGGGTTTGAAGTAAAAAGAAAGAGTGCATTCTGGAGCGTGATGGTACAGCGTTCAAGCTCTGTGTTTGCATTCCCAAGAGTAAATATTGCTTCAGAGATGGATGGAAGGAAAAGTAGAGAGAGCGTGTTTGCAGGCCTTGATTCAGAGCTTCATAGCTGAATCTCACACATGTACACTCTCTGTTGAATTCCAGCATCCTGCAGGAATGGGCTGGGAATTCAAGAAGTGCAACCTTTATTTATTATTTATTTATCTTTTAAATATTTTTACTGCTCTTCTGAAAATAGCCTGACAAATGTGTGAGTTAAAAATAGATGCAGAAGTTTCTGCTACAGTTCCTCGATGCGGTTCCCTCAGAAGTATTAAAGAGGGGCTTTGTAGGTTATTGTGATACTCAAAGACCTATATTTTTCATAATCAACCCCTTATATATGGTTCAGCAGGTACCTACTAAACATACTGACGGCCCACAGGAAGAGTTGGTCAGTTTCAAGCAGTGCTAATGCACATAATGCTAGACAAACAAAAAAAAGAAGAGAAATTAAATTCAGGAGAGAAGAGAAGAGAAAAGAGAAGAGAATTGAAAGCTGAGGACAGGAACATGATGAGGAGGAAAATGAGAAAGAGAAGAACAGATGGACATTACACAAGAAGAAGATGAAAAGGATGAAGAGAAGAACAAGATGAAGAAAAGAAAGACACGAAGAAGAAAAAAAGGAAAAGGAAAGTAACAAGAAGAAAAGGAGGACAAGAATAAGAAAAGGAGGAAGAGAAGAGAACAAGAATAAGAAATGGAGGAGGACAAGAAGACAAAAAGAATGTAGAGAAGAGAAAGAGAACAAACAAGACATGATTGAACAGGAACAGGGTTAGTGCATGAAGGAGAAGAGAGCACGAGGAGAAATAAGACTCAATGTGGTGAGAAGAAACTAGAACGGGGATCAGACGAAATGAGACACAATGAGAAGAAAAGAAGGAAACAAATGAAGAAGAGAAGTTGATGAAGGAGCGGAGTGACCGTAATTTAAGAGCTTCGCTCGTAAAGGAGATTTGTGTCACAGCACTAAAGCTTCTCTCCCTTTCTCCTCTATTTAACCCCATCAGAATCCCTCGCTCCCAAAGCCCCCAAATCACTCAGCATTACCCATCGTTTAGTGCTCCCATAAATGCCAAAGTGTTTTCTCATGAAACGTTATTCCCCTCAACAGCTCAACACTCTATTCCCTGTTCATTCAGCCACTTAAAAATAAAGCAAACCAGATTAGATATGACTAAAGAGTGGAGAAACGGAGAGAGGTGGGTAATGTGGAGCCATAAAAGTCAATGGCCCACTGCTGTGATCCTGGAGGAAGTCCCGGAAGGATTTACACGCCATGTTTTTACCCACTCTGACAAATGCACACTCAGCGCAGACGGTCTCGTGCAGAATCGTTCTTGAGATGATGAAACTCTTGGGGAGATTCTGCTCCCGCCGTGAAGAACAAGTAGAGAAATAACAGCCAAAAAACAGAGAGATTAAATGCATAAACACACTCTAACTATTCAGTCCAGAAGTAACCGACAACTGAGTGAACCTCAGCTTTAAGTAGATCAGATATGAAGCGTCAGAAGACAGCGGATGCGTGCAGGCGGGGCTCAGATCTCGATCTACATACATTAAATTCATGCAGAAGTGGATGAGATATTAATCCTATTTTACACGCTTTAACCCCGAGCACATGCAGAATCATTTTCATTTAGAATATTTAAAGTCAATCTGTTTAAAAGAGACCAGAACAGCAATTTCAGCTCTCGCCCTGACTGCGGTCAATTGAAAAAAGTGCTTACGGCTACAAAATAACATCAAACCTAATATCTGCCATTTCTCCTCCCGTCATCCATTACTGATGCCGTCTCCGAGTGTTAGTCTCTCATTCGTTGTAATCTAGCCATGGCTCAAATTTGGAGCATACCACCATTTCATTCAGGAAATGTTTATGTGCAAACATAAACCGTGCACACGCAGCGTATTACTAGGCATCTCTGCATTAAATAGTATTTTCAATTGTAGTTAATGCGTGCTGTATAATCATTTAGGTTGTGGTGTTTGTGGGGGCCACTGAACCCAAACGCAACACATTCAACTTTATTTCACCGGGCAAAATAAAGGTAAAAACTCCCCATAGAGGAAACAGTTGAATCACACAGAAAACTGTTTCCTGCACTAAACTAAATAACAGACTAAACAAAGCATAAGCTGATAAATATTACTGATAAGAGCATACTGTTTAATAAAGCACAGCATAAACAGGTGAGGTGTGTAATGAACCTGTGCCATACTCAGGAAATATAAGGGAGACAACCAAGACTTGTGAGCACATGGCAATCTGCAACAAAAAGCCATGTGCTCGCACCATATCTCTGCTGAATTGATTAGCGTTAGCATGACAGGAAGTGACCGAACCTAGACAGAAGTTTACACGGGTTTCATTTCATAGAACTTTATTTAAAAGGAAAAACCCAGGGCAACTACGGTGAACAAAATGGAATATTTGGTTTTATTTATTTTTTTGTTTTATAAATTACGAAATATTATATAGTCTGTACTCAGATGTTACTTGATCCCTCAATTAATTATTTGATCACTTTTAAGATTACATTTCAATTGAATTTATGTCTGTGAAAAATAAACTGTTCGCTTTTTTCCGTTTGATTCCTTTACTCTTTTACATGTGGTTGGTCTTGTTAGTTTATTTGCTAAATCATGCTAGCATTAATCAAATGCTAGTATTTTGTTGTCATGCTAATTCATGTTAGCATTATGCTAACGAATCGCTATTTCATGCTAGCTGCATACTAGCTGCCATGGTAATTATTGTTAGCATGTTGCTAATTACATGGTAATTGATGCTAAATTTATGGTAGCGTCATGCTAATAACATGTTAGCATGATGATAATGACATGCCAATTGTATTTCATTCAATGATTATGCAAATGAGATGCTAAATCATGCTATAAATAACTGACAAATATCATGTTGATTCAAATATAATCTAAATAATTCCAATCTTGACTAAAAAACTAGTTTTACTTCATTTCTTTTCCAGGAATGAACAGCCCGTTTTTTATCCTGTCTGAGCGAATCTGCTTGTAATGGAAGCTCATCACTATTGACAAATCGTTACAATTTTCTCTCCGCCATTTCTTAAATTTCCATCCTGAAACAAACTATTTGAGTCGATTGACTCGTCACAAAAGCTTTGAACAGATTCCATCACGTGAAACTGTCCGAACCCTGTTTTCCCTGCGTTTCCCTGATGTGATTGTTCAGCGTTGATGAGCAGTGTCAGTCAACAACGATCAAATCAGCTCCACGTCCAAATGCCAGAGTTCAAACCTGGTGCCATAACCTTTCAGTCAGCGTCCCAGCACATCAGTCACATCCGTCCACAGCACCCATCCATCACACGGCAGCCCTCCTGCCGCACACAGAGACGTTTCGCCAGAGACCAGACACATGCAGACAACAAAACCACTGAGCTCTCACTCGCTTCCAGACAACACACGACTGGTAGAAGCTATTCCACTCCATCGGAGTTGTTTTCATATACACGTTTCTAAAGAAAGCTCAGCGATCAGAAAACATTTGTATGTTTCTATTCATTTGTATAAAGATGTGCAAATATGAAGCGTATATCCAGACATTTTAAAGAACTCATACTAGTGATTTAAAACTAGATTTCTGACATGTTCTAGTGTTGTTTCTTCATCAAATACATGTTCCCACAAACCAGGATAAGGGCTCCTCCCCCACCGACTAACACATCTCAATAAAAGCTCCCCAGCCCACTAACCAATCAGGTTTTCCCCCTTTTCTCCAATCACATCCATCTCACAGACGTTGGAAGAGAAAGTTTGATGATTTATAACAGATTTATTTAATGATTTTTAATGTTCACATAGTCTAAAGGACAGAAAGTGGAAGAATGTATTAAATAAATCCACAATGCAAACTTTAATTAGTGTGCCATTAAATTTATTAAATAAATAAATATTACTTTAAACATTAATTAATTACAGAAATTATGAGCTAAATAAATGTAATGTAATTGATTGATGAACACATATTTAGTTTATGCAAATAAAAGATAAATTTAGTGAATTAGTGCATGGCTCTGAGCTGTTAATTTATTTTTATATCAGCTTGCCATAAAAGGTAGATGTCAAATCTATGCTTTCATCTGAATCAATAAAAAATAACTTCTGCTTCACCTAATTCCTGATCTAAATGTCTAAAAAATCAGTCACCGACATTAAACAAATACATATTTAATTAATTAATGACACATTTAATAAATTAGTCTGTTTCTTTAATTAATGCTGGGTGTTTCTGTCTACAATCTGTAAACACAGCGTCCCTGGATTTAAAATATCAATCACTAGGCAAAATAGGACTTTTGTATGAATAAACCATAAACATTAAATGAATCCTTGTTAAGGGTCACGACAGTTTTTAACTGTTCTTACTGCCTGCAGACATTTGCACAGAAGGGGACGTGGCAGAAGTGAGAGGAGTGTTTCAATTGACTCAAAAAAAGCTGGTGTCCACAAATATGCTATTTGTATATATATAAAAATATATTAGCATAACTATAGCCCCTTTAACACATTAACTGAAATCAATCAGAATGTATTTACTTTTCCTGTATTGAGATGAGAGTGGTCCGTAGAAACTCAGCTGATGATGAGAGTTCTCGGTAAATATCTGCCAAATCTACTCTTGAATGACGCCTAATTTAACAATCAGTGCTTCACGGTTTGTAATCAATGCCACTCTTGTTTGATGAAGAATAGATGCACATTTCATTCACACGTTCATAATGTTCTCAAGCAACTGACATCACTAAAAGAATCAATGCATTTGATCAGCCCTTGATTTCCCTAAAATCTACACCTTAACCCTGGCCTTAGAGGGACCACAGGAAACAGCACAAGCCGACGGAGGAATCACAATCAACCCGGGAATAGAACACCTCCAAACACTCGCAGTGTGAGTGGTTTGTGTCTATTACCTGCCAGAAGCTCCCCCTGAATCATTCAAAGCATCCTCTCTAAAACAACAGCGGGGCATCTGTTGCACATCGTGTACCAACATCAGATTATTCTTGCATGCATCTGAAGGGATCTGAAAACTGTGGCCAAAAGCATCGCCGCAGCTTTAATATTTAAAGCCGTGGCTCTCAAAGCTCCGGGATGAGAAGAGATGCATTTGGTTTAATTATTCACAGTTCGCTTTACTCTAAACAAACAACAGACAGAAACTGAAGGAACACAGACTCGAGGATGTGCTTACCAAGAGGAAAACACTGGTCATGTTGGGATTTGTGCAGCAGGTGATATTTACCTTGCTGTGTCACTTCAGCTCCTGGAATATTTCCCCACTATGTGATTTTTCACTTTGGACTGCCATTTATGAACCTTTGAAATTCAAATACGCTGCTTAATAATTCATAAAGGCTGATGTAAAGCTATACATTCTCACATCTTAGATGTAGACAAACACCAAGGTTAACCAAGGTGCTTTGCGGTTAGCAGTATGAAATCATTGTGATCAAAGTAGATGGAAAGCGAGGGATTTGGCAGCACTTCGGCCTCTCAATCATCAGAGTCTTCAGGTCGAGGCCTTTCTGAGCAGAGTTGAAAATTGTTATCTGATTTCATCCTAGAGACAAAATACTAGCATCCGGTGAAATGATCCCTGTTTATTTGCTTGTTTAGGCGTAAATCTTTTATTTCAGTCTCGACTTTCTTTAATCTCAGCCTTGTCTCTCTTTAATCTCAGCCTCGACTCTCTTTGATCTCTGCCCCGACTATCTTTAATCTCAGTCTTGTCTCTCTTTGATCTCAGCCTCGTCTCTCTTTGATCTCAGCGTCGTCTCTCTTTGATCTCAGCGTTGTCTCTCTTTGATCTCAGCCTTGTCTTTCTTTAATCTCAGCCTTGTCTCTCTTAAATCTCAGACTCGACTCTCTTTGATCTCTGCCTCGACTCTTTTATCTCATCCTCGACTGTCTTTGGTCTCAGCCTTGTCTCTCTTTGATCTCAGTTTCGACTTTCTTTGATCTCAGTCTTGTCTCTCTTTGATCTCAGCCTCGTCTCTTTGATCTCAGTCTCGACTTTCTTTGATCTCAGTCTTGTCTCTCTTTGATCTCAGCCTCGTCTCTTTGATCTCAGTCTCGAGTTTCTTTGATCTCAGCCTCGTCTCTCTTTGATCTCAGTCTCGAGTTTCTTTGATCTCAGCCTCGTCTTTCTCTTTGATCTCAGTTTCGTCTCCATTTGATCTTAGCCTGGACTTTCTTTGATCTCAGCCTTGTCTCTCTTTGATCTCAGACTCGACTCTATTTGTTCTTAGTCTTGACTCTCTTTGATCTCAGCTCAGTTATAAGTTATTAACAAAAACACTTTTGAAATGCATCAGTCTCGGCTGTTTCTGTTCTTTTCCATGCCTTCGTTTGGGTATGTTTTGGTTTCAATAGTTCCGCTTGGTCCCAGTTTCTCACTCTCAGTTGTGCCCACTTTGTCCTGCATCAAGGAAAGGTTACCCAGCAGTACAACAGTAACAACACCATTTTCTCTATTAAACACAAATCACTGTCAAATACATAATTAAAATAAATTAAGGACAGAAAGACAGATAGAGATAAGAGAAGCGTTTGAGTGCACATTGGTTTAAATCTGTGCTGCATTATCTTAGAGAGTACCGTGCAGGCAGAAAAGCACAGTGTTGAAATGCATAGTTCATAAACCAAAGTCAAATTTAGTGCAATACAAACAAAGCCCGACAAGCTCCAGTGGTTCAAGGCTAATGTGATTATGAGGCAGCGAGCGACACAGAGAGAGCGTTTCTCTCTCGTCTGCATGGAGCTTCCATACAGCTGTGTGTGAATAATACACAAACCTTCAACAGCACCATGAAGATCAGCGCAGCCGCTGGAGACATGACGAGAGAGGCAGAAGATGACGAAGGCTCTCTAAGTGAAAATGAACGAGCCCGCGGCTAGTCTCTGATTACGTTTTTATGATTATAGGCAAATTCTGTCTGCCGGAGAGCAAAGATCCTCCTCTAGCTTTATTAGATCGGTTGTTCACAGATCTACGGGCGAATTCACTGGATTGTGGTTAAATTAGCTCTGTCTGGAGCGAGACAATTAGCCGTGTTTCTCACAGTCGGCCGTTAGCGGATCAGGCTTGGAAACTACTGAAGCTCTTGATGCGGGATAAAAACGAGCATGAGGAGATCTGAGATTCGTGTGCAGTTAATGATGATCTACAAGCAGAAAAAGGGAAAATAATAGCCCTGTACATGTGCAGGCGTTTAGCCAGTGGTGAAATGGATGCGTACACCTAATAATCTGCAGAGGCGATTCTAGAGGCTGTTTGGGCCCAAGGCAAAGTGAGCCTTCCAAGCAGCATTTATCATTCTTGATACAGTGAAATAAACATTCACAGATGAATAAAGGGATTCGTTTAATAAAAGAGCAAAACATAACAATATAACAAAATTAAACAGCTTTAGCCCTTTGCGACTTCACATTTCAGCCCTTGTGTTTTACTTTACTTCCAGTGAGTTTCTGCGCATTCAAAGACTGTTTACCTTGACATTAGCCACTGCTCACTCAGTGAATAAAAGCTCGGCATGTTGCACTCGGAGTGAAGAAATAAAATAACGACTGAAGAAATGCCAACAGCAGCTCTGCTGCAAAAGCAAAAAACATTACAGCTTCAAAACGTTTTTATCTATAAATATATTGTACATCAAAATCTTACAGAAATTATAATTTTAAATCTTGATTTTATTCTTTCATTTACTGTGTGAGAAGAATTTCAGTTTGTTATCAAATCAGTTTGTCAGAATATCAATATTTATTTGATTTCTCTAAAATGGACAAAGAAGCCTCCTTTGTCCTTTTCTGTTTTGGTTTTTAAAAAGAAGGGAACGAAAAGAAAAAAAAGTGGTTTCCCGAGATACGAATATAATCTGCTCCAGGGTGGCTTTTGTAAGTAGATGAAAAAATGGAAAACCAGAGGAAAAAAATCTACGTTTCTTCAATCCTTAAATCTACACATTGTTAATGTAATAAATGATAATAAAACAGAATAAAACACAAGCAAAATACGTAATATTTACACAAAAGTGAAACCATACAATGTGTCAGAGGAGGTGGAAGGAATGGCAGAAAACATTACGGCACCACGAATGAAAGTTAGACTAAAGGTATTTCACGAAATACGAACACCAACACGGTTTTAAGCGCAGACAGATGGTGGGACGCTTCTGAGAACGCGTCACAGGGTTTCTCTAAGTTGTGCTACAGAACAGCACTTTCCACGTTATAAACGTTATTTCTTTTACAACAACTTGACTCTAACATTTGTTATCGTACATTATTTGTTATCATTACATAATCTATACATAATGTTTCGCTCGATTTAAAACTGATTTAAAGTGTTTTAAAGCGTTTAGTGCAATGGAAGAAAGGAGCGCCAGGACTTGCGTCAGACTTAACAAGTGAATAATAGATGTTCACGAGAGCTTCTGCAACTTGAACATATCGTAACTCAAAGCAGTCGTATCTCGGGGTACCACTGTACTTTTCCAATCAAATAAACAAACGATTCACTCAATACTTAATAATGTTTGTTTGTTGCCGTTGTGTGGTTCTATCTTTCATAGGTTTCTGTTTCACCTCTTTCTTTGCTATTGTTGTCGTAGGGATGGCGGCTGGCTCTAACTACGCTACGCTTCTGAAAACCACAGTTTTTTTTTGTTTCTTACCATTTCACTGAAAGAAAAGATCTACATTTGTAGATGAAACCTGCTAGCATTGTGAGGTTAAAAATGTTTAGCATAAAATCTCTCGCAGCAATCCTCAAACAAGGAGCTAATTTTCTTTATGGAGAGCTGCAGCATCTGTACAATGTTCTTAAATTAAGCACTAATTGTTCATGTCTGTGAATGAGGGGTGTTTGTTGAGTGTGCAACATTAGCATTAGCGCTAGTAAATCATATACCGTAGGAAACTCCTGACTAAGCAGAGCTGTTATTTCATTACGCCGCTGCTGTTCGATGTATAAAACATGAAGTCGGCGCTCATTTAATGTAGAATTTGAGTGAAAGGTGGAGAAGGCTGCAGGGAGCACAGGACTGGCTCCTGTTTCCCTCTTCTGAGTGTCAATAAGCGCCACCGAATCGCTGAGGAAGCAGGAATTAATTTCAATCAGGAACTTCACAGACGCGCAGCTCCACCGCAGTGATTACATTATTGTAACCCGCATTTAAAATCTCACCAATGCCGGCCGCTTGCAGTAAAACAAACGCAGCTCATTGGACAGTCAACAAATCAGGGTCACCAATGGAGAATTTGAGGAAATCCATCTGGCTCCAGTTTGGAATCTTTCTGGCTCATAGGGCACATGTGGCCCAGACACGGCCTGGGTCTGGAAGAGCTGCTTTAGTTGTAAAAGCCACATCCTACTAAAAAGTAACAAATATCTCTCCCTAGACCATTCGAAGTAGAGCCACCAAAGGTTATATAACTGGTCTGACTTGGGTTGCTATGTCTTTTCAGACTGGTACCACTGGGAAATCATGGAGAATGCTGATAAATTCAAACTGAGAACCTCATAGAAACTTCAACCTGACCACACGTGTGGAGGTCATCAGCCTGTGCAAGAACATACCAACCACGGTGCAAAAGTGTTTGAACCGCAGACTCTAGCAGGGATTAAAGATTTACAACGGCTGTGATTGAAAATAAATACGTCACGGCAACGAAAACAGCTTCGAGAAAAAAACATCAAAAATAAGGGAGGTAGGGGAGGGGGGTTGTGCTGATCATAGTAACAACAACTTAAATCTTGTATGGCATCACTGACAACTCCCTAGCAGCCAGAATTTCTAAAAACAATGTCAAAGACGGGGAGATTGGTTTACGCTACTCACAGTGACATTGGGAACATTAAGTTATGTCACTGATTCCATCTTAGCAACCACAGTTTACCATAGAAACCAAATTTGCATGCCTCTATCCCAGCTTTAGAAAATAATAGAGACATGAGGGATGGTTTACTTTGCTCATATTAACAAGGGGAACATTATATTGACACTGACTAGCAACTGAACTTTTTACCCTAGCACCCAAATCAGCAGATCTGTATCTCAGCTTCAGAACATTCTATGAACACAGGAATTAATGCAGATCACTCAAAGTGAGGAGGGAACCTTTTCGTGATGTTGGTTTCACCCTAGCAACCAGATTGTGTAAACATTCTCTTATGTGAGAAGGTTTAGATCACTCCTAGTCACAAGGAGCAAATTTCAACAAACAAGCCAGAGCCGAAGTGACATCTGTTTGTTCCTCTTACCAACAGGAGAGAGTTCCGCCACGCTCCCGACGTAGGGTCCTTCCAGGAATTTGGGCTCGCTGTCGTTGATGTCCTGCACTTTAATGACAAACTCGGACTCCGGTTCGAGAGGTTCATCGGTGAGCCGGTCACGTGCCTGGGCTCTCAGCGTGTAGAAGGCTTTCTCCTCACGATCCAGCCGCTCGGTGGCATGGATGTCACCCGTCACCTGGTCGATGATGAAGATGGTTCCCGCTCCCTCTCCGGAGATGGTGTATTTGATGGAGCCGTCACTCTGGTCGGAGTCTGAGTGGATCTGCAACAGAGAAATAAACATCCAGCTGTTTTTACTCTCGTCATAGAAAGGGCCAAGAACCCAACAGTGCGTATATGTCTGGAAACCAGGAACCAATTTAATCGAACCATGTCTGAAAATATGGAACCAGGAGAAGAACCAGGAGATCACAGAGTGGAGGAGATCCAGAAGATCTAGAGTCCATGAGCTGAGGAACACAGGCACAGGTGACGTAGCTGTGGTGAGCTGTGGACTGGTATACTATTGATGGCATACTATACTGGGACTAGGGGTGTGGCTTGAGATCAGAAGGCTGATGAAAAGTGCTCGACTACATTTTATCCTTCTGTAAATCAAAAATTTTTTTTCACAATTTAGATTTGTTATTCTGTTTCAGGAATTGGGGCTATATGAGTTTTGAAGCAGTCGCTGGGCTCTACGGCCTTCATTTATGAGTCACTTTGAATAAAAGCTCGAGTTAAATTAGTAAACAGAACAGATTTGTTTACAGACAGATGCAAATATGGTCCAAAGTGAAACGAAGCATGCGTTTATTGAGTAAACGAGTGAACCGCAGACTGCTTTGAGATCCATGAGTCCTTCACTCCTGATCCGCCTCGTGGTTTCAGGACCACGGAGAGCGACTAGAAGAACTCATGAAAACTCTGCATTTCTTAATGCTTGTGGAGTCACAGAACATGAAACTAAATAAATAAATAAAATTACAAAAAATAATATATATATATATATAAACCACGATACAATAATAAGAGTTTTGAAAAATAACAAATTTAAAATAAAAAATACAAATTAAAAGACTAAAATTCCACGTTCCATGGGCTAGCAGTGCGTTTCAGTACAACATCAGAGCAGTTTCTGTGAAGCTTCAGAGAGCTGGAAGATGTTTCCTTCAGAGCCTTCAAGCTTCCAGCACTCCATTCATCTGAGCATCACTCAGTAATGATGGCCGAGCTCGAGGAACCAGCGCTTCTTCAGCCAGAGCCTCGTTAAAATCAGAGAGAGAGAGAGAGAGAGAGAGAGAGAGAGAGAGAGAGAGAGAGAGAGAGAGAGAGAGGAGAGAGAGAGAGAGAGAGAGAGAGAGAGAAAAGGAGAGGGAGGAGAGAGAGAGTGAGAGAGAGAGAGAGAAAAGGAGAGGGAGGAGAGAGAGAGAGAGAGAGAGAGAGAGAGAGAGAGAGAGAGAGAGAGAGAGAGACAGAGAGAGAGAGACAGAGAGAGAAAGAGAGAGAGAGAGAGAGCGCGCTCTGGAGCTCAGCGTCACTAAACACCGAAAACAACACACATCTAAATATTAATAATGTTTTAAAAATCCATTATCAATCGACTGCACAGCACACAATCTTTGATCCCTCACAACTATGACATTTTTAACAATATTTTATATGGGGACTTTGCCAGATCTGGTGAAATGTATCAGAAGAAAGATAACATACAATGCTAACATGTTATTTTTAAATCTTGCATTTAAAATAAATTGCAATTGTTGCCGTAAGCTACAGTGGTACCTCTACATCTCTTAGAATAAACATCATTTTACTTTCAAACTGAGATGTGATTCTTTGCCTGCGTGCATCTTAGTTTTTTCTGTGTATTTCGGTCTGAATGAACTTGTTGTAAACGACGATCAGCAGGTGAAACACAGTCGAGTAGAATTATCAGATACGAACACGAGTGGTACCCGCATGACCTACTACTTCTGACGAGAATCTGAAATGAGCGTCCCATGATGCAACACAGGAGAGCATCACATGAGAGAAATGTGAAGCAGGTTGGTCACAAGATGGCAACAAGATGGCTGACGAATTAAACTCAGTATTTGTAAAGCACTTTTAATCAGCAGCAACTGAAACGATTCGTGTTATACGACATTATAGGAGAGGAGTGACGAACGTTACAAAACAGTAAACGTAAACATCAGAAAAGATTTTTGGTAACTTTTGGTAATGTGCATCATTAGAGATATAGAACTGAAAGTACAGTTGCTAGGATAGACTGTCTGGTTGCTATGGAGGGATACAGAGATGCCAAATACAGTTTTTCTTTTACTAAAATAAATCTGGTAACTAGTGAACTCGTACAAGTGTCCCCTTGTCACGTGATTCAACCCAGAGGATGCTTAGATTTTTTCAAACGAGACATCAGACCGTTGATGCGGTTGCTAAGGTAAACAGTCTGTTACTATGGATGGATCAGTGAATATAATGTCCATCGTTTCACTGTGATTGATATAAATCAATCCTGAAATCTCTAAAATTCCATCATATGTTGCACTGGTAATCCAGTTGCTGGGACAAAGCAGACTAGTTGCTAGGGAAATGCTAGTAATGTTCACCAAGTCTATCATTTTCCTAAGCTGAGATCTAGAACTACTAATTTGGTTGCTAGGATAAGCCATCTGGTAACTAGGGACGAGTCAGTTGAGTGAAGAAACAAACTTCAATGTCACTTAAATTTTCCTAAGCTGAGATACCGCTGATATGGTTGCTAGGGTAAAGAGTCTAGTTGCTATGCGGGGTCAGTGATGCCTTATTGTTTCTCTTGAAACCTTGAGATAAATTAAAGAGCCCTATCTCCTCAATGATTATCCTGAGACGTGATTTAGAACTGCTGAAATGGTCGCTAAGGTAAACGTTCTGGTTGCTATGGAGAGGTCAGTGACATCATATAGTGCACTTGATTCACGATGGACATGTTACGGCTTTATTTTGAACTCGGTGCACATCCTCTTTCCTCACAGATAGTTTTATTTCTACATTTTGCATAACATTACATCAGTCGGTGGCCCTGGAGTTGCCAAGAGTACTCCACACCCACGCACCTTTCAAAGAGGTTCTCTTTACCTCAAAACTAAAGTGATTCATAATGAGCAGCAGCGTGCAGCTGATCTGTTTCTCGATGCAATGAAAAGAGTGACGAGAGCGATTGAAATGCAAAGGAGTCTGTGTGGCAACGCTCCATTGAGCGAATCCTTCGGCTTTTCTCGAGCCTCGGTCTGTCCCAGTTTCTAATAAAATATATATGAGACATAATTCCCTCTGAATGTGGAAAGCGCTCTAAACAGCAGTGGACGGAACTGAATCACCTGCTCCATCACTGGCTGTTAAATATTTGATCAAGTCTTAATTAAAAGGCTCGTTCCATCACCCCCGTGGGGTTTTCATTAGCTCCATGTCGTAAAGCATGGGAACGGCGCAAGAAAGCCACAATATTGTATTTCCAACCTCAATCCCAAACCTCGCTCGGCCGAATAAAGCAGGGGCTTGAAAACAACGTATCAATATTTCAGGAGCAATAAGAAATGCTCTCTAACAGGAAGCAAAGAAAGCCGGCTTTATCTGGAGAGCCGGAGAGGTTTCCTCCACATCTGCATCACAAATAAATAAAGAAGTGAAAACACAAAGATGATGCTTATGAGAGAAAGTACAAGAACAACTCCACCGTTCAGTGTTTATCTAAAGCGTTGTGATCCACGGCCGGCAAACAGAGATTTCTTACACAAACAAACAAACAAATATCTGTGATGTCACTCAGTGTTTAATCTATTCATGTTATTATATCAACCCAGAAACCCGAGCAACTCCAGCTGCCACAGGCTTGTCCAGTAAGCAGTAGGCATGAGAGGTGCAACACAGCTGCTCAGTTCAGGAAGGAAGTAAGCAAGAGAGTGGGGAAGGAAGTAATTAGTAAGGAGTGAAGGAAGCAAGGAAGAAAAAAGTAAGGAAGGAAGTATGTAAGTAAGGAAGGAAGAAAGTGGGGGAAGGAAGTAAGCAAGGAAGGATGTAAGTAAAGAAAGAAGTAAAGGAATGGAGTAAGGATGGAAGGAAGTGAGTAAGTGAGGGAGGGAGGACACTTTATGTTCATGTACAATCTATATGTTAAATTACCCATGGGACACAAAATAAAATATTCTATAACTTTGACATTGATTTGAATTGATTGATAAAAACAAATCTTGTGAAGCCATAAATGCCACTAAAGTAATGTTTAATTATGGACTTTTGTTTACTTTAACATAGCCATAGCTTTTGTGAAACTTTTTGAAGCATCTGCATAAAAGCTCTAAATAAACACATTTGACTTGAAAGATGGAGATATGTAAATATCGGTGCTCTCGGTGCTCTAGAATCATTGATGCTTTTTGTGATTAACGTCAAGCTCCAATCATGAGCTGTGGGGGAAGTGGGAATCATTTCTAGAAAAACCCTTTGTTTCTAGCTCTGATGAATATCTGCGTAACTGACTCTCGTTTCGGTTGAACTACACCTTAAAGATTTCAGTGACAAACACAACCGTCCATCACGAAAGGCTGGATCCTGACAGCCAGCGGGGAGCTGAATGTGTCGGTGGTGTGTTTGGCAGGAAGTGGCTGTCGCTGGTGACCTGTAACCTCTCGGGTCAACATGAAGCTAGCGGAGCAAAGCTGTTAGCCGCTAGTCACTCCAGAGCTCTCACCTGCGTCAAACAGTCACACACTCGAGCAAAGCTGTGAAAGTGTGAACAGGGGAGAGCGAGGGTCCCGGTGTGTGAAGAGGCTTTAAACGCTCGGATGCACTGAAGAGGAGCCGAGGATTTATTCCTCGCTAATACTCCACAAAAACATGCAGCACACTGAGGAGTGTGCTCACCGCCATTCTTTCAAAACTGCCTCTCAAACGGTTTCAAGCGTCATGAAATCAAGAGTAGAGTAATAATGTCATCTCCCTCGGGTTTAGATACATCAGGGTTTACCAAACTCTGTTCGTACGGCAGAAGGAACTCAATGCGGCATGGTTCCCAGTTTAAATCCACAGTTCACCAGTACAGAACCGTGTACTCCAGAGCCTAGTTGTATATTATATATATATATATATGCTATTGTTTTTTTGTTTTTTTTTTTCCTATGCTAAGTTAATGCTAACCATACTGTACCATGGCTGAATCAGAAATGGCAAAATGCTAAAATCATTTCATGGATGATGGAGAGCGAGTATGTTTGAGAGAAAACAGTGATTGGAAGAGTCCAGATGATGATGATCAATGACGAGGGGAACAGAGGAACTCGACATCGAAAAACACGACAGAAAAGCACAGAGCACTGATCGGAACTCCAGCTCCCCTCAAACACAAAGCCTTTGATTCACTCAGATTCATCATTACTCCGCTCTTTCTCTTTCAGATAAAAGTTCAGGACATTAATAATGCATTCACGACGCTCCGCCTGGCGATCATCACACACAAACAGCTCTCGACGCTGAAGAATAAAGTGATTCCTCAGAAACCCTTGGATTCATGTTAAAGCAGCAGCTTTTGTCCCGTCAGACGGTGATGCTGCAGAGGCAGCGAGGGTTTCGAACTTCATTGTTTAATCAATTATTCAGCAGAATCAAATGGAGACGATGAAGATGAAATGTGATAAAGGTGTGAGTTTAACCTCATGCAGATTTGGGGATGAGGCAGGAAATCACACACCAGGAGCTTGATTAAAGATGTACATCAGTGATAGATGGAATCTTTCAAGTGACTCTTCAACAACGAATCATTTTAGGGAGTGAATCACTTATAGAAGTATGCTATTCCTATATGCTCTCAGCACCGGATGAACAATTGATTCGTTTTCTCGAGTCTGATTCTTAAGCTGAACATTCATCACTTGATGGATGCTCCTGACTCCTGATCCTTCAGAGTTTGAGCATAAAAACTTAAGACTTGAATTGAAATAAATAAAGAAATATGCTTATAAACTAACAATAATTCTCTAAAATATCTTGTTATATTTCCCAGAACTGCCTCGGTGAATGTTGCCCTTTGGTTTCATCTGAGGCTCCAATGTTCCTCTCAAACACTGAGGAGAAGAGTGTTCCTGCATGAGACCACGGAGAGCCTGCTGGAGATCACTGGAACACACTGAGCCAGCTTGGCGTGCATGCGTGTTGTGAAGGCCGCCGTCTGTTCAGCATCTCCGTCGACATGTTCAAATGCCATCAATCAATGTTCTCTGCTCGTCTGAGAAACAGCAGCCTGGCAGCCTCTCAAAGCGCCGTGCTAATCTTTTCCACTTTACTGCGCCGCACATATGGCATGATGTTCCTGCTGGAGAAGGCTGCCCTGCCGAACGTACAGGAGAGTAGAAGGAAAGGGAGAGTTCCTCTGTAAATAAACAGAGTATTATGTTGTTTGCTGCATCTAGGTTCACATCTATGCTTCCCAGTTTGAATCTGTAAGTGATGTTTAGACGAGGTTTTTCTTGTATAATATGCTCCGCTTCACGAACTCACTGCTGAACAATATTGAATCTATTAAATGAAGCCAAGCACTAGAGTGGAATTCTGTGGAATCCGTCTCGTCACAGAGGGAACATTCCCTGGTGTGGGTCTTGCCTCGGTTCTGGGCTGTCGTTCCTCAGACTCAGCTCTATAATCTGAGGATTTTGAGGATCAGTCAGAATTCCATGAAATCTAGGAATAACTGAAGGCTTGTCGTATGTTCTGTGCGTTTCCTTTTTAAAAGCATTAATCACGTGATGAACACGCTCCTGTTTTTTTGAAGGGACGAATCTCTCCTGCACTAAATTGACTCCTGCTGCTGTTCTTTTGGGCTTCAAGGCTGAGCGTTGAAGGGGGAAATATAGTGCAGTGGCCTTTTCAGCACACAATATAACAACTATCCCTCTCTCCCCAGGCTCTTTGCAGAAAAGTGACTGAGGCGTAGAATTAACCGTCACAGTGTCTGTGTTCCTAAAACCTGCCTTTAGAGCCAGTGCACTCCGAAAGCCTAATATAAATAGCAGAAGGTCACCAGCGGTGTCCGAATGAAAGCACATGCAGGATTCCTGGAACCCATCTAAACACACTGAAATTACCAAAGATTGTGAGAAGAAAAGGGGGAGACAATCAAGCGAGGGGAAAGGGATATAATTAAACTATTGAATTAAGAGAAAGAATGAGATTGCGCTTGAGCAGAGCAAAGATTTAACATCCCATGAACAATCTGAACAGAAAAGGAGCCTTTCCAGCAACAAAAATCTTTAGAATTCAAACCATTAACCTGAATCTAATACAGCTATAACTTTGATATGATTTCAATTTTTAATTGCTATTATAAATGTTTCATGCATGCTTTCCCTGGGATTGAAATCTAATTAAATAACAATATGTAACATAGATTATTAAGATAATGCTTCTAAACTTGCAGATGCAGAAATGTTGGTCCATGTTTCCCTGACTCTAGAATGGATTACTGTAACGCTTTATTAGCTGCTGTTCAGTTTCCACTGTAAATAAACTACAGCTAATTTAACTCGGCAGAAAAAGGAAGCATGATCATATCACACCAATCCTATCCTCGCAGCACCGGCTTCCTATAAAGGACTTCCTGCAATGGCTGCAACTGTCCAGCAATAGTTTCGATCCGAATAGAGCGCTTGTGAATAATAAACTCCTTTGCATCGAGCAAAAATTCACAAAATCAAACTCACAGGTTTCACTTTAAACGTGATCTCGCCACACAATACAGACACATCTCGTCTGAGTGGAATTCCATATAAATGTGTTCAAGTGCTCTGCCAATGTATGAGCCAGCGTTACAGTGACATTAGACAGATTTCTCATTAGCAGATTAATCGCAGGATAGTGCCAGAGCGAGAGAAAGGGCTTGTTTTAAAGGCTGTTCCTGATAAAAAAGGAGCATTGGTCATAGTTAAATCTCTATCACTTTAATTAAAATCTTAGATACTGTGAGCAAGGGACAGGTCAGAGCGGCAGAATCGAATATTAATATCTAGCAATAATCCCAGCTCAAGGCCTGAGAGAAACTCTATTATTAACTTTAGCTCTCTGCAGAATATACCGCCCTTCCTGCATCATCCACGCCCTGTGCGTGTAGATGGAAAGAGCTGTCTGAGGCCGGCAGGAAGTCGACTGTAGACTCCTCTCTAGCACAGCTTGTAGCCGCTCCCTGTAAAAGGCTATTGTGGTTCCACTCTGAACCAGAAGGGGGCACAAATGCACACTCACATCTTTACTTTGGATCTAGACAAAATTAAAGCCTTGAGTATGTCTCTTTAAATTATCGTTTGGTTGCATAGACAAAAAACAATCAGCAGTAACTGGCAACAAGGAGTCTTACCTTTCCAACATAAAGTGGCTCCGTCCCGGTGTATTCCTCCACAACGAAGAACTGGTTCCACACCCATCCCCTCTTTACCCGCTCATGAGACATCGGTAATGGTCTCCCAGCACTAGTCCTTGCACTCTCTCCACAGCACTGCAACATCCACAGAGTCACCACCAAAAACTGAGCACCTCCTCTCCAGCAGGGGGCCATCTTTCCCAGTCCTCACCTCTCTACATGGAGCAGAAGATTGAAAAAGTTCTCCCAAAGGTCTGATTGCTTGCTCTTTATCTCCAGGGGTAGTGAAGGTAAACCCGAGTTCACCGCTGCTCAACGAACTATAAATCCAACTGGCTTTCTGTCATTTTCTCTTTCGCTTCAATCAAAGAGGCCACTGGGTCCTCAAGAGGGCATTTCGTTCTTGAGAAGATGAGGCCGTTTGGGGATCCACAGTGATAACTCCTTGGGCTTAGAAATCAGTGTTGGGTTTCTGAGTTACAGAGGAGCAATCTCAGAGCCATTGAAGTTCAATTTCAGCTCAAATCCTGTTTAAGTTCAAGAGGTGCAAGATAAAACTGCAAACGTCTACAAAGGATGGCTTACAGCGGTTTCTGCTTCAATCTCATGGTGAAGTACGCAACCTGGACGGCAGAAGAAAATGATATAATCCCATCGTTTCCATGTGGTCCTCAGATCCAGGAAGCAAATCCTCAGCATTCAAAACGACGACGTCATTTTTTTTATCCTCAAAGCTGAGATCCAGGGCCTGGAGACTCTTGAGATTTGGACAGAGAGGAGTTCATCTGCAACAGAGAAGACAAAACTACTTAGAGAAACAAAGAGCACATTTACAGAAAGAAAATGAGTAATTGAGGATGAGGCTCTCTCCAAAGCCAATAATCTATAGTGGAACCATCTGCATTGACTCGCGGCGCACTGTTGCAGCATTCTCAGTCTTGTTTAACAAATGCATAGTTCAATAAGTGCCACAGCGAGTCTCTCTGGCACACCGAAACGATCTCAAGTGTATGCAGATCCAGCTTCTTCACCTTCTTTTGGGTGATCTACCTGAAAAGCCTTTCTTTGTGCTCAGCAAGAATCCAGATAATGTGCAAAGCCCCAGAGCCTTGTCCTCTATGTTCCAGAGCCAGGTGTGTTTGGAGAAGGAAAAAAGCAGGGCGAAGCGGAGCTCCGAGCATCTGTCTGCGGATTACACAGGGGGCGATCTGATTAATTGCATGAGGGAACACTAATTGGATAAAAGTATTAATCAATTATCTCAATCCATTAGAGCGGCATCTCTAATGCCTAAGACAAACAGTGGTCAGGAAGGTGAAGATAAGCTGTGGCTCTGGTTTGCACCATTGCACGAGGAGAATGATAAATGGTGTTTGAGGAGTTCAGAATAGAAGAAAACAACAACATTTAGCACGGATGAAATGTCACAACCTCAAGGCAAAAAGAGTGCAGCTCCCTCGTGGACAACCGCAGGCTCAGAACGGCTCCGGGGATTTTAGTTCCTTAACCTTTAAAAGAATGTTTATGCCGGGATGACGGCTTATGTGGTGTTTGTCAGACACACACTGACCCCGAACAGAAACAGGTGATTTGTACGAAGCTCCATCTCTAAACAAAACTTTAACAATATATCGTGGCATTGTATATCTCATACATATCAGTGTTAGTGGTGGTGTTTCTAGTCACTTCTGAAACTTTTTAAAGCTGTCTTTCTGTTCTATTTAATATTAACTAGTGCACAATTACCCTTTACTCACATTTGAAACAATCATAAAACGAGCTTAATGACAAAATTAG
This sequence comes from Danionella cerebrum, assembly GCA_007224835.1. Classification (NCBI taxonomy): domain Eukaryota; kingdom Metazoa; phylum Chordata; class Actinopteri; order Cypriniformes; family Danionidae; genus Danionella; species Danionella cerebrum. Next base: position 52,193 of record SRMA01027189.1, on the reverse strand, counting down.
CACTGCCCCCTAGTGGCTGGATGATACTAAATTCTCTGAGACAAATCAAACTAGACTCTAGCCTTCTTAGCTTTCCGGTCTCAAACCTTTTAATATTTTTTTTTTTGGTTCCACAAATTTTAAAAATAGTTTAAATAGTTGGTGAAAGATTGTTTTGCAAAATATTGTGATATACATCGTATCTTGAGCACAGCGTGTCGTTACAGCCCTACAAAACTCTAAAAGAAAATGCAAAAATTCTGATCGAATAGGATTCAATGATCTACGGTCAGCTAATGCCATCTGAGCAGATCTGGAAAACAGATCAATAGTTTAAAAAATGGTAAAACACTTGTTCTATTTGGGGGAATTGGAGAACGAGTCCATGTGTTAATAAGTGAAATAAAGTGTCTTTAATAGCAAATAAATCTTATGTTTGTAGACTGAACCTCCATTATTCCAACTTCTAACTAAGTTTTCTATTGCCATGCATCTAATTATGATCGTACTACATAATCTGGGCTTTATTAAGATAAGAAACATGTGGCAAATTCTTTTTTAACCTTTAAGGAAAGGTTTTTCAGCGCTGTTTGTTATTTTTGATGCTAAACCGTTGTGGCATGTGACATTTAGCCATGCTTGAGCTAGCATCCCAGGTCAAGCGGTGAGCTGGGACACACCTCACATCGAAACACTCAGAACCAAGAAGCTCGGTACAAACAAGTGATCCCTGAAACATGCATTTGCTTTTGAGTGGGTGAACTTCAAAACATCACGACAATCAAACAAATCATCCAATCAATGGAGAGCATCAAACGGCACGCTTTTACACGTCTTTGATCAAACATAACATTTTTATGTTTCCAATTAGTCTGCAGTGTTCATGTCTTGAAAGGCAGCTTCAGAGAACACTTTCGTCTCAGAGAAATGACTTTGTTTCCTGCAGATTCTACAACAAACACCCGTGATGAATTATAAACACCACACAAATAATCCACAAACGATCCGCAGCTGAGAGAGCTTGTTAAATTTCGCCTCCAACCATCTCGGTAAGGATGCTTCTTGAAATTTTAATGATGGCGTCCACGAGCAGAGACGAACGGAACAAAAGGGCCAGACTCTTAAAGAGGTAGATAAGCCATAAATGAACATCTGTCCTTTACTTCCAATAAAGTGCTTAAAGTAAAACAAATCTTTCTGTGGAATATTTGAGAGACCGTTCATCATCATTTCGGAATTAGAATAGTTTCCCACTTTGTATCACCCAAGAATCGTGTTGGAGAAAAGGGTGAAAAGAATGCTGTGTGTCTTTCTCCAACCATTAACACCTAACCTCGGAAGATATGTTACATCAAAAACGTTCTATACTCCCTGTATTTATAATGTTTAGGCACCTCGTGTTATTTAGAAAGAACCCAACTCCCCATTTGAACAAAATAGTATTCAAACAACACGTACGACATGTTACGCATGTAGTGCAGGACGTGCGACCGACAGTTCGACAGAAGACCAGCTTCTCACATGAAACTGAAGCGACCATCGCAAAGATAAGGATCCAGATGTCAAGGTAACGCTGGACGAGCTCCGGGGTGGATTGGAGGTAGCAATATTGTGCTAACAGCAACCAGCAGAGGCGTCATGACACATCCATGAACCATTTAGAGAAAGCTATCACCAGTAAATCAAGAACTCTTAAAATCGAAACATGCAAATAAAACACTTTCTGTTATCTATATTGGATTTTTGCAGGTTGTAATTCTAGTAGAACAAAGTTATTTCGTATAAACATAACATTTCAGTAAGCTTTATACAGATGGGATGTAGTACACTAAGCCCTTTTCTGATTGGATGAGCTCCGGGAGATAAGCCAACCCCACGTCCTTATAAGCAGAGAACAACAAAAGATGGTCAAAAATAAGAACAATTTTCAACCTTTCCATTTTCTCCAACATTCCTGGGACATTTTCCTACACTGTGGCACACCAGGAAACAAAGAACCTTCTGTGCTCATCCGGAATTCCTGGAAACAAGAAACTTGAATAAAACTCGCATCGAAAGCAACTACAACAGACATTTTCTGGATCTCTTTAACCAGCCTCATGGGTGAAGTCATCAGTTCCTGACCAAGCGTACCCTCGAGATTCCTCATCTGAACTGAATCACCGAAATCCCACTAACGGAACCCAAACTTTACCCCCGACCAGGAAACAGACACTACTGGACAGTCGTTTTCTTAAACAAAGGTGTTGTATGTGTGAAGATGGGAATAATTTCATGAAATTAAACACACAAAAAATATATAGTTTAAAAAAATATAAAAATGTAAACAATAAATATTCTGCCAGATATTTACACAAATCACATGATAAAAATATTTTACAGACATGAACGGCAGGCGTGGGGTAAGGTTTCGAGATATCTCTGTGATCACAAACAAATCAAACAAAGTTCTGAGATCATATTTGAAGAGTCACGGGACAAGCGAGAAGTCACGAGCACCTGTGGAAGCTAATGAATAAATGATAAGTCAATTTTCATTTTGAGTGAATCATCTTTTTCTATTTGCTGAGTATAGGTCGACTTCAGTTCCCAAGTTTCTGCAGAAAGGTTGGTTGAGCCTGGCCCAGTTTAGCCAGATTTACTCCCAACGCCACACAAAATGCTATTGGCAGGAGGGACGCTGTGAACTAATAGTGGGTGGATTGATTATAAAACAGAGCTGTTCATTCCCATCAGGGAGCAGAGGCTGTGAGGAGACTGATGAGGGAGAGTGATGGGCGTCAGGCCAGGGAGAGACCGTATACTACGTTTCCTCTCACCTGCATGACATCCGTCTCTTAAATCAGAGCATCACAACCGTTGAAAAACAATCAAAGGTCTGAATCACAATTCGTTGGGGATGAAATGTCTTTCATTTTTTGGTAATGCCTTTCAAATTTCATTTGTTATGCCACACTCGGAAGCAAATCAAAGGATGGACTAATATTCAGTTGTTGCCTGCTCCTCATTCTCTCCTCGTTCCACCAGGGCTTGCTAAAGCACAAAAGCTCTCAGACAAACACGACCTTTAGTGACAGAATAAATAAACCAGTGAAAGCCTATTGTGCTAAATAAACCTGAACTGTTCAGAATGTACAGGCTGCTCGGAGGAGAGCGAGCGACCACTTCATCATCAATCTCCATGTGTCAGAATGAGGAGCGGGGGGAACGCGCATCCCCTGCACAATGCTGTTCATTTACCCAGCGCAGCACACACAGCTGGAACACCACACTCTGCGGATGGATGAGACACACATGAGAAGAGGCAGCGGACTCTTGTAAGGCTGGGCTGCAGAGCTCTTACCTGAAGCGGACCAACAGCCCGAAGAAAATACCGCATGAGTCCGTTGTGTTTGGAGGCACAGATGCGGGTTAACCATCCTTACTGGTCAAAGAGAACCTGCAACCAGCCAAAACATGCAAACCACCAGCTAACAATCAACAAATGAAGAACTAAAACCAGCTAATCACCAACTAAAACTAGCCCAAACCAGTTATTGATTGGGTTAATAGTCATGTTAAACCAGCTTCAACCTTCTAACAAACAACCAAAAGCAGCCCTGTCCCACTAACAAACTAAATACAGCTACTGGCTAATCAACTAAAACCAGATCAAACCAGCTAATTATCAACTAAAATAATGTTGGATCAGCTGATGATAAAATAAATCTAGCCAATGATAAACCAAAGCAGTTCAAACCAGCTAGTGATCTGGTTAAGGCTAAACGCAAGTCAGCAAAACCTAAGGACAGACAACCCAGCTCAAAAAAACTCAGCTTTTGGAAAACTAAATCCAGCTAATGATCAACTAAAACCAGCTCATGATGAAAAAAAAAACAACTCTAACCAGCTTTTACAAAAGTAAAACCAGCGGAAGATCAACTAAAACTAGCTCAAACCAGTTAATGATCAACTAAATCAGAACTGTTCACTAATGATAGACTTAATCCAGCTACTGGCTAATCAACTAAAACCAGATCAAACGAGCTAATGATAAACTAAAACTAGCTAATGATTAAAAAACACCTCAAACCAGCTTTTGGAAAACTAAAACCAGCTAATGATTAACTAAAACCAGCTCAAACCCATCAATGATTAAAGTTAAAACCATCTTGAACCAGCTAACAACATGCTTTGTGCAGCTAAAAACAAACTAAAAGCAGCTCAAACCCAACCAACGATCAAACAAAGTTTTACTAAAATCTAATGATCAATTCAAATTTCAGGTAAAGTCCAACTTAAGTCAGCTCAGTCTACCTAACTACAAACTAAAACCAGTGAAATCCAGCTGGTTGTGAACTAAAACTAACTAATGCCCAAATTAGTTCAGCTTGACCTTGCAAATCATCTGAACTAAAACCAGCTCAATCCTTAAAAAGTCCAGCTGTGAACCAGTTTAAGTCAGTTTGAAGTTAGCATAAACCAGCTTGCAATAACTTTAGACCACTGTAAAGACCAGCATGCCCATTCAAACCAGCAAACTCCACTTGAAAACTAGTTTGTAACTAGCTAAAATCCAATTTAATGCAGTCTCAACCAAATTGAGATCAGCCTAACCAGTTTTTGCAAACATGAACCACTTTAAACACCCTCACATCGAGCCTGGAATCACTAACTTGTCACAAGCCAAGACCAGCTTGTGAACTGGTACATGACAAACTAAAACCAAGATGGTTACAGATTAGCATAAACACACGCTAAATATTTAGCTTTAACAAGCTAAAACCAGCTCTTAATGGTTTGAGATGAGCCTTAAATCAACAAACAATTTTAAACCAGCAGGTTATGAGCTGACAAACCAGCTGGAGCTTCTCCAAGAACAGTTCAACTAAGCTTTTGGTGGGTGGGTGATTTCTTGGGTTTACATTGGAATGACCCGAAACAGACCTGAGCCTACAGCAAATAAAACATCCCAGCAGAATTAGCTTGTGATGGGCTAAACCAGCTCTGATTAGCATTAGACCATCCTGTAACAAACACGAACCAGCTTAAACCAATAACAACTGGGATCTGACACTAGCCCAGTTACAGCTCTACTTGGACCAGTACAGAACCGCTCTAGTCGTCTCCCGATGGTTTATGATGGTCTCGGATCAGTGGAGACGTGAGACAGCATTGGGGAAGCGACAGCACTCTGGTCAGAGATAATAACCTGTCTGACAACATTTGCAAGACATGCTCTGAGTTAGTGAATAGTGAAAGTAGTTTTTATAAACGCCTCCTGAACCCCACCGGAGAGCCTCTCTGAAGCTCCGCTCGCCGCCACACTCGTCATTACACAAATCAAGCCGAGAGTTTCTGCTCCACCATCAAACGCCGCTCTTGCTCTCTCCGGGGTTTACTGATAACAGCAAACTCCAAACTCAACAACAGCCTCTTGGGGAGCGTTAAACAGCAAAAACTGCTCAAATATTAGATTAACACGAGCAAAACAACACGCTATCAGAGCGTCATCTAAACCGTTCACAGGGAGCAACACAGCGGAATGTCTGATCTTCGAGACGCCAGTCTTTAAATAATCGCCGAGCTCGTCAAGAGCCTGTTCGGGAGAGATTTCACCAGTGAATTCCTTTACAAGTTTCAGAAATGTTTACATTTTAAAGGCTTTCATAAACAGAATTAATAAATACAACCAAATGATTTTAAGTCATAAGAGGAAAGCCCTGTGCCATGAAGGTCTTACTTTACCATACACTTTTAAAAGCCAGTGTAGCATACCACAGAACACAAACTAAAATTGATCAATAAATATTGTTGACTTTTAAGAGCAAACTGCAGACATTTTTCATTCAAGTGCATAGCTTTCCTAAATGTAAATGGACTGAAAGTCTCAGTTTTTCAGGAGGATCTAAGCTGCTGCTCTTCATTGTTTAACTATGGCCAACAAACATAAAAGCAAAACCTCGCTCATACTAGAACCTATCCTTCTGTGAAGCAGCTGCATAAAAGCGATATATAAAAACATTTGAATTCTGTCAGAGCTTCTCTCCTGAAGATCACCATCAATCGTTTGATATAGAATTATCTCCTTGATCCATTTCAGTTCCATCTTAGAGCCGTTTAAAATGCTCGCTGTGTATTTCAGAACCAAGCACTGGGCAGATTTTACCAAATGACTCGTCAATGAATCGTGATATTGTGGATCGGAACCGTATTATGTCTTGTGGTGGTTTTGAGACTCTCCAGGAGCCTGCTCCCAAACATGATTTACAGTAGATGCTACTCGTGCGTCCAGAAAGCTGATGGAGCAGTGCAGACAGCAGAGAAAAGCCTCTTAAATATTATAAATGGTGCATCACTCGGGCGCACAGCAAACATCTGGACGACGGTGCAGCTGTCGTCTTCATGACCTTTCGACGTGATGACAGATCGAAGCATTATGGGAAAATTAGCATGCTCATGATGTAGTTAACCGTTATCATCACCACAAATCTCCATCATCTGATCCTAATTATCATCTTCTCACTTAGACATGGGTAATGCTCCTGACGGATCTGATGAGGTTCAGATAAGCTCACCACGGCCACTTGGTTCTTGATCATCATGCAAGGGTGGAAGGTTTTACTGCAGGGAAGGATCAAATGAAACAAATGCAGCGAATAAAATCTACTTGAAGATCCTAAACACACATGTTCCTGCTTTAACATTCGTCTCTGTGGAAAAGAGAATCTGCCAAATTCAACCAATCTACGATTTCACCACATCTCGAATTAGATCTCAATTAACTCTACAATCTTTGTTCCAAGCTCCAAAACACTGTGCGAGGAAGAGTTTCTACTTTCTGTTTTGGCACCTGTTTCAAACAACCTTTCCAGGCATTAAAAACTAATTTCAGAGAAAAAGAAAAGATGTAGCTGGAAACTGTTTATCGAACTCATCATCATGGATGCAATTCCTCAAATGACCACTCGAGGCTGGTGTCAGATGAGCTTAGTCGCATTTCTAATCACACTTAGACTTAATGTTTAACTAAACTCAGTGCTTTCTGCTTTTTTTGTTACATTTCTTAATGTCCTAATGGTCGATATAACCAGATGCGTCCAATTTTGGATTTAAACATAAGCTAAATTTTCCAGCTCTTGCTGCCAGCGTGCCACCAGCAGGAATTTTAAATACAATTACGCAGAGACTGTACCTTATTTGATGCTGAAATGCTATGTACATTCATATGTATGTAGCCGCTATAAAAAATACTAAGCTATGGCTATAAAGCTAAGAATGGCAGGGTGTGGTTTGATCTGCGTTACATTGTGCAGTATCATCCAGCCTCTAGGGGGCAGCAATAACATTTGTAAACATGAGAATGAAGCAGTAAAGGATGGCTCTTGAGTGAGAGCTCTTCTTATTGACGCTTTTACAATATTCCTCTTGTTTCTCATAACCAAATACTGCTGAAGCCCCTGGAGAACACGTATATACGTAATATTTGTATTGGGATATATTGTGCTCCGATGTGTTGTTACACCCCTACAGGATAACCGGATGTGTCCAGGGGGTGGAGTTAGTCGTTGTCATCTCGCTCTGTCACTGCTGGAGGCCGGAGCGAGAGACGAGCTTGCTGTTTACTCTGCTATTGTGGCTTAGAGCATGCACAGGATTTATCACGGAACAGAGGCGCTTGTGTTTCCTCATGCTGTGCATTCCAGGGGTGTTTGAGTGTCCATGGGGATACGTGTTTCTTTTACCGACACCTGTGGATGCGGATTTTTTTCCAAAAAACCTGGGCACACATGGACATGGCCTGACACTGCAGTTATAAATCTTACAGAACACGTAACATTTTTTTCTGACGGTCAATGTTCCATCTCTGAAAGGAATGCCCTACAATCACTTCATGAACCCCTGCGGAAATGTTTAAATATTAAGAGTGGTGATCAATAACAGACTCTTCATCTGACTCTGGGTCAGAACGTGGTTCAAATGACAGGTGGGCGGAGCCAAGGGCTGGACTTTGCATGTATTTCTTAATAATGTTTTTTTTTTTAATTCAGTGGTTTTTAATGACATTTTCAAATTAGATGATAAAATGTCAAACATTTTCAGCTGCTTTCATTTGGTCCATTTGTGGACCTTTAAAACCTTGAAAAGAATCAAAGCGTTCACTTTTATAAAACAAACTGGCAAATGAAAAACACAGACCTCCTCAAATCCATTCTCATCAACAAGGAACATATTTATTTATTTTTTTAATGAATTTTCTCTCGTGAGTGAAGGCCGTCACTCGTGTGCCCGGCGTCTGACAGACAGCACTATTACTCTCATCCTCATTACAATATTGGCTAATAAATCTACGCAGCGCTTTCATTCGCTCCGGGAGGAAGCTCTCTCACTGAGAGAGATATTATTGAAAAAAACTGTGGCGAGGACATTGGCGTGAGAAAAAGAAAACTGAGAGACAAGCGTCGTGCTTTAACCATCACTGCAGGTGATGCCGGCATTACTTTATTATTTACATCTGCATTCCTGCATTTTGCAGATGCTTTTAAATTTGCACCAAAGTGTCCATTAATCATGAGCAGAGCTCGGAGAATAGAAAAGGATAGCTTCATGGATGTAGGCGCTGATGAAAATAAGTTTTAGTCATTTTTGAAAGCGGAGAGAGCTTTGTTAGAAAGGTTCTCAGCTGTGTAATAAACGGTTAATGAAGCGAGTTCTGTCTCTCGTGGTGTTTGAGAGTCAAAGATCGATGACCGGATCCACACTCAAACTGACTGATTCGAGATTTCTGTGGATGGTTTTGTGTTCCTATCTATTATTTCGTTAAGGTTTGATTTACAATTTGGTTTGTAAATCGCAAATTTAATTCCTGGATTATATACTGGAATTCACAGAGTCTGCAGGATTTTCTAATATATTTTGGCAGACATTTTCACAAAGATAAATAAAACAAACAAAAATTGTCTTTTTCTGCATCAAAAGCCACTTTTTTTATTGTTCCCTCTGGAAAACCAAGTGTAATAAAACAAATCAAAGTGAAAATATAATATGGAAGAAAAAAAGTTCAAATATTATAGCTTTTGCAAGTAAATGCAGCTATTTACGAATGGATGTTCTGAATCTCTGGCAACCCAAACACTGTCTGGCAACCAAAGGAATCACTTATAGAATCAAAACAAGGCATCGCCTCAACAATAATCATCAGTGAATCTAACGGAGCCACAACGGAACTCAGAGACAGAAATCTGTTCGATTTGGTGACCTTTAGACACATTGGCAATTTTTTTTTTCAAATCTACAGACCAGCCACAAATCTACAGTGGTGTAAAGAGTTGAGAAATTTCATTCTCAAGTATTATTACTCACCAAAAAAGTAAGAAAGTAGAGGAAACGTATCTGTTTTAATTATGACTCAAAGTACGAGCAAAAAGTAGCTCTTCTAGAACTACACAAGAGACTTACACTGATTAATTATTTCAAAATATAAACTACACATTACACATGTAGCGCACACCAGAGCCGTTTCCATAAAGGGGTTTATAAGCAAGAGAGAGGAGAGGTAAAGAGAAGAAAGAGATAAAAAGAGCAAGGGGGAGAGAAGGAAAAGAGAGAGTGAGGAAAAAAATCAGAGCATAAAAAAGAGAGAGAGTTAAATAGAAGAGAGGCAATAGATTGAAAAGAGAAAGCGAGAGAGAGGGAGAAGAAAAGATAGAATATTGGAGAATGAGAGAGTGAAATTAAAGAGAGTGATAGAAAGAGAGGGAGGGAAAGAGAAAAATAGAGAAAAAAGAGAATGAAAGAGACAAAGATATAGTGAAAGAGAGAGGTAGAAAAAAGAGAAGAGCAAGAGTGAAATAGAGAAAACGAGAGAGAGAGAATGACTGCTACATATTTAAACATTCAACATTTTGATAGAACAGTTGTTCTTGCAGAATAATTTCTATTTCTCCTGATTGCATCGATGTGATGTGATTGGATCGGATCGGTTGTATTCACTGGATCTCATTTTGGGATCATTTCTTTATATGCATTTTGATTGGACAGGAGTAAAGGTACAGATAAAGTACTAGAAATGTACTCGAATTAAAATATCAGTTTCAAATCATTTCTTTGCAGTTGCAGTCTTTTGAGAAATTTGTAATTAGTTATTTTACACGACTCGAAATCTGGCAAATTTTTGGAACTTCCTGGCTCTTCTCACGGCTCAAACTCACTCGTCCCAATCCGTACTTTTACAGTTTTTCTCGATGTCTGTCTGCGTCCGCTCAATCTACGCATTTTCAAAACCGTTAACACTCCGGCCTCGACGGTGGCACTCTTGGTCAAAATTACACATTGTGTTTGCAAAAGGCTGCAACCAAGCCCACGCTAACCAATTACATGAGCTCTTTCCATCAATCATTACACGATACAGAGCCCCGTGTGAATCACTGCTCCTCATTTCAGCCTATTGTCAGCGTCATTTGCTGTCTTTCTATATATGCTGTCACATTTGCCTTTTGCAAAGAAAAAGAACCGCTTTGAATAAGAATCCTTGACTTTTTCAAACAGGTAAAAATCTATTGTAGCAGAAAAAGATCACAGAGCAGTATACTTCACATTGCTGCCACTGATACTCAGTCTATTGTGTCGTGACGACATCTGCTGCGTTTGTTCAGTATGAAACGGAGCGCTTGACCACGGACAACCAATCAGAAATTGGTCAAGTCACAAATAATGAATGGCACCTTGAAGAGAAGTGTGGCTTTCGGGAAACCACAATATGTTTTGTTTGTTGCAATATTAAAAGAACAAAAGTTAACGTGGGAAATTTAATGAAACTGTCTGCCATCATCACTAAGGATTTAATCTCAGAGTACGAACCGAAATCGTTCGTGCTGCAGCGTAACTGAAAACTCTTCATTTTGACCATTTGAGCACACTAGTGATGCACAGAGGGGTGCAGAAACAAGGAAAAAGAAACAAAGCTGCAGCAGCGGGATGCATTATGCAGAACTCATAATTGTTGCGGGTTGTACAGTAGTGACTGGAGTGTATGAATACAAATCAACACGGCCTCAGCTTGTGTGTGCTTTGCTCTAGATACACTCTCTATTTGTCTCCAAAGCACACGCAGCTCCAGTTTCCGCGCGCTGACTTTCTCAGCGGGATCCGACTGCACAAACAATGCCATAAATTAGCAACCAGAGCAGATAAATATGTTTAAATCTAATTTATGAGGAAAGCAAGGCTTTCCGAAACAGGACAAATGAGGCAATATTAGTGAAACGCAGCTGAGAGTGTACGAGAGGAGTCTGGGACGTCCAGATCACAGAGATGTTTAGATGTAGAGGACGCTTCGGTGACACCGGTGCTCTGCTTCAGTTTGGTGTTTCATGTGAATGCACTGAAGCATGCTCGTGTTCAATATCTGCAGCATAGAGTGCAAATGACATCATTCTAAACAGAAAAATGCTCGAAATGAAATAAATAGCATCGTGTCGTACTGTTCCCAGACACCGGATGAATTTCATGCATCATCAGAACCATGTGATTGCGAAGCAGCAGGAAACCAGAAGCTTCTAAATGAAAAGTGTCGCTCGTTTCATCGTCAACGCCAATTAAAAATCCACACGACAAAAGGCAGGTCATTTGAAATAATGCGCTCGAACTTGTGAGGTAGTCTCCCCAATGAAACCGAGCCCTGCGGAGCCTCCGTGTGGAGCATAATCCCCAGTTTCACTGCTCTGGCTTCAGCGTTCATCACTGTCATTACCTCTGCTGCACATCTACCCTCCTCTGTTATTACCTCCATGCGCTGTGTTAGAAACACCCCGTCCTCACCACACTGGCTGGATTACCACGACCTGAAGCTTGCTGATTTACAAAAACAACTTTATTTTAAAAAGTGTCACCACACCCTGCTGACTCAGCAGATCACAATCTCACCTCAGTTTTGAAAAACCCAAAGAAAAGGGGGCGTGGTCAGCCGTGAGATGCCAGGGAATGAGGCTTGCATAAAAAGAGGAGCTGAAGAACGATGCGCGCGATGTACACGTGTGCATTAAAACATATTAGCACAGGTGTCCTTATGGTTAGTGGAGCAGATGTTTATCATGACTGACTCAGAAGCAAACAGGACTCAGAGCTCAGGTGCTTTTTGACTCGTGAGGGCAGTCTCTGGTGATCATTATTAACAGTGGCAGCACAATCTGTAGATAGTGTGGTACCCAGATAAGGCAAGTTCCCCTGTCTGAGGTTCAGCCCCACCCACTGGACATGCAGTCCCATGCCTTCTCATTGGTTAAGTATAAATGGCAGTGGTGATATCATTGCCACGCTAAACAGGAAGTGCAGGAGTAGTAGTTATATCTGTACTCGTTCATTATTTGTACACTCTAAGGAATACCCATTAATCATATTGATCATTTAAACAACTAGTATTGAAACACACATACGCTTATGACTGGTTTGTGATCGAGGGTCACAAACGTTTGTGAGAATTATTTAAACCACATCACTTTCCCGCAGCAATGATGACACGTGGGCGGGGCTTCAGGTTCAGTAGGCTGGAAACTTAACTCAAACGATAATAAATGTGTTGCTTCTGGTGGGATATCTAATCTTTACAAATGTTCCTTGTGTCGGAGGCAATTACTTTTGTATCGCCACTTTCCTGAAAAATGTGTGTCTCATAAAAACTATACAGAAACTATGGCCACAAGTACACCAGTGTTTGTTCAACTAGTGACTGGTGAGCTGTAAGATATTATCTAATTTCAGTCTAAATAATCTTATCTAATCCTAATTGGCTTCACACTGAGCGAGAACTAATATGAACAACTATAAAACACTTTTTCTTTCTGTGTATTTGATTCCTATTCAAGGCTACGGAGATAACTTTTCTTTCTTTTGGTGTGGCTTCATTTTGTCAATGAAAAAAATTACCTTGGAGAAAAAATACTGAAAAGCACTGAAGTAGATTCCAATCTTCTTCATATTTATGCAATTAAAACACATTTACGAAGCAACTCTCAGCTTTTGTCCATAGAATTTCAATAGAACCCAGTAACTCCGGACCATTTCATGACCTCTAAGAAGCGTTGATGAGTATTCTGCGACATAATTCTGCGACATTGCATTGCCTTTTAAAACAAGGAAAAAAATAAAATTAATATCAACCCTCTTTTGAAAAATTAAGTAAATGGTTCAGGTCACAGTTTTCAGCAGAAAGATATTAATGTTAATATCTCAAGAAGTGCTCTAGAGGGTTGGGCCCCTTTTGAAACATTGTATGGTTGTAGAATTCTCAAACTGTAGTGATGTGGTACAAAACGTGGGGAAAAGGGATAGGGGTCAATATCATAAAACAACGAGTGTCCTCTTTGGCTCGTTACTGGTTTCGACATTCATTACATGCATGAATCAATGGGCCAAGAAGAGGTGAGGAGCAGAACGGCAATTTAAAATGATGCTTAGAGACGAGGGGAAAATCACAGGGAGCGAAAACGCCCCTGTGTCGCCTCCTTTCATTCTTCTTAATTACCCAGCAAATTCAGGGCCTACTCTGCTTCATTAGCTCTTTTGTTGAGCACTTAGTGGAGTCGCAGAGAAGATGGAGGAGAAGCAAACCCCAGGAAATGTCACAGATATCCTTTGGAAGAGAATTAACAGAACGAGGTAGTAGTTATTCATATGACAAACAGAATAAATGAACAATCAATTATTGAATCGGTCAGACGGGGGCATCTGACCATCTGAGCGACTCGAGGTCACACACTTGAATAAATGTGTTTCTTAAATACGTGAAGCATTGCTTTGGATGGAAGAGTCTTCTACTGCAGGAAACCAAATGGAAATCAACCAATTGTTAATTTAATGACAAGACGTTAACACTTTGAACGATTGGGGGGATGACCGAACGAACATTGAACTGGTCGACAAACTGACTCCTTGAACCACTGACCCATTCAGGACAGACCAACAGGTGACACTGACTGAACAACTGGTTGACTGATGTGCTTACCAGTCAGTCTACTGAGGATGACCTACTGGTGGATGACCTAACTGATCAATAGGTGACCCACTAATGACAGCTCATGTAAAAATGGGTGACTGTGGAACTAACTAACCAAAACCGGAATGGTGATCCAACCAACCAAAGGGTCAACTAGTGGGTTGACTGACCAAATGGTGCAACTGGTGGGCTGCCTGAACAAATGGTGACCTGGTGGGCTGACGTACAAAAGGTTGAACTGGTGAGTTGACCAGCCAGAGGGAGGAGGTGTTGGGCTGACCACAAGTTTGAGTGAATAGCAAAAGGGCCAAACGGTGGAATAACTGACAGACATTTGATCAGATAAGTACAAATCTCATGTGAAAGGTCCATCTACTGACCGCCAATAGAGAAATAGGTACACAGAGGATCAACTGACCACAAGACCAACAGGTTTAGTGGCTGACTGAGGTTCACTTACTGAGGGACTGGTTGGCTCAGAGCTGGACGGAACAAGCCAGTGGATAATTTGTTTGTCTTAGAACATGATCTCTTATTTCACAGGAATAGAAACATAAAGCATCTAATGGAACACAAATACTCAAGAACACTGGTGTTCTGTGGGGCAATCATGACTCCAACGTTTCCATCACACAGCGGCTGGTTTGTGTTTCGAATGTGAACAAGCCTCTCTTCACCCTCCGCCTGTCTCGTCACATTAATCTTTACTGGGTCAAGGTCATGGTGGACACAACAAATGCAGCAACCAATCAGCTCGCTGAGAAATTTCGCAAGGGCTCTAATTCAATTCTTCAGGGCATGCTGGGCACAACACAGTGAGCGAGAGAGAGAGAGAGAGAGAGAGAGAGAGAGAGAGCGTATTACAATCTGTCCTGATCACATTAACCAGCATGTTAGATTGCTGAGCACAAACTATTAGCAGCAAACAGATAGCGTGGTGCGACGGAAAAGCCACACATTAACCGCATCAACACTCACCTTTTGTTTTGCACGGATAAAATCCAGAAATCCAGAAATCAAACCTAACCAGATTTTTCACTCAGCATTTAATACTGTTATCACGGGTGGCTGGACTCAAGTTTATCCAGATCTCCTTCCTGGATGTTGAGTAAGGAAATACCTTTTCAAAGTATTTTTGCAAATAACCCCTTTAAATTTTGAAATAGTTGTTCTATTGAAAGTGAAAGTTCATTTGCTGTCTGGTTTGGCTTCCATGTGTTTCTCTGTGGAGCTTTCTCCATCAAGTTCAAACACAGCTGGACTCAGATCATCTCATGGATAATCAGACGAAATGGAAGAACCTGAGTGAAATATATGAAAGATCTGAATTCTGAGGACAGTATAGGTTCAAAATAACAAAATAATGATTTTAACAAATGGCTTCAATGTAACAAAATTGTAAAGAGGTCTGAAAACCTTCCATACTGACTGTACTTTCCGAGCACAGAGCTTGTGTTCAACCTTTCCTGCCTTCTGAGTCTGAAGATTGACTGTTTGGTGAAGATGCACGCGCTTTACTGAAAACACAATCCATTTTCACCAGAACTATTGACTGGAGAGGTTTGATCAAGAGGAGAGGGTCTTGGTGACTTCCAAGCTTTTGCTTTTCTCCAGATCCAATTGTTATTGATCACTTTACGTATAAAACCACTCCACCACAATTTCAGGACTTCCATCAGTGAAGACAAAGCAACCGATGCACAAGGAAGAACCGACACCAGAAGTACATTTGTCTGTACTCCATAGCACTTCGTAACTATCTGCAAGCAAATAAAAAAGGCACTCTCACAACTTCATTCAGAAGATGTTTTCTGAGCACAGTTCAGACATCAGCAGTGAGTTTTGACAGCGACTACCGTCCGTGTGAGGAACACAAGGCTCCTGATGCAGAGCAGCACTGGATCTAATACAAAAATAAAACAAAATCAACGTTTATAATGATCTGTCCAAACCTGGAACACTGCAGAGCCTCAGAGAAGAGGACCCACTGCTCGTTCATCAGGCTGCTCTGAGATCAGTGTGTTCTACTCTCATTAGAGTTGCTGAAATCGGAGCGATGCAAACCCTCTCTCTCTCTCTCTCTCTCTCTCTCTTCTTCCTGAAAAATAAAACGATTTGCAAAGTCCGTCTTTTCAAGTCTTGAAAGGAAGGATTTTAATGGCCACAAGCTTGAGAGTCCTGAAATTCCTTCCAAAATATTGCAAACAGCTTCCTGTTTAGAGTCTGAGCTCGGCATAAATTATTCCTCATGATTACCGTTAATAATATAGTGCCAGCAAACAGCTCCTGCTGCCAAAGTCTACATTTGTTGAAGTTTGAACATATTTTGAAACTATTTTATACTTAATCAGCACTAAACACAGTCAGCCTGAGCTATTCTGGAGACCCTGGAAAGATTTTGGAAAAGCAACGATTTAATGCAAACCATGGAACATCTTCTCTACAACAATCTGCAGCTCTGTGATGTAGAAGAGCACCTTTATCTCAGAAGTACTGAAAAGAAACAACAAGATTCATTAGTCTGCATTAGTCACAGAAGCCACTCTTGAACACAAGTTGTTGAACTGTTGCTGTCAGTATATTTTACATTTCCTTTAAAAAAAAAAAAAGTAGTCTGAGGTCCAGCGTAAAGTTTCCAGTCTATGATGGTTTGGGGTGCTATGTCCTCTGCTGGTGGTGGTCCACAGTGTTTTCTAAGGTCCCAGGTCAACACAGCAGTCTACCAGGAAGTTTAAGAACACTTCAGAACATCATTTAAACACATCGCTTCCCTGTTCTTAATTGGCAGTTCAACCCCATAGAAAAGCTCTAGGGTACTGTGAAGAGGAAGATGTGATACGCCAGGTCCACCAATCAGAACATCTGAAGGCCACCATCAGAGAACCCTGGGCTCTCAGAACCCCTGATGTTCACTTTTCCAAGATATTGTAATGGTATGACCAGCAGCTGTAAGCATCCTTGTGAAAGTACAGCTTTTGTTCTGAAAAATGGAGTCTCCCAATTTCTCATAAAGATGCATTTTTTTGTAGATCTGTTGCATGAACACATTTCACTTCTCGATTATCTGTCTCCCTGCTCCAAATATAAACAAAAAATGGCCCAATTGTTCTTTTTTATGTATTAGGGTAAACAATCAGCTCAAAGTAAACTCCGCCCAGTTAATTCATTCGGTCTAGTCGCCAGGAGCTCACACGTGAGATTTGATCGTATGCTCAGCATTGGTTTTGATGGATTTACACTTCCACTGGGTGAGAAATGTGATCAAATCACATCAAACTAAATAAATCCGCCCCTGAAATCAGATCTAAGAGATGATTAGGCTCGCATGAATCAGTGAAATGACTGGAAGAACGTTTAGAGGGAGGTTCATCACGCTTCTCTGTGTGGAAACGACAGTCGCCTGAGGCTCTTCCTTCAAATCTTCTCAAGAGTGACTCCCTTCATTTGTAAGACACACATCTCCTCTTTAATACTGATATTAATATCAGAGGAGTGAAGGATGATCTGCTTGGTGGATAACATGGAAGTGTCAAAGGCATTGATCGCTCGGAGAAAGCACGTCGTAACGTGTGTTGGGAGGAAAATTGGGAATCTATCAGCAGGGGCGTGATTTCAACTAGGGATAGGGTGGACACGTCCCCCGTTTTCAATCACAATCACCCCAAGCAAGCAACCAGCCAATCAGATCACTCCTACTCCCTCAGGTTAAAGGATCATTCACACACCTTCTCAGTTATCAGTTCTACGGTTCACACCCCCTGGCTCTCCATGTTCGCTCTTAGTCTTCTTGGATTCTCCCGTGTGGTTTACTGTGTCCGGGTTTTCATCATCACTCCATCTGCTCCTGCGGTTTACTCCAGTCTCTGACTCAACTGCTACTTGACTCCATTCCAGTGCTACACTCCGAGGACAAGGGTTCTTGGATTCCAAGAACTCTTGGAGTGTTTTCTACACAGAATACCATTCCCTTTAAAGAACATCTGACTTCTCTACCCATCCTCCATCCCACTGTGACAACCTCATTCCCAGTCTCGAGGTAGTTTTGTAAACCAATAACAAAAAAAAAAAAAAAAAAAAGCACAACACAGACTTTCCTGTAGCTTTTAAATGTGTTCTCAAAAAAAAAGACTTTTTCATTGTAGTGAAATGTAAACACAACTGTTATGTTACCCGAGGCAAATGCAACTAAACACGAAGTTGTGGTTTTGCCAGAAAACATTATGTATTAAATAACAATTAGGTGCAAGGATGCAAAAGCTTTTCAGGGAATTTTTGTAAGTTTAATTACTTTAATTGAATAACTTTTTATTTGAAAACGTTTTAAACATTTTTTTAAATGTATCAATTTTTTAATTTTAATTAATGTAATTATTTAATGATTTAATAATTTTATTTTGCATCAAAATAACAATATTCTCCAGTTTCCGGGAGTGGGGTGTCACTGTCATGCCATTTTTGTGAGTTTATTTTATTTTAAAATACAAGTTTAATTGTAATTGTTTTTTTTATCTTATTTTATCAATATTTTTATCTGACTTTATTTAATTTATTATTATTTATGTTTAATTTTGCATCAACATGACAATATTCCGTGACGTTTCCGTGAAGTGTGTGTTGTAATTTCTCGCAGTACATCTGACAGCCTTCCTGGATTAATGCATTAAACTGCTGCAGCCCTGGCTCCTTCAGCAGAGTCAGATTCGGGGAAGAATAATCCGAAAGCACCTCGTGTAAAACTGACTGAGTCATGCAGATAAAGCCATCTGGGATTTAGTTCACCGCCGTTTTCCAGCACACGTCACTTTCTTAGCTCTGACTTTGATTTGTCGTCTAGGGTCCAATCAAATCTGATGATGATGATGATGATGATGATGATGATGATGATGATGATGATGATGATGATAGAATTTATTTGTCACATACACTGTTACATGTAGCGAAATGGGACCCCTCTGGCCACAGACATAGACAGGGTGGGAACAGGCCAGTGTTGAGAGGTAGCATATTTAGAGAGAAACAGAGAAATGGATGTACATTAGGGGATTTAATCTTTCAAACGGGAACCTTCAGAACATCTGCAACTAAACACTATAAACATTATAAATATAATCATGAATGAACTTTAGGGTGGAATCTGTACAAGGAAGAGCAGCTGAAGCGGGGGTCACTGTATAAATAAGAGCATCGCGCTCAAAGCAAGCGTTACAGTAAGAGGTATTTTCATGAAGCCTCAAGGTACAATTACAGAGAGGTAATGGACTTTGACAGAATTCTCCTTCTGTGGAGCATAGAGGTGCATGAGCAGAATAAAGAAGCAGCGAAGGAACAAAGAGCTGCTTGTTTCTCACCCCGACTCTTTAATGACTTACAAAATAATGCATGTAATTTCTACCCGTCATTTGCATATAACGGAAAAAAATGAGTCACTTTTTGTCCAGTGTGCGCAATAATTGCAGAGAATAAAGGAAGCTAAAGAACCACGAAGAGGGAAAAGGAAAAAAGAATGCAGTCATTTGTTTTAATGAATCTGCCTGCTGTTAATTAACAGCAAGTCGTGGAAAAATAACATTTGTAGAATAAAAATCTGGACTCAAAGCTTCTTGTTTCAAGAGAATGCAACACCATTTGTACACAGAATAGAAATATCAGCAGATTTCATTCATTCTCTGAATCTATCGAGGTCATAATTGTGGTCAGGAGGTCTCTAGTTCAGCGAAGGGCCACATTCGAAAAAAAAATACATAAAGTAGATCTTTTTTACAATTTTTATAATAAAGAATCGCTAACTCAAACTCCAGTGAACAACATAGTGTTTCATGCGTGATCTCTCGACACTATTTATCTATAAAGTACAGATTAATAACAACTGTAGTCGACCGGACGATGAAGAGGAGGCTAACCAGGGAATAAAAACAAGCCAATCAAATTAGGAATAGTTAAAAGAAGTTAAAGCAAGTAAATGGGGAGGGGCTAAGTAATACTATAGAGGGGCTAGAGGGGCTAGCCAGTTGAACCAGTTAAAAACCCTCAGTGTTTCCCCTACCATTATATAGGAGGGTAGGAGGGGCTAGAACCCTTGAAAAGTTATTAGTTTATTGAAAAGTTAAAAGTTATTCCCCCTGAAATATTATTGTGAATCATCTACACACGATGTTTGTATGCGCTCAGTATTCACTGCTACAACATTCGAAACCCCCCCCCACCCCCCGTAATAGAGAGAGAGTCACAGTCAGGTTTTACTTTTATGAACAACTAGTTTAGAGCCAAGAAATGTCCAAATAATCTGCTTTGATGCGCGAGGCTATGCTAACAGTGCGCTCACGGTACTCGTAAAGCCAGCAGCGCGTTCATGGATTTGCTTTTCTCAACAAATGCACATCACATTTGATGAAAACAGCTAGTTTCCTTTTTTTTATAAAGACAGAGGTTTCATTTAACTAAAAATATCACTTAGATCTCAAATCGAGTCGGTGTGTGAAACATTATCCATTCCTCACCCGGGCGAGTTCTAGAAACAACGCATTTAAAAGAGTAAAAATCTCGCTCTGAGATTTGTTCTATGTTTAAACTGGATATGTCAAAAATATGTTTAGATATCTATGCAAATAAACAAATATATAAATCAACAAATTCTTAAATAAAAGGTTATATAAATAAACATGGAGTATCTTTGAAATACATATTCATTAATCTGTTATTTTAGATATTTGTTTATCACTTTAATTTTATATTTATTATGCATTTATTTGTATGTATTTGTTTATTTTTCTCCTATAATTACCTTGCTTATGGATTATTTGTGCTGCACTGTAAACAGACTATACCTTAGACCATAAGTTCACAGGAATGCGGGGGGGTGTATATTTTGTATATATAATGTATAATGTATATAATGTATATATTTTTCACATCCCATGAAACATCCCATGGCTGTTATTTTCAAACATCTTACATGAAAACATCTTACAGATAAATCTCTGTTTTCAAAATAACCGGATACATGTGCACGGAGCTTCAAACCAGTTTCTACAAACAACGTACATTTCCCAAAGCCACATTCCTCGAGCACCTCATTCATGTGGGCAGTGTGCTTGGGCGAACAATTCTTCAGAATGATTCATTTAAATGTTGATTCAGTTCAAATCAATATGCCACAATGACCACAATGCATCAAAGATCATGGTAAGCTTCAACTTTCCACCACAGCCCTCAGAGCGTTGGGGGCATACATCCAGAAGCGCCTGATCAGCTCAGATTAGCCCAGCATTGCTGGAGAAGCGCCCGTGAAAGCCCGAGTGATTCAGTGCATCTGAGCACCATACACCATCAATTACAGCCCGGCGACAGATGGTGAGAGCGACTCGACACAGACACACGGCTCTGTAATCCCAGCAGTCAGCAGAATCCAGCACGAGGCAAACCCTCGACTTGATTTGGGATTTCAGAGCACTAATCTTCAGAATCCATCCATCCTTCCCCTGTGCTCCTGCTCTGCTGAAAGAGAGAGACCTCATACGCTGCAGTTCAAGCGCACTGGTGGTGTATCGGCCCATTCACTAAAGCAGTTAGGCACAAATTCACTCGTGAAATCTGTCCTGGATGCATTCGCAGAGCTGCTCCCAGATCAGATTTCTGCCGTTCTCTGAAAACACAGAGCAGAAAGCAGCTGCTCTGTGACCAGCTCGTGTTAGCAAAGCTTCAGGCCTCACTTCAGATGTTTATTCCGATGTCAACACGGATCCCAAACATAACAATCAGTGCATCAATCAAATGCTTTTATACAACGTAAGTTACAAAAAACTATCCACAAAGAGTCAGTGAATCACCAGAAGAACAAAGAGTCATGGGATCCTCATGAACCAGCGCATCCCACATCCGAACATTTCCAAATCTTAAAAACCCAAATAAAATACAATACAATCAAATCTGCCATTGGGCTGTAATAAAAAAAAATTATAATCCTATTTTCTGGTTGATATCCGAGGACAGGAAATGCATCACAAACAGGAAGTGACAAGCTACTTAAAAACAGTAGCATAAAGAGGTTTTTGCCTCCTTTTGATAAAACATGCTCTTATCTCAGTTACCCAACACATTTGCACAATGTCCATCACCTCACGCTCACCTGCCGAAACACAGAGTGGCAAGGAAGTCTCCGCCTCCCTCGCTTCTGATTGGTTCTTGATTCCACTCATGCGCCCACAGCTTAACGAAAGAAAGCGCAGCAGCAAAAGGGAAGCACAAAAGTAGATATAGATCATATAGAAATATTACAGATGATGTTTGCAGACAGAAAATCACTTTATTCTTACGATCTACATCAAGAAGGGTCAGAGCTGATGCTTTTAATACATTTTAGATTAAATTACAGCTAGCCTTGTTGTAATGGCTTGAATAGCCAACGTTGCAGCAGAGATATGTTAATGGAAATGAAATAAATTATAAAATACTGTTCTATTTGTTTACTATTCTACAGGAATTACACAGCCACATAATGAAGAACTCAATCACAGAAAGAATTCACTCAGGAACCTTTTTTATCAACCTTAAGTGGGAAAATCCAACAGAAAGCTTTGATGTTCCTTCTCATACTCCGAGATTAAATGTATTTCATGTCTGTTCAAGTTTGATGTTGAATGTATTGTGTGTTATTTATAGATTCAGAGTATTTACTCATCACATAGTAATCATTCCATAAGTTATTAAGAAATAAAAGTATGAACCGTTCTCTCGCTGAGACCCAGAGCCTCGCAACAGCAAAGTGCACTTGATTGTTTTCTTTCTAAGAGGCAAATTAATTTTCGGGATGTACATCTAATCGCACGGGGGAGGAGGGGGGGGGGGTAATTTGTTAATGGAAGAGAGATAAATCTCTCTCTCTCTCTCTCTCTCTCTCTCTCTCTCTCTCTCTCTCTCTCTCTCTCTCTCTCTCTCTCTCTCTCTCTCTCTCTCTCTCTCTCTCTCTCTCTCTCTCTCTCTATATATATATATATATATATATCTCACTATATATATATATATATATATATATATATATATATATATATATATATCTCTATCTATCTATCTATCTATCTATCTATCTATCTATCTATCTATCTATCTATCTATCTATCTATCTATCTAT